>JARHVA010001820.1:1905000-2505000 GCA_037957365.1 Torreya grandis
CACACACACACACACACATGCATAAATATATACTAGTATTTGTACCACAATTATTAATAGTATTATAACCCTAATAGATTCATAACTAAACATTTACATCGAATTCCTTTGTAGAATTGACTAAGTGTTCTCTAGAGTTTATATAACAATACCTATAGTCATATAGATAAATGTGTTCTATTACAGGCTTACCAGATCATAATTATATATATTCATGGTTCTATGAAAAACCTTTTCATTCAACTTACCTACAAAAAAATCCCTAAGTTGATAGTTTACACTATATTCAACATACAATAATTTTGTATACTGTAGCTTTCTGTACTATGTCTATATACTCAAAAGTTTGTTTACCCCTACTAAATGAGTATGAAAACAATACTTAAAGTAAAAAATTTATATTTATATCTAAATATCAATTATTTACCTAGGTTACAATTTTTCCTGAGCTAGGGCTTTGAGCCATTAACTAAAATAACTTTATTTAACCACACAGTTTGAACATACTAGCACGTCTAATTTGAATGCTTAGGATTTAGAGGGTAATGAATTAGCTCTATGGATGGATGAGCCATCCACAAAGATAAGCCTATTACCCTACTCAAATACAAAATTCATTTTATAAACCCTCTACTTCAAACCATGTACATAATTAATTTAATAATAGAATAGTAAATAACATTACCAACCTCTATTTTGATTCCAAATTTGAAAATGCACGATTCAAAAATCTTTCCCTTTGTGGTTTGTGTTTTTCCTTCTTTTCTTATGTTTCCCTTCTTCTCTTCCATTAATCCTTATTATATTCTCCTTTCCATACTATTTTCATTCAAAATTTTCATGCCACTATTTGCTCTAGTTCACAGTCCATGCATAATCCCAAATTTTTCTTTAAACCCAACTAATCCATAATTAACTTCCATTAAATATTCTAGAAATCCATAATTTATCTCTCATTTGAATTTTATTAAATTTTATTAAACATTAACCTTGTTTAAATATTCTTGCATGATTACTATGTTATAAAACTTGAGTATTTCCACTAAACACGTCACTTTATTAATTATTTACACAATGATAACTCTTGTTTAAAACTTTGATGTAGTCCATCCAAGAAAATAAGATTAGGATTAACTCTAAGTTATTATTTTAGGATAATTCATCCTCTTTAATATCAAATAAAGGTAACTATCTCCTTTTACAATGGTAATTATCTTTATATATCAAATTAATAGACCAATTAATTATTGATTACAATTATAATAAGATAACTATTTTAGTCAATTACTAGTGTATATATGCTATATATGTCTTTCTTAATTTTAATAGATTAATGTATATTGATATTTTTAAATATGAAAAATAGTAAGCTTAACATTCTAAAATGTTTAAAATACATTTTACTAGTCTATATATAATAATAATTAAATATATAATACTTGATCTACATTTCAAAATCATAAATAGACACAAGCAAGGTAACCTTATGAAATCCTATTGCAACATCAAACACTAAGTCTATATATAATATACAAAATCACATGAAAGATTTATTCCATAACCATGTACTCACATTTTAAAATACACAAACTTTAATATCTAACTACAATAATCTTTCAAAATATACTATTTATAACAAATAAAACATAATGAATATAACATTTAAATCTAATGTGGCATGTGCAGGGATCTTAGAAATTATTCTATCATCCTTCACCACATCCATCTATGACACCCTCTCTGATGATGCTTTCCCTCTATCATTCTCTGAGGGATGAAATCTCCTACAACCAACTCATGACAAGAAGGTAGTTAATCAAATACATCATGATATAAATCATAAAATAATTTTATAACAACAAAGTAACATAATAATTATGTAAAAAAATCATTATTACCCATCTCATAATAATGAACTCATGAAATTTAAGTAACATACATCTGTCCCATAACAACACATAACTTATATTTTAGTAATAAAGTAACAAATCAATTTAACAACCATATTAGTCCATGAATAATTGGGTAAATCAATTTAGTGGGAAAATTTGGATGTAACATATTCCCCCCTAAAGCTGGTCATTATCCCAATGACACTTATTCAAATAATGGTTTTAAATAACAAACAAAGTTTAGAAGAATTAAAACATAGCATATGGCATAAAATCAAGAAAATAAATGTGGAAATAACTTGCAAAAATCATCATAGTCTTCCCAAGTAGCACTATCCTCAGAGTATTGGTCCCATAAAACCTTACATTGTGACATTTATCTATTATTAAAATAAATTTTAAGAGTGTTAATTATTTTGATTAGTTCTACCATGACCACCCTGGGATCGAATACCTACAAAGCATTCCAATCCAACACATGTGAAGGATCAAATATATACTTATTAAGATAAGCTACATGGAAGACATTATGTAATAGAGATAGGGATGGTGTTAATACAAACCTATATGCTATAGTATTGACCAATTCTAGAACTTCAAAGGGTCCCACATATCTCGATGAAAGTTTTTTTGACTTCCTAAATTTAATAAAGCTCTTTTATGGTTTAACCTACAAATATAATTTATCACCTACTACAAACTACCTATCTATTCTCTTCAAATCAACATATCTCTTCTACCTATAATTGGATTTGACCAATCTCTGCCTGATTATTTTAACTTGCTCATTCATTTTTGAAAGCATCTCAAGTCCAAAGACTACCTGGTCTTCCAACCTGTCTTAATTGATTGGTTGCTTATACTTTTTTCCATAAAGTGCTTCAAATGGTGCCATATTAAAAGAATATTAGTATGATTTACATGAAACATATATGAATAATATCCTTTAATACCTAATTAACTTTCTGAATTTGATCATTAGTCTATGGGTGATAAGTAGTGCTGAAATTTAGTTGCATACCCAAAGTTGAATTCAGAGTTAACCAAATTATAGAAGTCATCCTTGAATCATGATATAATATTATCTTCTTTAAAAACCATGAAATAAATATAATTCCTTTATGAATCTCTTTGTAAGATTTAGTACATCATCTATGAAATTAGGTAGTATAGAATGTACTACCTTAGTTAGTTTATCAACTACAAACAAGATCATGTCGTGCATGTTCTATGATAATGGTAATACTTTGACAAAGTCTATACTAATTACCTACCACTTCCACTCTAGTATATCATGTGGATATAAAAATCCAACTAAATTTATATGTTCAACTTTCACTCACTGACATTCTAGACAACATGACACAAATTCTATTGCATCTTTCTTGATTCCCGTATAGAAATAAATGGGTATAAGCTCTACCATAAGCTTGGTTACTCCTCGATGTCATGATTACAAGGAATTATATAATTTCTTAAGCATTGTGATCCTCAAATTTTCTTGATCTAACACATACATCCTTCCATTACAATGCATAAGACCATCACTCTCTAAGCTATATCTTTTATAGATAGGATTTTGAGCATTTTTAGATAACTTTCTTGACTTGATCATAGAATTTATCTCTTGGTGAAAACTCAATCACATGATCCTTGAAAGTATTCTTGATAGTAGCCATAACTACTATGTACCTTCTATGACTTAAAGTGTCAGCTACTATATTCTCTTTGCCTTTGATGTAATTGATATCAAAGTCATATTTAGATAAAAACTCTAACTATCACCTCTAACGAGCATTCAAATTTGGTTGGGTGAAACTGTATTTGAGTCCCAAGTTATCAATCTTGAGCTTAAATGATTTTACCAATAAATAATGTCTCAAAACTTGTAAAGTATGAATAATTGATACAAGTTCAAGATCATGAGGGGCATAATTCACCTCATAAGGCTTTAAATTCCTTGACTCATAAACTACTACTACACCATCCTACATAAGGACTCTTCCTAGTCCATCCCTAGACACATCTGTGATCACTAAAAATTGACTATTGAGATAAATAAATCTTAACATTGGTGCTATAGTAAGTCTTATTTTTAATTCCTAAAAAGCTACTTCACACTTATCTGACTAGATAAAACTTTGATTCTTACATTGTAAATAGGTAATCAGATTAGCTATCTTATAAAAATTCAAGACAAATTTGCTATATTATCCTATTAATCCCATAAAACTTATTACATCATGGACATTCCTTGGTGATGACCACTCCATAATGGCTCTTATCTTATTTAGATCAACATAAATAACATCTACTAAGATAATATATCCCACATATTACACTTTCTTTTGGAAAAATGCACACTTGGACAATTTTCCATATAGCATGTGATTTCATAGACATTGGAAAACTAGCTCCAGATGTTGAATATGCCCATTTTCATACTTAGAATATATAATAATTTAATTTATACAACAAAATAGTCAAATAAATCTCTAAACACACTGTTCATGAGATTCATGAATGTTATAGTTGTATTTATCAATCCAAATGGTAACACTATAAACTCATAATGTCTGTAGTGAGTTCTAAATGTTGTATTTGGAATATATTCATATTTAATTATTAATTGATGATATATATCTCTAAGGTCAATTTTAGAAAAGACCATTTCTCCTCACATTTAATTGAAAAGATTTATCTATTTGAGGTAGTGGATACCTATTCTTAATGGTTACTTTATTCAACATTTGATAATCAATTCAAAGTCAAAGAGTGTCATCCTTATTATTAATGAAGACAAATGGTAAACCCAATGGTCACAAACTTGGTATGATCAACCCTATGGACAATAATTCATAAATTTGTGCCTTCAATTCTACTAATTCAGTGGTTGTCATTCTAAACAGAGCCTTAGAGTGAGGTCTTGATCCTAGTTTGATATCAATTGAGAAGTCAAACTCTTATTTAGGAGGTAATACTAATAATTATTTTGGAAACACATCATGAAAAGTCCTAAGGAAAGGATAATAATCAATTTATGGTTCCTTAGTTTCCTCCATTTCATTTATCTTAATGATAAATGCTTGACATCCTTTACCTTGGTGCTTCTTGAGTTGCATTACAAAAAATTGCCTAAGCCTTAACTCCCTTTTCTCACCTTGAATTAGTGTCTAGTTTATAGAATCATTAATATACTTAACCATTTTTAAGTAACATTCAACCTTTGACTTATGCTTCACAAGCTATTTGACTCTTAATATCACATCATATGACCCTGGTGGTGCTACATAAAGATCCACAACTATTATGAAATCTGACAACTTAATTTCTGCTTCTAATAAATACCTGTCAACCTAAACTTTAAAATCATTCCCATATTTTATTGACCATTTATTTTCCATTACACCAAATTTATTAGATAATGTATTTAGAATTATAGGAGCTATAACACATTATGTATCCCTTGCATCTATCAAAATGGAAATTGGATGTTCAAATATAATACCTAATAGTTCTATGGGTGAAGCTTGAAATTTGGCTTGTCAATTATCAACCATCATGTGTATACATTACTAAAAAGTTCCTTGATGAGGGGTATAAAATTTGTTCTTCAACTTATCCTTGGTATATCTACACATAAAATGGTCACCTCCATAAATGAAACAACCTCCTAATGGTCCCTTCCTATTAGACTATTGGTTTCCCTTAAAACAACCTTTGGAATCATTACCCAATTTATTTCTACCTGAACCACTATTAAATCTAGTATTATAATTCTTTAACTAACTTTTGGAGTCTTCACTCTACTTCCAGTTCTTCTTAAAAGTTATTTTGAAACTTTAAATTTTTTTCTTAAACTTGTCCTTGACCTGAGCAAGAGATTTCAACTTTTGCTCTTTCTTGACTACTTTCTCAAAGACTTGGTCCATGGTATATGGTCCATGAATTCCCACTTCTCCACCAATATGGGGTTTTAATTCAATTATGAACTTCCTAATCCTAAAAATCTCATCTTCCTGATACTAAGGTACATATTTTAGAAGTTTGGTGAATTTTTCCCAGTACTCATTCATCGATAAGTTTCCTTGATTTAGATTTTCAAAATCCACAAAATTTTGATCAAAATATAAATGTGTAATCCATCATGACCTAAATAGTATTATAAACTACTCCCAAGTAGTAGTGGTCAAATTTAGATTCATTTCCAACTTCTTGTTGGCCTACCACATAGTTGCTTCTCCATCTAACTGATAAGCTCCCCAAATGGCTTTGGTGACCTATGAGTACTTTAAAATCTTGAAATAATTATCCATTCAAGTCAAACATGATTTAGATCCATATCCCATAATGGTTCCATTAAACTTAGGTGGATTCACCTTTTTCATATCCCTTGCTAATTCTATGGCTACACATGCTCTCATGTCTTGAGGCACTTCTTGTGTCTCTGCTCTTGAATAATTTCATTATCAAAAGGATGATATTCAAGCTCATATTGATGGGTTTATTCCTCATGTTCATGAATTTATTATTCCAAGACTATGATTTTATCCCTAGCCTCATTCATGGTTACATGAATCTAATCTAACTTTATTGCTTGTTCAGTGACAAATTAGTTAAGATCAAATGAAGGGTTATTATCATTAACATTCAAAGGATCCTCACTAGATTTTCTTGATCAAAATATTATTATTTATTATATCAGAAGAATATGAAAACATTAGCGGACTCATTAAGTCCTAGAGTTTGATCCATAACTTTGATACCATAATGTAACATCCCCATAGGGATTTACTAGAATAATGAAATATTTTTTTTCAAATATTTAATAAAAACTTATTATTTCATTATATTACACCATGAGAATATAATTAGTGATATTAAACATACTATTTAATCATATTAAATATATGTAAACATGTAACTATTACATTTACTGATCACTAGCAATTTATGTAAACAATCATAACTGCATAAGGAAAGTAATCATCTTAAAATCCAACCACAACTAGTAAAATAATACAACCATTTATATTAATGTAAAATAATAAATAAATTACATTTTCAACTTGCATGATGCCTTAATATGAATACTATAATAAATATAATGATCCACAGACATCGAGTCACATGAACTCCTATATCTATGCTAATCTCAAGTGTAGTCACCAAGTAAGTACTATAGTGTGGAGGAAAATAATAATCTAAACACTTTTCCACACCAACCACACACCATTGATCCCACACAAAATCTAACAAATAGGAAATGGCCCTCATTTTATGGATGGGTAGATAGTAATGGTTAAGGAATTTAGAGAGACATGATAGTACCCATGTGCTATAAGATTTATCTTACATGATCTATACTATAAAGAAAATACATTCTAACATGATATCATACAAACATGTAAATCATACATATGAAATGACAATTTCTATATAATATTACTTTGGCTAAAGATTTCAAATAGTTTTTGATCACTAGGTTTAGTCAAATTCATACACACCACTTTATTGGATTACCATCATCTGGCATTGGTTGTGCTAACTAAGCTGGTGAAGTTTATAACCAACAAGTTCATTTAATTATTTATACTAAAAAGTAAAATACATTTTAATCTTTAAAAAAATTACTATACATACATTTTATCTATCAAAAATATGAATGAACCTAATTTTTATTATTCATAATGACAAACAAGTTTATTTCTCAAATGGGTAAATATAACTCATTCTATAGAATCTACTTTCCTTAAGTAAATTCTAAAAATACTAAATCATCATTTTCGTAACATAAATCTTAAATTAATTAATACAAACCAACAATCATAACTTATATAATGATTTTTAATAAACTTTTAAACATACACTTATTCATCCATTTAGGAACTTAGGCTACATTAGTATAGTTATAGTTCCCTATCCTTCAAGATTTCATGACTTATTTGATTAGTCATTACTATAACTGTAGGCACGCTACCCATTATATAAATATAAGATATACACATATAAGAGGACCTATGTTCTCTTATATTCATATTTTATATATTTATATGATCTCATTAAACACACCCCATAGTATATATGATTTAATTACTATTTTGATCCACTAACAAAACTTTTCATTATTCTTTTAGAGCTTAAAAGATAATAACTTTCATGAGAAAGGCTTTGAGAGATAGATAGAGTCTTAATATTATCATATCCCCTATTTTATAAAAGATACAATTTTAATTTGGTTCAGTTTCATTCCTAATCCCATTTTTATACTTTCCTCCAATTTAAGTCATTATACATTGATTTGAGTTACCAAATATAGTGGATAATAATCAATAATTCTTAACGTAGTGAATTATGTTCTCTATTTAAGTCAAAATGCTCACAATTATCATTTCCAGCTAATTAATTATTTCAACTTCATAAGTTCCTAGATTAGAAGTAAAATTTATTATATAAAACTACTCTATTAAGAATCATGCAGTCCTTATATTCTTACTCAATTACATATAAACTCATATTTTTATAACTAATTTACACAATCTCTTTATGTATATCAATACTCATAGTATTTTATACTTATTTGATATGTCTAGTGATGTATGTATATACTCTAATAGTATTTTATGCCCAGTCCATTCATATGCATACATTCATGTTTAGGGTATATATAAATATATATTCTATTTGTATTTTTAAACAATTAGTTTTATATACCTTTATATATGCTCTATTTTTATTTACATTTTACATAGTCCTAATGTTTTTAATTCATTCATATATATACATCTTTGTGTATATACATATTCCTAATGTTTTTAATTCATTCATATATATAACTTTATGTATATACACAGTCTTTAAATTGTATTCAATTGATAATATATAGTTGACATACTCATATATATATTCATTATCTTAATGTCTCAAACTCACTATTGACATATGTATATATATACTGGTCTTTGTATCATAGTTATTAATGGTATTATAACCCTAATAGATTCATAACTAAACATTTACATCAAATTACTTTGTGGAATCAACTAAGTGTTCTCTAGGGTTTATATAACAATACCCATAGTCATATAGATAAATGTTTTCTATTAAAAACTTACCAGATCATAGTTATATATAATCATGGTTCTATGCAAAACCTTTGTATTCAACTTACATACACAAAAATCCCCAAGTCGATAGTTTACGCTATATTCAACATACAGTAATATTGTATATTATAGATTTTTGTACTATGTCTATATACTTAGAAGTTTCTTTACCCTAATAACTGAGTATGTAAACAATACTTAAAAAATAATAATTTTCAATTTCTATCTAAATATCGACTATTTCCCCAGGTTACAATTTTTCCTGAGCTAGGGCTTTGAGCCATTAACTAAAATAACTTTATTTAACCCCATAGTTTGAACATACCAACATGTCTAATTCAAATGTTTGGGATTTAGAGGGTGATAGATTAGATTTGTGGATGGACAAGCCATCCATAAGGCTAAGATTGCTACCCTATCAAAATACAAAATTCATTTTATAAACCCTCTACTTTAAACCATGTATAAAATTATTTAATAATATAATAGTAAATACCATTACCAACCTCTATTTTTCTTCCAAATTTAAAACTGAATGATTCATAAATCCTTCCCTTCATGCTCTATGTTTTTACTTCTTTTCTTTCATGTCCCTTATTTTCTTCCATGACTCCTCCTTATTCTATTCTCCTCTCCATACTATTTTCATTCAAAATTCACATGTCACTATTTACTTTAGTTTACAGTCGGTGCATAATCCCAAATTTTTCCTTAAACCCAACTAATCCACAATTAAGTTCCATTAAGCATGCCAGAAATCCCTAATTTCTCTCTCATTTAAAATTTATTAAATTTTATTAAACATTAACTTTGTTTAAATATTTTTGCATGATTACTATGTTACAATACTAAAGTATTTCCACTAAATAAGTCACTTTATTAATCATTTACACAATGATTACTCTTCTTTCAAACTTTGATGTAGTCCATGCAAAACAATAAGATTAAGCTTAACTCTAGGTTTGTATTTTAGGATAATTCAACCTCTTTAATATCAAATAAATGTAATTATCTTCTTTTAAAATATCAATTATCAATTATATATCAAAATTATAGACCAATCAATTACCAATTCCAATTATACTAAGATAACTATTTTAGTCAATTAATAGTGTATATAGTCTATATGACTTTCTTAATTTTAATAGTTTAACATATATTGATATTTTTGAAATTCAATAATAGTAAGATCAACATTCTAAAACATTTAAAAGACATTTTACTAGTCTATATATAATAGTAATTTAATATATTATACTTGATTTATGTCTCAAAATCATAGACAAACACAAATAAGGCAACCTTATGAAATATTACTACAACATCAAGTACTGAGTCTACGTATAATATACAATATAATGACAAACAAGATTTATTACTTAACTACGTACTGACATTTAAAACACACAAACTTTTATATCTAACTGCAAAGTATCTTTCAAAACATAATATCTCTGATAAATCAAGCACATTATGTATATAACATTTAGATATAATGTGGTGTGTGTAGGGGTCTTAGAAATTCCTATGTTATCCTTTACCATGTTTATTTACACCACCCTCTATGATCATGCTTTGAGGGAGGAAATCTCCTGTATCCAACTCATGACAAGAAGGTATTTAGTCAAATACATCATGATATAAATCATAAAATAATGCTAAAACAACAAAATAATATAATCATTATGTACAAAATTAATGATTAGACATATCATAATAATTAACTCTTGAAATATAAGTAACATAAATATATCCTATAACAACATGACTTATAATTTAGTTAAAAATTAACAAATCAATTTAACAACCATATTAATCCATGTATAATTAAGCAAATTAGTTTAGTGAGAAAATTGGGATGTAACAATGATGTTAGTGTTGGGTTCAAATTATTTCATGAGGAAGTCTCGATGCTTAGCTTGGTCAAGAGCATCATTTAATGTATGGGGAGTAAAAATGTGAACCTTAAATTGGATTGAAGGTGTTAAAACCATTATTAAGAGTTTAAATGAATTATCATCAGTCATGTTGTGATTGGCCTTGTGATCCAAATATTTCCATCATTTGATAAAATCATGAGCTGATTTGGTAGGAGATTGCTTAGCATTGATGAAATGATTAAGACAATTTTTAAAAAGATCTTTATGTTGGATTTTTTTAACTAAAGGATTGACTAAATCCTCAATTTTCCATATAGAATGTTGGGGAAGTTGGTTGTATAATTTTAATCACTGATAAAGTTTTTAACTAAAATTTTAGTTGTGGTGGAGGTATTAGTTTGGATCCACTCTATATAAAGATTAATGAATTCCTTAAGAAAAGATGTAGGGTATTTAGTCCCATCATATTTAATTTTTGGAGATATATTACCAATATCAATGGATACAATTAAAGGGGTTAAAAGCTCATATTTAATGTGTTGAATCTTCTTATTATACATGATAGGCTGGGGAATAACATTTCCCATGGCATCTTTAAGAGGTGGAGGGATAAAATTTTGATTATTCTTGGGAAGAAGAATAGGAGGCTGATTAGCCATGTTTATCTAATGATGTTGTATTTGCATCATTTGAGAGGTGTTATTGTATCAATGGGTGAGTTGGTGTTAGTAGGAGGGTTCCACAAATTGGTATTAGGGGGAGGGTTGCTAGGTCATATATTTCTTGTGGGGTTATTGGATATGACTGTATAAATTTCCCCACATTATGATAAGATTTTGGAAGGTGGTAATTATCTTGATATGTGTGAAAATGGTCTAATCCACCAATCTCATTTTTTGGAGTGATTTGAACCATGTTGTAATCAAAAGATGAGGGAGGATAAGAGGTGTGCCAAGAGTGAGGGTCATCTTAAGTAGTGAAGGTAAGAAGAAAAGAACATCCCATATAGTGTCTAAATAGATTTAGGTTATAAAAAAGTATTCAAATAGGGGATTTCATGATGCTTGAAGAAAGAATCTGAGATTAGGAAGAAAGAATGAAAAATAGAGATAGAGTCAGCCACACACAAAACAATATCGGTCAACAAGTATAGTGTCGACTAGGTTGATAGAGTTTGTGATAAAGGTCCATATAATAAGAAGTAAAATTCATAGTTAAATGGGTTGACTATGTGATGAAAAGGATAAAATTAAAACAAGCTAAAGGGATACATAGTCATATGGGTCAACTATGTACCATAGATGAAAAAACTGAATAGATGAATAATATACATAGTCAAAAAGGTTGACTATATACTATTAAAGGGCAAATTGAATAGGCTAAAAAGATACATAGTTGTATAAAGTGACTGTGTACTAAAGGTAAGCAAGATTTATAGTTTGTAAAAGATTGTATCAATAGGGATGATAGTGTCATGAAAATAGAGAAAGAATTTCAAGATGATATATAGGAAAATGAAATGAAGCACATAAGTAATTGGATCAATGTGATTGATCCAATTATGACATACAACACAAAACTTACACTAATGTAAGTTTTAAAATACAAAACACAATTATCAAAGAATTAGCAGAAATTAAAAAGTAAATGCTAACTAATTGGTCATTCCTAAGTGTTGTTAAGTTATAATAAAATAAAAAATTAATATGATGGGGAGTTGGCTGTAAGAAGGAACTAGAGATCAATCTATGGATATTTTCAAGAAGTTTAGTTTTGAAAGGGATTTGTATTAGAGATGATACTAGCTTAGTATTGTGGCCTACCCCCTTAATTCACAATCCCATAGTGATGAGGGTGTTGTGTGCTTTGCCAATATATAACATCAAACACATGCTTATAATTGGCCAAAAAACCAAGTTAGCTTCCCCTTTGGTGATTAAATCCAACTAGGTAAACCTTGGGAAGATAAATGTTTAATGATTTTTAGTGTAATTAAATTTGGAAGTGTGTGCAAAATATGAAAATAGTGTGACTAAATTAGTAAATTAAAAAAAAACCACCTAATTAATCTATATTTTTTATTCTAAACATGTAAGAAATTAAAATTAAAATTAAACTAATTACTAGAAAAAATAGGTTAATTTTGGTGACTGTGAAGAGTACAGAGTCACTTTAGATGACATTGTATGAAAATACTATTGAATAGAGTTGAAAGGGTTGATTATATTTTATTTAATAAATATCTAGAAGACCAAAGCTAAATAGGTTAACTATGTCTTCTAGATAGAAGATTGGCTACAAAATTGCATCGAGTTAGTCGACCTAGTTTGTTGTAGGCTTGTAGTTTTAGACTACAAACTTATGAAAAACAATACTAGAAATGAAAAATTGAAATGATAGAGACAGTAATAATGAACCTTGGTGGTTTTGAAGATGCTTAGTTTATAAAATTTTATGCTATGATGCTCAAGTGTTGATTTAAATATTCTACAAATATAGTTGAATGGCTCGATGGAGTTTGTAGAACCTATGCGGTAAAAAGAAGCTATGAATTAAGGTGACTAGTTCAATTATGTATGAAATCCTATAACTAAAGAAGAAGACTATGTTGAGCTGATTGATCTAATCACCCATATTTGGAGAAGACCTAGATAAATAATACAAAGTCATTCTGGGGTGACTGTGTGTTAAACCTATGCCCAATCTATTAGAATTATACTGACAGGTTTGATACAATATCAAAAAAATTTAAATATGATGATAAAATGAATGCATGAAATAAAAAATAAAAGGGTTTGATTCACATTGGGTTCACCAAAATATATACAAAGGAAAATGCAGCTGACCTATTAATCAATCCTAGCTTGGAGAAGATAAATCCTACTTACACTTCCTATCATTGATAGATTAGATATTCAGAGGCATGAATAAAATGGATTCATTAGACCTAACCAAGGGCTCTCTTACCAAAATAACATCACTAGAGAGGGTTCCAAAGCCTCTAGTCAATAAATATGATGAAATAACCCTAGGTAGATTCTATGTTTTCATATTCACTAAGTAAATTCAAAGTAAATTAAAATCTAATCTAGTGCTCACCAAAGCTTATGGCATAAAATGGGGGTAATTAACATAAAAAATTAAACACATATAGGAGAATTATAATTAAGCTACATACGTACATACATACATACATACATACATACATAAACACACACACACACATAACCTTAATGCATGTAGAGAGATATATTCAAAATCGATTACTTTTGCTAGTTATATCTGCTAAAATAGAGGATTAAATTTAGAGATACTTACCTTGAAAATGAATCTATTGAGACTCAATCTATCCCTTGGCTAAAGGTGCTTCACAAGAGGTTTTTATGGTTTGTAAGGATCACTAAGAAATACCTAAGCATCCACGTCTTTTCCATAAGACAAGATTATTCTCCAAATAAAAACCTTAAGCAATAAATCATCAAGTATAATAGTCGAGTAACATATTGTAAACAAGTGAAAAATAATAACTATCTATGTTTTCTGTTAAAAATGGTCAAATTAATGTTTATATATAGATGAATCTAACCCTAAAACTGTTAAAAATTTTAGCTGATAGGGTCAAGTCAATTTGAATATGCATCATTAATTTATAAAAATAAGTTAGGTCCTAGTTTAGGTTAGCCAAGGCCAACCTAGACCTATAACATGCTTTTAACAAATTAAATGCAGGGTTGGCCTAGGCAGACAATGTGCTATAAACTAGTAAAAAGGGTTATAGGCTTAGGAAGGGGCTAAGTAAGGTGGTGAATTAATTGTAAGAGTGTGTAAGAGAGGTGTCAAATATTAAGGAAGTGTATATGAGATGGTTGTGTAGATAGGAAGTGGTGGTATAGGAGACAACAATATTATGAAGTACCAATGGTCTACCCACCCCTTTCCTAGTGCACCCTTTAAGTCATGCACTCAAAGAGATTGATACTCAATGGGTTCCTTCAAGAGAGAAAGCATCAGTAATTTATAAAGTTTGAAATTATTATGTGTATACACATAGAAGTGTTTGAAATCTAAAATCTGATTTGTTTTTACAAATTTTAGGTGATCTTTGCATAACATATGAACCTTAGATATGTTTCATGCTAAAATTATGTATAAAAATGGTATCGATGTATATAAATCTACCAAAAATTTATATCTAAATCACATAACTGTGTAATTTGGCTAATTTGAAAACTATGTAATTATGGAGAGCATGTTTTCAAAACATGTCCCCACTATAATATACAATTAAGAACTAGTGTAAATGTGGAGAACATGTTTAAAAAACATGCCCCCACTACATATTTAATTCTAAAAATTGGTGTAAATGTGGAGAACATGTTTCTAAAACATACCCCTGATGTATATTTAAATTTGTGAAGAATGTGGAAGTCATGCCTATGTGGCATGCCCCCATTAATATGTCCCCCATTTGAGGTGAGGGAAAGTATAAATTGATAGTCACCTTACCTTAAAAAGATAATATAATTGTATAATATGTGTATGAACCATGTAACATATAAAAGGAACATGTTTAGATAGATATGTCATTGAATCATGGTAAATGTGATCACATCAAGTCCTAAGATGCATGGTGTGAATCATGGTAACATCTAGTTAATAATAGTATAATATCAATGAGTAACTAAGCACACACACACAAAATAACTCAAAATCAAGTCAAAATATGCTGGTCTAAGGAGACTACAAACAAGGGTTATATTCAAATGCCACATAATCAAAGGGACATGACCTAGTCAAATGTCCACAAAATTAAGAGTGACATATTCAAGCATCCACATACAAAAAACAATGACATATTCAAATGTCGAAGAGGAAAACAAAGGAATGGGGGCCACAAACAATGGAGCATTTTCAAATGGTCAAACAAGTGAATAAGGACACTCAAAGGAATGTATAAAGGAAAAAAATGAAACATAAGTAACCATCATACACATATCATACTAGTCACTGGATATATGTATTATGCAAAAATGTTAAGTACATAACATATCAAGTACACTTTAAAAAAATATAAGCATGGATAAAGGCATGTGTAAATACATAAGACCAAACATGATAATGTAAAGTGACCATAGAATGATCTAACATGAGTGTATTGTGATCAAAGAAGTGATTACCCTTAATGTCTAAATGGCATGAGTAGAGGGAAGGCCCAACATATGAAAGTGCATATATCATGTATACGTGTATGCCTTTATCACTCTCAAAAGATGTGTGGAGCATATGTGTATTAAAAAAGAAATGATATGCTATCGACAACCATGGAACCAACAAGATAGATGCCAATAAGCTAATAGAACATGTAAATGCTATTTTTTTTGAATGTTTGAGTTTTTTGAATTTTTTGGTATTTTTGGAAATTTTCAAAGAAAAAGACTATCCTATGATCTCATCCAATGGATGCACATAGGTATCTCCACACTAAGACCTTGATGTAATAAACTGGTGGTACTACTAAGGATCATGCATAGGTGCAATATTTGTCACTATAGAATTTGTAATTCTCTATGTATGTATAATATGACTTCATGGTGGTGACTAAATAATATGAGTTGTGGTTCATGGAACCCATCATTAAGTACTTTGTGGTTTACTTGGAATATAAATAATAGGAACATGTGTAAGTCTCATGAATATCTAAATATGGTGTGTAGTAGATGAGGATTTCATTGAACCTATTATGGATATTTGATGCGATTATCTATAAAGTATTTATCAATTGGTAAAGGGGATTTTCTATTGCTTACCCTTTTATAAAAGATTAACTTTATGAAGCTTTATAAATAACTACTTGGGTATAAATTTATCTTACTCATGAGGATGCTCATATAGAACTCTAAAAATTGTAATTATCCAATTGGCATGAATGCATTTAACACACCCATGCACTATAAAAGGTACTACTTAAAGTGTATGCATCCAAGGTTTTCCAAATAACATATCAAAGACACATGCAAAATATATAACTGAGAAGGTAATAACCATGTGTGTGGGACCCACCTATAAAGGTAAGTCATTCTCACTAAGAACCTATTGTGAGATCCTATTAAATTCTTTAACTGATCTAGTTGAAGGATGTATATCATGATTTATATAACCCAAATGCATAAATAATGTCATAGTACAAAGGTTATTTATTTCACTATTATCAATAATAACATTATGTATAGGATGGTGATCAAGATATGATTGAATGGATAAGGAATGAAGATCTAAATCATCATCCCTAATCTCATTATCATTAAAAGTAATAGAAGGTATTTGAACCATGGGAGGTGTATGCCATGTACCATCTAATGGGTGCTCATAATGAGTTGTAAGATGATTTGCATTATACACCATTTGCACTTTCAAATCTTTTTTAGAATGGTCTTAAAAAAGATTGTTAAATATCTTCTATTTTTGGTGATCAATAGGTTGTGAACTTGATTCCTTTAGAGGATCATCAAATGTAATGTTTTGGTCATTGATGAGGTATTGGATCTTATGGTTCAAGATAAAACATCTCTTCGTAAAATGCCCAGGGCCTTGGTGATTGTCAAAATAAGCATTTGCATCATACCCTTTAGGTAGATGTCTAATCATATCAAACTCTATAGGATGAGGGAGAGATATGAGGTGACACTCTATAAGCCATAAGATTATTAAAGTGGGAGATTTAGGTAAGCATGTAAATTGTATCCTTGGTGTATGGGATAAGACAAGATGATTAGGTTATTGTGACATCACATTAACCATAATATTTGTTTCCTCTATAGCCTAGGTTTGACCTTATAACTTGGTTTGATAGTAAACTTGTTATTATATGTAGATGTAGTGGTGTGTTTGTTACATAATTAAGCTTATTTAATGAAATAATATTCATTTCATGATTTCAAACAATGTGGCATAAGTCATCAAAATATTTGAAATTTTTGAATACAATGAACTCACGTAAAGGATAAAGCAAACTTTGCTTGAAAATATCTTGAAGTTATTTATTTAACATAGGATTGGTCATTTTAGCTAACATTGTTTTGTACCTCAATACATATTAATTAATTGGTTCATTGATTCCTTGTTTAAATTATGTAATTTGGGCATAGGAAACCTTTTAAGTAATATTAATAAAGAAGTGTGCCAAAAACTAATCTACAAGGGGTTTGAATGCATTTATTGATTTGGTTGGTAAATCATAGAACCACCTTAAAGCATAGTCTTTTAATCTCATTGGATATAATTTGGTCAAATTTTTATCATTGGAGGCATAATAAAGGCATGCCACATAAAAATATTGAATATTTTATTTAGGATCACCCTTTACATCATAGAATGTGAAATTAGGTGCAATAAAACTAGTTGGTAAAGGGTGCAAATATATCTCAGATACAAGAGGATTATGCAACACATATTGTGAACCAATAGCATAAGGAGACTATAAATCCATTTGTTTAATATTTGTGACCTTATCCTCTAATGTATTTATAACTTGAAGAAGAGTTTAGATGGTAGACCCTTTGGGATTTAGATTAGTAAGCTTAGTAGTCACCAAAGATGAAGTAAACATGGTTTGAATAGTAATAAGTAGTGAAATTAGTATTTGAGTTGAAGCATTTGGTAACCTCATGGTAGATGTAGCAATAGTAGTTTTAGGAAACAAAGGTTCAAATACATATCTTGTGCCCCCATTAGAAGTATGAAGTGGTAATGTTCTATGGGGGAGGGATGTTGGTATATAGGGATGACCCATAGATCTAATATCATGATTAATAGATGAACCTATATATGCATCTATGTTTTTTGTTTTTTTAGTTTCTAATATGGTACTTAATATTTCATCAAGATCTTTAGCTTTTGATGAATATGCTCACAAAAAATCTAATTACTTATATTTGCTTATGATCTATTTGATCATGTTCATTAGTTTCATTAGACTCATGGTTTTCATTATCATAAAATTCTATGATAACCTCATGAATATGTTATTATTTATCAACATGTATATCATCACAAGTAATAGGATTAGGGACTTCATTAGTTTAATACATATTAAGTGGGAAGAGGGGAAGCTCAATGTGTTCAAAAGGCACACCTCCAAAATTATGGCTATACCTAGGTTTCATGCAAAATAATATAAGTATGAAATGAAAAATTACAATAATCTGAAACCCTAAATGATTAAAAACACTAGGAATAAAAAAAATTGGCATTCATATAGATGGGGTTCACCAATTGTTTAACCCTAGGCTTGCATAAGGATCTCAATGGGTTTAGGGTTATGAATATAGAAATGAATAAGCTCAAGGGTGATAAAAAAATCTAGAGTAGGCTAATTAATTTCAAAACTTAGATAAAAATATACTAATTTTTTAATGCTGAGATATGCTAAAAATGGAAAGTACAACTATGATAGATATTGTAATGATAATGAAAATAAGACACTTATCTAGTTCTAATGCTAATACATATCTAGATCTAGAATAGGTAGAAATAAAATTGGATTTGTATTTTGGATTATTTACATGATTCTATCAATTATACCTCTAAAGCTATAGACATTTATGCCATCTTTTAGATGATTATATCAATGCTTCTATTTTGATTAGATGTGGGTTTCTAGTATGGAATACCTATTAAAACTAGATGTGACCACCTGGATGATTTTGGGTTCTATGTCTCCTTATGTCACATATAATTCCACTCTACAAAACTACTTAAATATTAGTAGTATATTAATAAGCTAATGATCTATATTTCTATTTTTTATGTTTGATCTGGGTATGTATGTTGTATTATTGACAATCATATGTTTATTTTGTGTTTAGTTATTATGTTGGAGATCATTATCATATGTTTATATTATGATTTATGATCATGTTGACTATGATTTTAGTTGTAAATGATTTATATTATAATAGTTTATTGATGCCTATATATTAATTATTGTTATAATCTTAGACTAACTACCCGTTTTCTTGATTGAGGTGGTTGCAAGATTATTCTATTCTCTCATGTAGTACAAGGGAGAGTATCATCAGAGAGGGAGGTAAAAATATCGGTGTTATGGGTTGAGAGAATTAATCTAAACCTACACACACCATGTTCTAATTTTATTGGGTGAAAATGGTTATATAATGAATGTTGCTTGTTTTCTCTTGTAGCGAATAAGGCATTTTTTTCATTATCTAAGTTTATCACTTATCATGATTTACAAAGTATGTGAAGTCTATTATTGACTAGTTGTGTTTCTTAAAATATATATAGGAATTGAACTATGTTGTGTTAGCCTTGATTACATTATAATTGGTTGAGGCATGAGTGTTTATTGTTATTATTTGATTTTTTATTTATTGTTCCATTTGGTTACATAATAAGAAGTAAAACATCCCAAAAAAAATAAATTAAAAGGAACTTTGGAACTTTTATTATGTTTAATTAGAGATGTCACAAAGTAAAAAGGTAAATAACTTAGGTTATTTAGGAATCATAAAAAGGAATTAGGTTTTGTTTATTGCTATGATTCGGGAGTTAACTTTTCCATTTGGGGAGTTTGAGGGTTTCATGCTTTTTCCATGCTAAGAACATGGTGAATTATTGAAGTTAACAACCATTGGTTCAGTTTAAGCATTGATGAATTTGAATTGCATGATGGTGAATGTAGGGAGTTGTAGGAGAGTTATCAGGTCATACAAAACATGCATAGATTTTGGTAAAGGAATAATAAGAGAGAAAAGTAGAAGAACAGGGAATGATAGAAGGAAAAAGGAAAAATATAGCTCAGCTAAAGGGGAGTAAAGGCTAGCATTTCATACATTGAAATGATAATCACCATATAACCAGGTTAGTTCATATTTCATTATTTGTAGATTTGAATTGTAGGAAAAATGTGATTTTTTATATGGGTTTTATCATACTAGTTTGAATGAATAAAATGTTATATTTTAGCAAAACATTTACTCTAAACCCTAGGATTTCAGGTCTATAGGCTTAAGGATGGAAATTAGTTCTATCCTTAAGCCTAAAAAGTTGATGTCGAGCCACATAAAATGAAGACCATGCCTATAATTTTGATACTGAGCCTTGTAATTTGGCTATTGTATTATGGATAGAGTTGACCCTATATTTTTACTTTTTTCAAAACTAAGTATTGGTTTAAACAAATTCAAAATACTCCTTTGAAGTCCACTAAACTATTATATGTTTAAGGGATTTGTTTCAAATAATTAAAACCCTTGTATATTTCATACATAATTATTTGTTATATATTTTAGAGGAATTTTGATATACAGTCTTGTATTTTTCAAAATGAACCAAAGTGGATAAAAATCTAAGTATGTATTTTTAGAAATCACCATTTAGAACCTATGTTAAGATATTAGTTTCCTATTCTATTTGAATAAACGTGTGTGTGTGTAAATATGCATATAAAAATATACATATTTATATATAAATAAATATATAAGTTTGTGTCAAAATGTGAACAAATTGTATATCCTAATGACTTGACTAAGTATTTGTTCATTAACACCTATATGAATTTTTCATGATGTTTGTTGGTGCCATTGGTTTTGTTTCACATGGGAAGTGTATAATTTTGGATTCAAAGATAATGTAAGGGATTAAACAAACACTAAAATGTCAAACCTAGGCATGCATTATTAGGATGATCTAGTTTAGTTGTAGATTATAGTGGAAATGTTGTAAAACCATATAATAATTATTTATGAAGATATATGAACATATACAAAATTATTTATCTATTTCATAAAAATTATATTAATTATATGCATTATATGTGGATTAACATGAATAACATGAGTCCTTTAGAGAAAAATATTTTGAGTGTATATATATGTATAAATGAATGTAGATATTTATGCATGCATATAATAATGATTATACTCAACTGTATATGCATATGCATAGTGAACTATCATTGTGATATTAAACCTAGACCTTTATTTGTCTTTTTGTTGATTTTGAGCAACTGTAGTTTGTTTGGGAATTTACAACTAAGCTACTTAGATATTTAATTACATTCAATATAATTATGAAACCACTAGACTTACTTAGTTTTAAAGAACTCAAATAAACAGAGTAAGGTTTACTTTCCTTAGATATAGCATCATATTTTGTATAATAATGAAATGTTTGAGTTATGATCTAAAAAGAGATTTATGTAAAATGTATAGTGGAACATAGGGAATTTTTTTTGTGTTGATCAACTATTCTAAGTTTATACTAGTAAAATCATGTGGAAAGGTCTCTTGATATATTATAATTAATATGATATATCAATAAATAAAACCTTTATGGGTTATACATATGTAACATTTAAAATATGAGGATTTCTTGTATCAAGGACATGAGGTAACAAGTTTATAATATATTAAGTGTCAAGGAAGTATGAAATAATATTAGGACAGATTGTATATGTTTTATTAGTTATTTTGAGATGTTATGGTTTATAATGTTGACTGATTTTCTATAATAAGATATATATACATATGAATGGTGTATGAGACATTGAGAAGGGACTTAGTATACTTGGATTCTTGCTTTATCCTCCTATACATTTTTGGTTTTGAATATATTTCGTTTTGATAAACCTATGCATATCACTATTGAGGTTGAGTGATTGGAAAATAATATGATTGATGAGTTATGATTCTATGTATTTTACATTACTATTAGATTGAGTGTATGTTTTAGTCTATATTTATTCTAATTGAGTCTATATGTGAGAAGTATTATAATTATTTCATGAATAATGGGTGATAGACATATGAGGGTGCCAATATGCAACTCATATACACATCACCTGATAGTTATGATTTATTAGCAGAAGTTTTTAAGTGTGTGAAATTGACTTAGATCCTTAGATTTGATTTTTATAATGAAAAATTTGGCCAAAATAGTGTTGTATTTAAGACATTGTCCTTCCACTATACTTTCAAGATTACATGTGTATGTTAATTTCATATTAGATAGAGGATTGGTTTCCATAGTCTATGTGACTATTGCATTTATTAGTGAATGTACATACAAAGGTTCTAGTTAATTTCTTGATATCTAAACTATTATTATATGCCCCTTCATGAAGGGTAGGGACACTCCTAGAGGGGAGATGTGTGAGAGAATGATGATCTATGGTTGGAGGTAAAGCACTCATATGATGTTCTCCTTATTTAAATCATTTGAGATCATACTTGTGGCTACATTCATGGATCACTGAGCTATTGATGAGGCTCATTTATACTTTTTTATATACTATATTATATATTTGACTTTGTACTAAAATATAACATGTAGTGCATTATTATTTGATGAATATTCAACATAGTAGTGGTTGTGATATTTTTAATTAATTATGAATATTAAGATAATATGGTTGTATGCTTATGCATATCTAAAAAGTGAATTATATTAGTATTTCTTTGTACTTGAATCCTTCCACTATTCATTTTATGAGAAGTATTCATATTGTAATCTAATATAGACTATTTAAAAACTAAATAGACCATTTTATTAACTAACAGGATAATACATTTTTGTATTTATTACTTAAGATTAATTTAGTATTTAAACAATGATTTTACACATAGTTTTAATTCTTGTATAAGTGTAAAATTTGTATATTTTTCTTATAATTATTTAATTCTAGTGCAACCTAGTGGGGTTATGACATTATGGTATCAGAGTGAAGGTTTAATGCTCAGATCTGATGAGTCCATTAACATAAATTTATTCTCATAATTTTAGTGAGGAGAATGGCATGGGGTAAAATGAGTGGTGAGGTAACTTCAAATTTGAACCATCAAGATGATCTTAATTAGCTAATAATAGAAAAAACTGTAAAACTCAATCAAATACTCACTATCATGAATGAGATTAGAGATAAGACACCATATCTAGAGAGAGAAGTTCATGGAATTGAAGAGGAAGATGAACATGAGGAACAAAATGTTAAATACAAAGTGCCTCAAGATCAAGGGCACAAAGAAGGTCTGTAACTAGATAGATCTCAAGTAGCTATAGAGTTTGTACATGATATGAAGAAAGTGAACCCACTCAAGTTTGATGGTACAATATTAGGCTATGGAGCTAAATATCAGTTTATTGAAATGGAAATGTATTTTGAGATTAAAAATTATTCTAAGGTAAATAAAGATGTGTGGCGAGCTTACCAACTGGTTGGTGAAGCAACAACTTGGTAGTATAATAAGACGATTTAAATGAACCTTGATTCCAATACCACCATTTAGGAGCAGTTTGTGCTTCTTTTTAGGGAATGATGGCTACCCCAACTATATTTTGATAAAAAAGTAAAAGATTTAAAAAAACTTAAGAAAGGGTATTTTTCAATGAATGAATACTAGGAGAATTTCACAAAGCTCTTGAAGTATGTTTTGTAGTATAAAAAATATGAAAGTTTCTAATTTAAGGAATTCATTATGGGCTTAAAACCCCAAATTGGATGTGAAATAGATGTGCATGGACCATCCACCATGGAATAAGTCTTTGATAATGTAGTTAAATAAGAATAAAAATTGAAATCACTTGATGGGGTCAAATACAAATTTAAAAAGAAGTTTGAAATTCCTAAGACTCCCTTTAAAAAATATATCTAGAAATGAAATGGGAATTCTAAGAACAAATTCAATAGATAGAGTGTGATATTTAGTAATGCTTCAAGGAAAATGAAACCTGGAGGTGGTTTTAGATAAGGATTCAAGGGTGTTAATCAGGCTGAGAGAAAAGGACCATATGGTAGGTGGTTTACATGTGGAGATAATTATGCTAAGAATTTTTCTCGGTGGAAGGCAGATGGCAAAAATAAGAATGCATCCACATATACATCACAACAGGGAAAATTTCAATAGTTTATTCACATAATAGTGGATAATTATCAATAAAAATTTCAAGCCTCTCCCATATAAGTATTATGTAATTTTTTGGGCAACCCATTTCTATTTTGATAGATATAGGAGCTACTGAATGCTTTATCTCTCGTAGAATATTAATTAAATTATCTAAGAAAGTTGGGTTTTTGATAAATGATTAGTTAGTGTAGTATGGAAATGAATCCAAGGTCAAGGTTTAAAAATTTCTTATTGAAGCTTAAATAAAGTTTATAGAAATCACCATAGTTACTGATCTTTATGCATCACCACTAGGGTCATATGATGTAATCCTAGGAGTGAATTGGCTCTCTAAACATAAAACTAAAGTTGATTAATTTATTAAGATGGTTGAGTTTTTATATAATTTTAGAAATAAAATCCAAATCCAAAGATATTAGAGAGATTTGAAACTAATTAAAATTTCATCCATTCAATTAAAAAAGGCTCAACAAAAGGGATGTTAAGCATTCCTAGTCAAAATAGATGAAATTGGTAAAGCTAATGAACCCAATTTAGAATACTATCTTTTTATGCAAAATTTTTAGGATGTTTTTTCAAAGGAATTATATGGCTTACCTCTTAAAATTGAATTTTATTTCACTATTGTTGTCATTTATAGTTATAGCCACAGTCTAACTCTCGTTATAGAATGACAAAAAATGAGTTAATTGAGTTAAAGGCACAACTTCAGGAGATGTTGGCCAAATGATTGATTTGACCAAGTGTTTTACCATGGGATGCACCTATAATCTTTGTAAAAAATAAGGATGAAACCCTTCATCTAGCATTGACTACCGAATGCTTAACAAGGTAAAAACCAAGAACATGTATCCTTTACCTTGCATTGATGATATTTTTAATCAAATGTGTGGTGCAATAATATTTTCAAAGATTTGCATACATGTTAGGTACCATTAGTTGAGAATTAAAGAGGAAGATATTAAAAAAATATCTTTCAAAACTTCTTATGGGAATTATGAGTTCACATTACTTCCTTTTAGACTAATGAATACACATGCAACATTCATGAACCTCATGAATAATGTGTTCAAAAATTACATTGATTAGTTTGTGCTAGTATTTACAGATGATATCATCTATTTGAAAAGTGAATAAAAAAATGTTAAACATTTGCACTTAGTCTTGCAGTGGCTATAAAAGCTTAAAATATATAATAATTTATCTAAGTGTGCTTTATTTCAAATAAAAATACTATACTTTGGATAAATTATCTCTATAAAAGGAATTTTAGTGGATCATACAAAGTATAGAGCCATTATGGAGTGGTCATAACCCAAAAATGTGCATGAGGTATGTAGTTTTATGGGTTTAATAGGGTAATATAGGAAATTTTTACCAATTTTTTCCAAGATAGCTAAACCCATCACTTGTCTTTAGTGGAAAGAACAACATTTTGTAATAAAGCCTTTTAGATTCTGAAAAAGAGGCTTACTTCAAAACCAATGTGTGTATTCCAGATCTAAATGGTCACTTTGTAGTTATAAAAAATGGATCAAAAGATAGTTTATGAGGAGTTATTATGTAGGATGGTTTAGTTATAACCTACAAATCAAAGAAATTCAAACTTTTTGAGGTAAATTGAAAGGATTTTAACCCAAAAAATATCATTAATGGCAAAAATGAAAGTGAGAGAACACAATAATGCATAAAAAACTAAGTTACCTCTTAAAATCAAACCATAGATACAAGAGATTTAAAGTGAGAAAATGAACGTATTAGAG
Organism: Torreya grandis; assembly: GCA_037957365.1. Lineage (NCBI taxonomy): Eukaryota > Viridiplantae > Streptophyta > Pinopsida > Cupressales > Taxaceae > Torreya > Torreya grandis. The sequence continues at coordinate 1,931,564 of JARHVA010001820.1, forward strand.
AAAAACTGTAATGTCCCCAAATTTTAGTTAAAATGGTTTAATTAATTTAAGTTGTCCAAAAATTAAGATTTCTTCAAAAGGATAACTTTAATTAATTAATTTAATTACTATGGAAATAAATAAAATATCATATTAAATAAAGTTGACTTCTTCTAGAAGTTTCTTGGGAGCCTTTACAATAAGTTGAGGGCAAAGCATTTGGAATATCTTTTGTTGCTAAAATATTCTGAGTATTGTGAAGCTTAAATCTGTGATTTAGCTAAAATCTCTGAGGATGCAAACCTTCAGCAGATTGGAGAAGAGTTGGATGAAAACCCAATGCTTTTTAGGGGTGGATTTGTGATGAAATTCAAATTGTGCTTATTGATCAGATCTGGGGCTTTAGAGGTCATTCACTAGGTATATCAGGTGTTCAGCATATGCAGAGGTTTCCAGGTATTTATTCATTAGATTTGATTTAAGATTTATATATATATATATATATCTTCAAATTAGGTGCTGTACAGAATCCAAACAGATTGGTACCAAGTCGTACCAATAGATTCAAGAAAGGGAAGAAGGGCATAGTTCATAGTTGCAGGCTGCAGGGTATTATAGAGGCTGACACCAGCAGATCAATGACTGACATCGGCAGGAAGACCTACATCAGCTGATTAGTGACCAACATCGGCAGGCAGACAGTCACAGGCAGTCAGAGATCAGACATAAGAAATCGATGATGACAGTGTATCGATCGATGTCGGTAGAATCACCGACATCAGTGACTGTGTTTTTGACACATCATCTAGATCTACACATACTTCCAAGTTCTTGGTTATTTGGGCTTCATTATACTTTCTATAGTATTATTGTGTACTGCAATTTTTTATTATTCACTGTTGAAGCAAATCTGGGCAATATATTTTTGTATCAGCATACTCTAAAGGCAAATAATCAAATTTATATCTTTGTTTTGAAGAACCTATATATTTTGTGTCTCCAAATTTAGTTTGGGATCTTTCAGTGGTATCAGAGCCGTGCATCTTGCTAACCTGTAGGGGTAAATATATTTTATTTCTATGCATCCTGAAAGATTTGATATAAGCCATAGATATTTTACACGTAGTAGAGCTCAGTACGAGCGAGAGTTGGGGTTAGGACAGGAACCTATCATGGCCGAAGAATAGGGGAATGCCCATAGAAATTAGGATGAGGTAGAAAGAGAGATGATGAGGACCCTCATCACTACTCAGCCTAGAATTGTTCAGGCTTTAGACTGATTACAGGATACCATGGATCATTTACAGGTGGATAGACATAGAGGTAGGAGGAATAGATTAGTTTTAGTGACAGGTAGTCATCATACCCATAAGTCCAGTCAGCATAGTCACCATTCCCATTCTTCAGTGGGGAGCTCCCATCATTCCTCTAGGCAAAATCATCATCATACACCTACTCCAAATAGACCATTATTGCCTCAGTTTGTATCGTGTGAACAAACAACACAGGTGGAGCCACCAGAGATTGGATTCCAGGAGTCTATTTTGGCAGCCACAGTAGAGTGGAGAGCTTTACCCCTAGAGGTTAGGGATGTTTTTCCTTTTCCCTAGTATTATACGCAGTGTAGAGACACAACTAGATTCAGGGGAGATTGTGGTAATAGACCACCATAGTAGCAGCATAATCATGACCTTAATAGAGCTATGGGGAAGATTACATTGGTTCCATATAATGGCTCTAGAGACACTAGTGTAAGAGCTTGGGTCCACAAGCTAGACATATATCTTTCTTTGAGGCCCATGCCTGAGCGTGAGGCCATTCAGTTTGCGGTGTTGCATTTAGAGGGGATTGCATATGATTGGTGGCACCATGGATTGGTCACCCAGGATCACACCTTAGTTCACTCCTATGCTGAGTTCACTGAGTGACTCATTACATGGTTTGACCGTAAGGATACAGAACTTTACTACAGGGAGTTGGCTCATCTTAGATAGAGTCATCATGCAGAAGCTTATATTAATGAGTTTCAATGTATTGCGGTTATGGTACCTGATATGACTTAGAGACAGAGTGTGATTTTATTTATTGAGGGATTATAGGATAGACTTAAGGGACTAGTACATGCTTTCCAACCAGCCACTCTTAAGGATGCCATTGATGTGACATTGAGACTAGATACTATTCCCACTTCTTATCAGGGTGCTAAGAAAATAGCCACAGACTCTTAGCCTATACAGAAGGCCAATGCACCACAAAACAAAGAAGGGTCATCCTCTATAAATCTTTGGATGAATTAGGAGACTAGGAATGACTTGAGGAGGAAAAAGTTATGTTTTTCCTGCAAAGATCCATGGGAACCAGGACACCGTTGCATGGGTAAAGGAAAGGTTCATTTGATTGAGGTAACTTCTGAGTGTGGAGATGAGGAGGTTCCTGATATTGACATTGAGGATAATATTGAGTAGGTTCAGACACAGTTGGAGTTAGACATCTCAGAGCCTTTGGCATCAACCAAAGCAATTATGGCTACCCTCTCTAGTTATCCTAACTTTCATGCCTTTCGGTTGAAAGGTACACTTAAGGGCAAGTGGGTCGTGAGCTTGGTAGATACAGGTGCTACACATAACTTCATTGACCAAAAGTTAGTGGGAAGGTGTGGATTACAGTATGAGAAGTTTGGTGGTTTTGGGGTAAAGGTGGCAGATGGTGCAGTTTTGGGTTGTACCAAACGAATTCCATAGCTTAGTATTCAGATGGGGGATTACACTCTGACCGATGATTTTTATGTGTTTCCTTTAGAGGATTATGATGTGGTCTTGGGCATGCAGTGGTTACAGGGTATTGGGTGTTACATTATTGATCACCACCATATGCAGTTAGATTTCCTTTCTGGGGGAAAGAAGATTATCTTGAGGGCAGCACAAGATGGAGGACCTAAGGAGGGGTCATCTCACAAGATGGAGTCTCATTTTATGGGTGATGAGGTAAATGATTCTAATTGTTGCATTACATTTTCACCCCCAATTATGAGTCATCATTCTTATGCGGATTTGGAGAGCATGGTAATCAGAGTAGCGCAGTGGTCTTTTGTGAAGACTAAGGTATGTGATGGTGAATTTGCTAATTACATGTTGAGAATTATCACACTACTCTCTAGGAGAAATAAAGAGAATTTATTCATAGATATTTTGCAGCATGGTGTTTCTGATAGAAGAGTTTGCAAATTTTTGAGAATAATATGGAATCCAGGAATTTGGTGTTTGGTATCAGGAGCGAATTTCTTGAGGACAAGCAATCTCTAGGAAGGGAGGACTGTAATGTCCCCAAATTTTTGTTAAAATGGTTTAATTAATTTAATTAATTTAAGTTGTCCAAAAATTAAGATTTCTTTAAAAGGATAACTTTAATTAATTAATTTAATTACTATGGAAATAAATAAAATAACATATTAAATAAAGTTGACTTCTTCTAGAAGTTTCGTAGGAGCCTTTAAAATAAGTTGAGGGTAAAGCATTTGGAATATCTTTTATTGCTAAAATATTCTGAGTATTGTGAAGCTTGAATCTATGATTCAACTAAAATATCTAAGGACACAAACCTTCAACAGATTGGAGAAGAGTTGGATGAAAACATAGCACTTTTTAGGGGTGGATTCGTGACAAAATTCAGATTGTGCTTATTGATCAGATCTAGGGCTTTAGAGGTCATTCACTGGGTATATCAAGTGTTTAGCATATGTAGAGGTTTCTAGGTATTTATTCATTAGATTTGATTTAATATTTATATATATATATCTTTAGATCAGGTGCTGTATGGAATCTGCATAGATCGGTACCAGGATGTACTAGTGGATTCAGGAAAGGGAAGAAGGGCACAGTTCACAATTGCAGGCCGCAGGGTATTACAGAGGCTGACATTGGTAGATCAATGACCAACATCGGCAGGAAGACCGACATTAGCCGATTAGTGACCAACATCGGTAGGCAGACAGTCACAGGCAGCCAGAGATTAGACACAAGAAACTGATGATGGCAGTGTATCGACTGATGTCGGTAGAATCACCAGTGTCGGTGACTGTGTTTTTGACATAGCATTTAGATTTGTGCATACTTCTAGGTTCTTAGTTATTTGGACTTCATTATACTTTCTATAGTATTGCTGTGTACTGTAATTTTTTATTATTCACTATTGAAGCAAATCTGGGCAATATATTTTTGTATCAACATACTCTAAAGGCAAATAATCAGATTTATATCTTTGTCTTGAAGAACCTATATATTTTGTGTCTCCAAATTTAGTTTGGGATCTTTCAGTGGTATCAGAGCCATGCATCTTGCCAGCCTGTAGGGGTAAATATATTTTATTTCTATGCATCCTGAAAGATTTGATATAAGCCATAGATATTTTACACGTAGTAGAGCTCAGTATGAGCGAGAGTTGGGTTTAGGACAGGAACCTATCATGGCCAAAGAATAGGGGAATGCCCATAGAAATCAGGATGAGGTAGAAAGAGAGATGATGAGGACCCTCATCACTACTCAGCCCAAAATTGTTCAGGCTTTAGACCGATTACAGGATACCATGGATCGTTTAGAGGTGGATAGACATAGAGGTAGGAGGAATAGATCAGTTTCAGTGACAGGTAGTCATCATACCCATCAATCCAGTCAGCATAGTCACCATTCCCATTCTTTAGTGGGGAGCTCCCGTCATTCCTCTAGGTGAAATCGTCATCATACACCTACTCCAAATAGACCATTATTGCCTCAGTTTGTACTACATGAACAAACAACATAGGTGGAGCCACCAGAGATTGGATTCCAGGAGTCCATTTTGGCAGCCACAACAGAGTGGAGAGCTTTACCCCCAGAGGTTAGGGAGGTTTTTCCTTTTCCCCAGTATTGTGCGCAGCATAAAGACACAACCAGATTCAGGGGAGATCATGGTAATAGACCACCACAGCAGCAGCATAATCATGACCTCAGTAGAGCTATGGGGAAGATTACATTGGCTCCATATAATGGCTCTGGAGACACTAGTGTAAGAACTTGGGTCCACAAGCTGGACATATATCTTTCTTTGAGGCCCATGCCTGAGCATGAGGCCATTCAGTTTGTGGTGTTGCATTTAGAGGGGATTGCATATGATTGGTGGCACCATGGATTGGTCACCTAGGATCATGCCTTAATTCACTCCTATGCTGAGTTCACTGAGTGGCTCATTGCATGGTTTGATCGTAAGGATACAAAACTTTACTATAGGGAGTTGGCTCATCTTAGACAGAGTGGTCATGCAGAAGCTTATATTAATGAGTTTTAGTGTATTGTAGTTATGGTACCTAATATGCCTTAGAGATGGAGTGTGATGTTATTTATTGAGGGATTATAGGATAGACTTAAGGGACTGGTACGTGCTTTCCAACCAACCACTCTTAAGGATGCCATTGATGTGACATTGAGACTGGATACTATTCCCACTTCTTATCAAGGTGATAAGAAAATAGCCACGAACTCTCAGCCTATACAGAAGGCCAATGTACCACAAAATAAATAAGGACCATCCTCTATAAATCCTTGGATGAATCAGGAGACTAGGAATGACTTGAGGAGGAAAAAATTATGTTTTTCCTGCAAAGATCCATGGGAACTAGGACACCGTTGCATGGGTAAAGGAAAGGTTCATTTGATTGAGGTAACTTCTGAGTGTGGAGATGAGGAGGTTCCTGATACTAACATTAAGGATAATATTGAGCAAGTTCAGACACAGTTGGAGTTAGACATCTCGAAGCCTTTGGCGTCAGCCAAAGCAATTATGGCTACCCTCTCCAGTTATCCTAACTTTCATGCCTTTCAGTTGAAAGGTACACTTAAGGGTAAGTGGGTTGTGAGTTTGGTAGATACAGGTGCTACACATAACTTCATTGACCAAAAGTTAGTGGGAAGGCATGGATTACAGTATGAGAAGTTTGGTGGTTTTGGGGTAAAGGTGGCAGATGGTGCAGTTTTGGGTTGTACCAAACGAATTCCACAGCTTAGTATTCAAATGGGGGATTACACTCTGACCAATGATTTTTATGTGTTTCCTTTAGAGGATTATGATGTGGCCTTGGGCATGCAGTGGTTACAGGGTATTGGGTGTTACATTATTGATCACCACCGTATGCAGTTAGAATTCCTTTCTGGGGGAAAGAAGATTATCTTGAGGGCAGCACAAGATGGAGGACCTAAGGAGGGGTCATCTCACAGGATGGAGTCTGATTTTATGGGTGATGAGGTAAATGATTTTAATTGTTGCATTACATTTTCACCCCCAATTATGAGTCATCATTCTTATGGGCATTTGGAGAGCATGGTAATCAGAGTAGCGTAGCGGTCTTTTGTGAAGACTAAGGTATGTGATGGTGAATTTGCTAATTACATGTTGAGAATTATCACACTACTCTCTAGGAGAAATAAGGAGAATTTAGTCACAGATCTTTTGTAGCATGGTGTTTTTGATAGATGAGTTTACAAATTTTTGAGAATAATATGGAATCCAGGAAGTTGGTGTTGGGTATCAGGGGCGAATTGCTTGAGGACAAGCAATCTCTAGGAAGGGAAGACTGTAATGTCCCCAAATTTTTGTTAAAATGGTTTAATTAATTTAATTAATTTAAGTTGTCCAAAAATTAAGATTTCTTCAAAAGGATAACTTTAATTAATTAATTTAATTACTATGGAAATAAATAAAATAACATATTAAATAAAGTTGACTTCTTCTAGAAGTTTCTTGGGAGCCTTTAAAATAAGTTGAGGGCAAAGCATTTGGAATATCTTTTGTTGCTAAAATATTCTAAGTATTGTGAAGCTTGAATCTGTGATTCAGCTAAAATCTCTGAGGATGCAAACCTTCAGTAGATTGGAGAAGAGTTGGATGAAAACCCAGTGGTTTTCAGGGGTGGATTCATGACGAAATTCAGATTGTGCTTATTGATCAGATCTAGGGCTTCAGAGGTCATTCACTGGGTATATCAAGTGTTCAGTGTATGTAGAGGTTTCTAGGTATTTATTCATTAGATTTGATTTAAGATTTATATATATATATCTTCAGATTAGGTGCTGTACGAAATCTACACAGATCAGTACCAGGCCATACCAGTAGATTCAGGAAAGGGAAGAAGGGCACAGTTCACAGTTGCAGGCCATAGGGTATTACAGAGGCTGACATTAGCAGATCAGTGATCGACATCGGTAGGAAGACTGACATTGGCCGATTAGTGATTGACATCGGTAGGCAGACAGTCATAGGCAGTCAGAGATCAGACACAGGAAAATGACGACGATAGTGTATCGATCGACGTTGGTAGAATCACCGGCGTCGACGACTGTGTTTTTGACATAGCATCCAAATCTATGCATACTTCCAGGTTTTTGGTTATTTGGGCTTCATTATCTTTCTATAGTATTGTTGTGTACTGTAATTTTTTATTATTCACTGTTGAAGCAAATCTAGGCAATATATTTTTGTATCAGCATACTCTAAAGACAAATAATCAGATTTATATCTTTGTCTTAAAGAACCTATTTATTTTGTGTCTCCAAATTTAGTTTGGGATCTTTCAAAAACTCACATGATTTTATTAGAAGGCTTGCAATAAATATATCTATAAGTACAATATTTGATAAAAGCACAAGATAAGAATAGATAAAGTTAAATGATCCTTAGTGAGGAAAGGAGGAGATGAAGACGTAATTTATAGAGCTAGAAGAGGAAAATAGGAGTTACATAAAATCTCATTATGACCTTACAATACCTTTAAGTGTGTGCCACTTGTGTCCTAATCCCTTACAAAGATAAGGGAGGTGTGTGTCATGTGGGGAAGGAGTTAATCATGTAAATAACTCTTAAATCTTAATGGATAAAAAGAGGTAAGTGACACCTCAAAGAATAAACATTTATGTGAATTAAAAATTTATATAAATATAAATTCCTCACACGTGGAAAAGAGACTTAGGATAATATAAATTATCTTAAATAAAGGGTAATTATAACACTCCCCCTTAAAATTTATTTAGGGGTTTTAAAAATAAATAGGAAGGAAGGAAACATCATTAAATATTCCCCTTGATGAGAACTTCCTTCAATCCTAACTTGTTACAAAAGAAAACAAACTTGTATTTACATAAAGACTTATTTAAAATATTAGGCATTTGCTCTTCAGTAGGATAGAAAGAGAGAAAAACTTGATTGTCTTCAATAAGTTCATGATGAAAGTGATGTTGAATCTTAATGTCCTTCGACCTTTCATGGAAAACTAGATTTTTTACAAAGGCAATGGCACTTTGATTATCACCACAAATTAGAGTAGCCAAATATTGTGGGTGGACAAAATATACAAGAATTATTCTAAGTCAAATAACTTCCTTTGCAACATGATTACAAGATTTGTATTCAAATTTAATGGAAGATAGAGATACAATTATTTACTTTTTACTATTCCATAAAATAGTGCCAAAACCCAAAGAGAAGCAATAACCACTAGTGGATCTACAATCATTAGGATCACCAGCCCAATTAAAATTTGAATAACCTACCAAAGAAAAATTGCTATTCAAAGTATACTCGATGCTAAAATTTAGATTACCTTTAATATAATGAAAAATTCTTTTATCAGATTTAAAATGAATAGGTTTAGGTTTAGACATAAAATTATAAACTAATCCAACAAAAAAAGTAATATCACGACTAGTATGAGTAAGATAATTCAAACTACCAACTAATTGTCTATATAAATTTATATCAACATTTTTTGTTTCCACGTCATTAAGTAGTTTAACACCAAGTTTACAAGGAGTATCAATGGGTTTGTAATGCAATGTATTAAATATAGATAATAAATCGTATGCATATTTAAATCTATAAATAGAGATGTTATCCTTTTCTTGTCAAACTTGAATGCCTAAAAAGTAATGTAAGAAACCCAAACCAGTCATTTCAAAGTTATTTTTCAAAGCATTATTAGTGTAAAAAACCATTGAACTATTACTACCAATTATGATTAAGTCATAAACATAAAAAAAATCATAACTATGCCATTTTGAGTATTTTTGACACAAATGTTAGGATCATTAAAATGGTGAGTAAATCTTTGAGCTATAAAAAATCGATAAATTTTAGAGTACCATTTTCTAGGAGATTGTTTTAAACCATAAATAGATTTGTTTAACTTGCATACAAGATACTCATTTCCTTTGTTAATAAAATATAAGAGGTTGAGACGTGTAAATTTATTCATGTAAGTCACTATGTAATAAAACACTCTTAACATCCATTTGATAAACATGCCAATGCATGTGAGCAGCTAAAGCTAAAACAACTTTAGTAGTGGGCATTTTAGCAACAAGAACAAAAGTTTTATTGTAATAAATTCTTTTAATTCGAGAAAAAATTGGAGTAATAATCTAGCTTTATATTTTTAATTTTATTGTCAACATTGAACTTAGTTTTAAACAACCATTTACAACTTACTAAATTATGCCCTTTAGGTAGAGGAACTAAGTCCCGAGTGTTATAAGAAATCAAAGAATTGTATTCATCATGCATAGCTTTTTCCCAGTGAAGATGACCTTTAGATTTTTTTAAAGTTTAAGGATCATTATTGTGCATAAGTTTAGACATAAAAGCATAATTGTAAAATTTTTGTCTAGTTATATGAGTATCATTAAGATCAACATTCATTCCCAAAATTTTTATAGTAGTCTTGGCCCATTTAGGCATAGATTTAGGTGGAGAAAGACTAGAAGGAGAAGGAATTGGAGGAAAAACTTCATTATATAACACATAATTATGATCATCACTAGATTCAAAAGGAAAATAATAAAAAATAATATCAAGAGAATTGAAATTAGAAGCACAATCAAACACACCATTTTTAATAATATTAACATCCCTTTTAATCTTGATTTTGTTAGCTTGATGATCATAAACCCTATAAGCTTTAGATGATTCATCATAATTAACAAATATTAAAGTATCTACTTTATAATCTAAATTATTATGATTTTAAATTAGAATATGAACAAATGCATCACAACTAAAAACACATAAATGTTTAAAATTAAGTTTTCTACCACTCTAAGCTTCTTCAAATGTAATATTTAAAATAACTTTAGTGGGAGTTATAATAGTGAGATAAACAACAAAATACATGGCTTCAATCCAAAATTTATAATTAATATTTTTATCATGCAACATACACCTAGCCATTTCAGTGATGGTCCTATGTCTATGTCCAATAACACTATTTTGCTCAGGTGCGTAGGAAATAGTTTTCTCATGTTTAATTTCATGTTGCTTAAAATATGAAAGAAAATTATTTAAAAAAAAATTAGTATCATTATCAATAAGTAATATGCATAAATAACAATGAGATTATTTTTCAACAAAGGTATGAAACTCAATAAAAGTGTCCAAAACTTGATCTTTAGTTTTTAAAAAATAAATCCAAACTCACCTACTGCAATCATCAACAAAAGTTAAATCATAATTAGTACCATTAATAGAAGGAGTTTACATAGGTCCTAAAACATCACTAAGAACTAAATTAATATTTTTAGTAGCAAACCAAGAGTGATTTTTAAGAAAATATTCTCCATGAATTTTACCAGTCATACAACCATTACAACTAGAAGTAGTGGGAGAAATGTTAAGAAAACCTTGCACCATATTGAGTTTGTTCATGAGAAAACTAATTTGGTAATTGATAGGCCCTAATATTTCATGCCACAAGTTAACATCATTAGAAACAAATAAAGTATGAGAATATGAGGGAGAAGAGAATCCATTAAATTTTAACAAATTATCATTGTCTAAAAAACAATAGTAACTACTTAAAAATCTTGCTTAGTAGATTTAACATAACAAGTATCATTGATAAATTCTTCTTTATAATCTTGCTTGCATAATTGGGGTATGTAAAGTGAATTCAATTTCAAATCAAGAACAAGTAAAACATCATGAAATTTATCATTAGGGATTTTAACATTTCTTATGGCTTCAACATTATAAGAGGCATGATTTGTAAGACTTAAATGATTGTTAGAAAGATCTAGTTCTAAAGAAGTAAATAATTAAGCATTACATATCATATGTTGAGTAGCATTAGAATCAACAATACATTTAATATGAGAAGCATGCAAAGCATGAGTAGAAGCAACTCTAGTATTAGACTTTTGTTTTGCTTGAGTCTTATTGTCATTAGTGTTAGCATTATCTTGGACTTTAAGCTTTTCATTTTTGATATAACATTTATTTTTAAAGAAGTGATCTTCATCATGAGTATTTTTACCATAATAATTACACTCTAACTTTTTCTTAAGTTTAGAGTTAGATTTTTGATCTCTCTTATCATATGTATTATTAGACTTAGGATGTTCTTTACCATTATTATGTTGGTGTTTAGAAACAAAATCATGTTTATTAGTCTTAAGACTACCAAATTGAATCAATTTTTGTTTTTATTAATGCAACAAAGTATAAAATAATTCAAAGGTCGACATAGCAGATAGAGTAGGAAAAGCTATTTACAAATGAATATTAGTAATAAATTATTGAAAAGGTCACAAGAAACACTTTTTCATGATAATATGAATCAAATTTAAATCAAAAAGTTTAACACCTAAACTAGATAGTTGAGAATGCAAAGAATGAACTTTAATCAAGAAACCATCCATAGTTTTGAAATAATTTTACTTTAAATTAGATAATTGATCCTGAATTTGAATGTTATGATATTTATTCACATATCATAAACAATTTTAAATTTATACCAAGTAGTGGAGGCGAGAGAACAACCATCAATATGAATATGCAATTTGAGGGTCATGGCCATGCCAATCAATCCGAAGGCCTCATCATTTTTTACCTACCATTTCTCTTGAACTTTGGTGGAGGTAGTCTTCATATTCGATTGAGAATCCATGCTGTCTACTACACATACCAAATAATTTAAAGTAAAAATATATTGCATATGCGATTTTCATAAATGATAATTGGTGGATGTGAGTTTAAATTTAGACAATAATTGAGTCATTATGCCATAAAATCTCACCCAATAATTAGAAAATGAATAGGCAAAAAATCACTTAAACAAGAAAGACATAGGAGGGTCAAGAAACTAAAGGATGACTTTCTAGAATGTAAAAGGAAAAATGAGTAAAAAAAATGGGATCCAAAAAAAAGATACTTGAATTGCAAAAAAAGATGGTTTATTAATAATTTGCCCAAAAGAGGTCTAGAATTATTTTTAAGCAAATGGCACTCTTTGTTTTTTTAAACTTTTAAACAATGAATATAAAAAACTTGGATAAATTAAAAAATGCCCTTTACATATATTGAGTATAAAGGCAAAGAAATTTCCTTTGTTTTAAAATTTGTTCTTTAAAGTTAAAATAACTTTAATGAATTTAAAAGGACTCGATATTTCCTTTTTTTGAAAAACTTTATTTAAAAAAAAAAGCTCATTTAAATAGAAAAAATGGCATGAGAGCTAAATTGAAAAGAAGGGAGACTAAAAAATTTAAATAGGTTGGAACTAATACTTATTGTCTAGCATAAAAAGGCTAAAATTAGGCAAAAATTTTTGATCACGCTTATCTTTTTTTAGCAGAGCGTTAAACATCTGAATATTATTATTTTTTTGTTTTTTAAATGTATTTGAGCATACCTGGAATAGGATTTAATTAGAAAAGAATAAAATGTACCTAGATTAATGATGATGCCCAAATACTAAAATATTCAAATTTATGTTAGAGTCCAGGGAAGATGCTAGGAGCAAGGAAAAGGAAAAAAAACTAAATAAAAAAATGCCCAACTCTAAAAGGAGTGATTTAGATAGGGTAAAGCTAGAAAAAAATTAGAGAGATGTCTAAGAGAAATATCCTACCTCAAGGATGCCTTACAGCTTTGTATGGTGCCCAAACTATCTAAAAAACTTTAAAAAGAATGAGGCATAGTAAAATAGGGGATGCATTTGGCTTGAGGTGTTGGGCATATAGTAAAATTTGGGTGATGCCAAGTGGAAGAACTAGGCTAAAATAGGCAGAAATAGTTGAGAATCATCAAATTATCCTGTAAAGAACTTTATCAAATAAATTATGGACATGATATTTTCTCAGGAAGAGATTAGTAATACTAATTAGTTTAGTGAGCAAAAAATATATCAGGGACAAAGAAAAGAGATATTAAACAAATCTCATGAAAAAAATTAGATAAAGGGTACGTAAAACTAATTTTGTTTTTTTGTTTGCAAAAAAGGATCTTCTTTTTAAAAAAATTAATTTAATGATAAAAAATTAATATGACTGAGAATAAACAAAAGTATTAAATGAATAAAGCTCAATAAAAAACTAACCAAATATTAGTAAGAAATGACAAAATCTAATTTTTTTGGTACATAAAACACCTGAGTAGATTTTTGTTTGGTTAAACAAAGTGGTTAAAAGTCTAAAAAAAAAAGTTAGAAACCACTATACTTAAATTAGGAGAAAAAATGGTTTTTTTAATTTATTTTAATACTAGCAAGGATTAGAGCCCTTACCAAAAAAATTGGTGAATTCTCCATAGAAAATTTGAACACTTTTTAAAAATATGTCTTTAAAATGATCCTAGCTCTGATAACATGAAAGGATTTTATCTCAATAAATATCATTAATGACAAGCATGAAAGTGAGAGAACATAAGAATGCATACAAAAATTAAGTTACCTCTCAAAATCAAATGATAGAGACAAGAGATTTAAAGTGAGAAACTGAATGTATCAAAGAAAAAACCAGATGATGTTATCAAAAGGCTTGCAACAAATATCTCCACAAGTAAAAGATTTGATAAAAATACAAGAGAAGAATAGAGAGATATAAATGATTCTTAATGAGGAAAAGAGGAGAGGAAGAGATCTTTTATAGAGCTAGATGAGGAAAATAGGATTTATATAGAACCCCATTACAACCTTACACGCCCTGTAAATGTGTGCCACTTGTTTCCAAATCCCTTACAAAGAGAAGGGAAGTGTGTTCCATGTTTGGAAGGAGTTACTCATGCAATTAACTCCCAGATCCTAAGGGAGAATAAAGAGGTGAGTGACACCTCAAGGAATCTAGATTTATGTGAATTAAAAATTCACATACATATAAATTCTTCACACATAGAAAATAGACTTAAGATAAAATAAATTATCCTAAAGAAAGGGTAATTCTAACATAAATTATGTTCTTCATGACCTAGAACTAGCTGCCATAGTTCATGCTTTATAAGTTTAGAGGTGTTACTTGTTGAGAAATTCTTTTGAGGTTAAAACTAACAACTTGGGAACCAAGTACATATTTACCCAACCTAACCTTAATGCTCATCAGAGGTGGTGGTTAGAATTTTTGTCAAATTATGATTTTGACATTAACTACATTAAGGGAAAAGATAATATAATTATATAAGCCCTTAGTCATAGAAGATTCATTATGAATTTGACCATAATAAAAATTACTTTTTGAGATTAGGTAGTAAAATTTTCACCTAGAGATGAATTCTATGAATAGGTTAAGAAAGCTTTGGCTAAAAATTCTCAAGATTGTAGATACCATGGATTTAAATTTGAGAATGATGGGATTTTAAGATATAATGGTAGAATATATGTGTCTGACATAGAAAATTAGAGAAATATTATGTTAAAGGAATTGTATAATGCTCTATATTGAGGACATCTGAGAGTGATTAAGCTATTAACAGAGTTAAGGCCATTATTTCTATAAGGAAATAAAAAAAGATATAATAGACTTTGTATCTAGATTCTTAGCATGTTAGTGAGTTATGTGCATCTTAATAGGTTGTTTTACCCACATTCCATACCAAAATAGAAGTGGTGTGTTATCAACATGGAATTTGTCTAAGGATTGCCTATGTCTAGAAATTATCATGACATGATTTTGGTAGTTGTGGATAAACTTACCAAGGTATCTCACTTAATTCTAGGTAATTTAATAGATGATACATCAATGTTGATTAAAAGGTTTGTGAAAGAGTTGTTATCAATTAGATTTTGCACTCACTTTATATATGTAGTATTATGAGTAGCATGATTTTCAGTATGTGGGAAATATAATAACACAATGGGATCACCTCCAAGTTGTGGAACCTTGGAAAATTAAGGTGAATCTATGTAGAAGGCCGACTTACTTTCACTAGGATTAGTGAAAATGGTATATGACCAGTTCACACTAAACTACTATGTCTTAATGATCTTTCTCCTAACTAGGGGTTTGATTTGTTAGGAAAAGAGTTTTATACTAAAAAATAATGATTTGCACCAAATAGTATAGTGGAAATTAATGCTTGATTTGTTTGAACATAGTTTAATATTTAATATACCAAGTTTAATACAACATAATCTTGCAAAATATGAGATCAAAGGTAATATTGAATCTTTATCAAATAAGGAACATATTTCTTTATTTTTCATTAACAAATTTTCAAAAGGGCAAAAAATACTACCATAGATGAATCTCTATGATTGAAACAAGAATAAGATCATTCAAAAATTTAATAAATAGCCATACATACATAAAGATGATACAATACAAGGATGGAAAAACTTTAGTCTATTAACTTTCTGCAAATTACATCATGTAGATCAATTCTTCAAAGGTAGAATAATTTATCTAACATAAAAAAAGATAGATGGGATATGTAGGGAACCCATATTTATAAAAAAATAAATCCCTTGAGAGAGATGAAGTTAACAAAACCTTATGCTCAACTA
Source organism: Torreya grandis (assembly GCA_037957365.1). Taxonomy (NCBI): domain Eukaryota; kingdom Viridiplantae; phylum Streptophyta; class Pinopsida; order Cupressales; family Taxaceae; genus Torreya; species Torreya grandis. The sequence continues at coordinate 1,947,330 of JARHVA010001820.1, forward strand.
AAAAGAAAGAAAAATTATGCAAATGTCCTCTTCAGCTTGAAAAGGCATCCTTAGTAGAGTAGACACTAGAAAAGAAGTATGCAACTACTAGATGCTTCAATAATTGTTCGAAGAGGAGATAAATCCATTAAAATCTTCTAGTTTTACCATTTATTCTTTAGTTCTATTGTTATTATCTCTCCTAAGAAATGGGGTGCCAAAATGAACCATTACTTGGTAAATATTGAATGCTTTTGGATATTTTAAGCTATAACTTGAAAAACCTAATTTGTAATTTGTAGTGAAGACTTTTACAACTTTTAAGTCATTAAACTTGACAAAAAGGAAAGTGCAAATTAAAACATGAGTTTTTACAACTAAATCAATTCAAACTTGTCAAAAGGAAAAGATAAAATTACAAATTACACTTTTTCAACTAAAGCCTGATAAAAAGATAATTATAAATTATAAATAACTCTTTCATAACTTAAAGATAAGAGCTGTCAAAATGATAATTAAAATTTTCAAATTGTAACTTTACAATGCATCTTACAACAAAATGTAATTTATAGAATGCATTTTACAACTAATTGAAAAATCAATCCACAACCATGACTTTTGAAGATTCCTTATCCTTGTTCACTTGTATCTTCTCGATATAAGCATCAAAGCTGCTGAATATCTCAATGAAGGTGATCTTAATCAAGGCCAAGTGTTTAAAGGTTGATGATCTCACATACTATTGCTACTTTGGATAGTTTCATAGATGCAACTCTGTAGACTTGAGTATCTTTTCCCATTTGATCCAGTGTATTATGATATTTGATGAATCGGTGGATGTAACTTAAGTTTAAAGTTTTATATTATGTTGATTCTCTCTTGACTACCCCCTCGAATTTGTCTTGGACCTCTTGAATAGGAAAGGGGTGATATTAGCTATATGATACTTCACATGTCAATTTACCAAGTAAATATTCAATGTCATAAATTATATCTATGGCCTTATTACATGTAATTTTGGAATTATTAATACTCTTAGTGAGAATCATAATTCAATATTTATCTACCCTATCTATCTCTTCATGATCTACAAAATTATTTAATATCTTTCCTGACATGAGGGTGTCAATTTCAATTAGGTCAACAACCTACAATTTTGGAAAGTATAGGTTTAGACTTTCAATTTCTTCCTCATAGTTGCTTATCTCTACCTTTAAAGATGCATGATAATCCTTCAAAGTCTTATAATAGTCTATGTCTAGCTCTATTAATCTATTTCATTTTGTTATTATTTCATTAGCCTAGTATTTTTTAGACCTTACCATGGTACCAATCTCTGTCATTACCTCATATTTTTATATGTCAGGGAATTGAGTAAGAGATTGAGTTGGTTGGGCTACTAGCTTTATGAACTTCCTCAAGGTAGTTATTAACTACTCAACTTTATTCTTTAGTGTCCTTATCACTATTCATTTTCTCAAATAGAGATCTTAATATACTTGATTGAGCATCATGCGTTAGTAATTCTCTTTTTGGATGACCTAGGTGCACATTAGATATCTGATAATACCCCACCACTATTTATCTAGTGAGGGAACTTCTATCTCCACATATCTTTCCCCTATTGTATCATATGATAGAGATGGTCTTCAGGTCTTTATTTAGTCATTTAGATGCCTACAATAGACCAAAGTCTAGAGTGATGGAAGGCACCATTTATTTCCTTTTCTTTGATACTATGTTTCTCTAATGGGAAATGTCATCTATGAATCTATAGTTAAAGATACTACATTAGTGGTTATTATGATAAGTGCTATATCTATCATTGATGTTGATGTTTTTGCTAAATATTTGGTTGATGATTTGGATATCTCTTCCCCATTTATGGTTTGAGTATCCATATTTGTATCAGTGGGTCCCTCTATTTCCACCTCCTTGGTGGGGGCTTGGGTTACCATGAGAGTGGAAGAAATGAGTACTTGAATGGGTGAAGTGGATGTAGATGTGCTTTCTAGGGGTGAAAAATCTAGAAATGACATAGGTGGAAAGGTAGGCACATGTGGTTGGAATAGGGGAACCTATATAAGGGTGGAATCCAAGGCAATAAATGAATTAATTAACATAATGGGAACTCTCAAAGTAGATGAAATGGGTGATGTGATGGGAGATAAAAATGAAGTTGTATATATCCTAATGTTTGGGATGGATAGTGGGATTATATTCATAATGATTGAGTCTATATCCATGTAATACTAGGTGGTATTAGTGATTAATGGAGTGGTAGTGGATATTAAGGATGAGGTGGAAGTGATTGCAAAAGAGGGAGGTGAAGGTGGAGTTGAAGTATACAACTATGTTTATTGGCTTATTGCTAAGGGAAACACTTGCATAGATGTTTTAGATGAAGGTACAACTAATTTAATTAGTGGGATGGTGTAAATAAGAGGGGTAATTACTTGAGCTGACTGGGTAATGGAGATAGGATGAGGGAGTAATGTGGCTAGTTAAATAGTAAAGATAAGAAGAGGGACTACTTGTGTCAATTAATTATTAGTTATGTCCTTTATAGAAGTTGATAGTGTTTAATCCATTAGTTGGGATGTAGGCTCTTGAATACTTGAAGAAGCCCTTTTTGCCTTATGCTTTTTCTTTCACTTATGTGATACAACTAGCCTCACTACCTGATTTGATTGGGTTTCATAGCTAGAGCCCTCTGCTACTATTTCCACTACATCCTTATCCTTCACTTCTCTTAACCCATCTATAATAATTAGGGTTTATTTGATTATTTTAACCCCTTTACTCAACCAATTTATTATTTTGTTTATAACCTAAGTTTTCATGTCTATTAAGGAAAAGGATTTAGGTGTATACCACCTAAATATAGGAAGAGGTTAGATATAGATTTTATTGTCATAGTACACCATGTCTACTAGCTTCTCATCATCTTTCAAATCTTTAGGGACTGGTTCCATGTTATAACTTTTGATTTGTTCTAGGGTTATAATTGAATAATCTCTTAATCTAAATTACTTTTCATCCTACATATCTTCCCAATAATATTCATAGAAAGGAACATTGGAATATGTGGCACCTACTAGACTGGTAACATAGATAATAACATCATACAAGGGCATTGAATTGAAATATTTCAAGGTCATTTCATTCATCTATACATATGCACATTTAGATTTTGATAGGGAAGAATAGGTGTATCTCCTTATGCTGATAGGGAAGTGGATCCCTATCTTATGCCTATTTGATAAAAACTTATGGGTTTACACAAGTTACCTCATAAGTTCCATTAGGGCTTATTTGTCACTTACATACATTATAAGGTTGTATGGATAACCACTAAAACCACCCACTCTAATATATGAGTATGTTGGGAACTATATGAAAATGACCCTCACTTTTTAATTTTTTCCATTACAACGTTAGGAAATCTTCTCCTTCCTATTTATTTCTCAAATATGATTATGATGTAGTATATAAAAGCATCATTGACCCTTATGAATTATTTTTTACTTCCTTAAAGGTGAGGTTAGGGTAGTAGTTAAAGACCTAGTTGATTTGATTAGGAATTGTGTTTAATCTAGGGAATGACCTCCCTTTTTATAGTATATATAATAGGTATGAATTTATATAAAACTTACCTTTAGATTAGACCTCTATCAATTGTTTATAAATGGAGTCAGAAATCAATTGGGCCTAGTGAATGTACTATTTGTTCTAATGGATTACCTAGATATAATAATACATCCAATCCTATTAATTCTTGGCATTTGGGTCCTTGTGACTCTATGTAATATTATAATAATGTCTCATACTTCATCCTTGAAGTCTATCCTAGCCAAGGTCCTAGGCATCCTTGTAGCTCTAGGTCTAGGGGATTTTAACCACTATTTGTTTAAAACTTATAATTAGGCTACATTATTATCTTGGTAAAACCTTTTAGAGGATTTAGGGGTTATATATAGGTAAATTTAATAATCTAAAATTAGGAACATGGTATCAATGAAATTAGGATCAAGATTTAGAATCTTCTCTCCTTTATCATTCACTATTTCCCTCTTCTTAGCATCATAGTGTTTTACCATGGTGAGCACAAGCTCAAGGCTTTGTAATGAGAGTGATAAGCATAAACGCTAGGGAAAACCACTATTGTATATGTTTTGAGTCCAATCATTCCTAAATTCTACATTTACTCTATTATAGAAGTCTGCTAGGTCTATATGACCTAGATCTATATTAGTGATCTTGATAGTGTTTGAATCCAGGATGGATGGGACACCAGGTCCCTTTGACTTGAACTTCATCTCCTTTCTAGACATGTACCTTAGAAACTTGGTGTGGGAAAATCAATTATAGAGTTGGTCAAGGTTTAGACTTGTTACTATAGGTTATATTGGCTAGTATTTGGCCCATATAATAAGCTTCTACCTATTTTAAACATATGAGTAGGGTCCCAATTATTGAGTGGAACATGTGGCTTAGGAGTTGGCTCAACATTGTAAGTGGAGGGAATAAAATAGGTTTTCATGGTTTTAAATAAATTTCATAAACAAGTCTAGAAGACCTAAAGGAAAAAGGCTAAGTGCAAAACCTCTATTTTGGCTAAGTCCTCACTTGGCATATTTTTTTCGCAAAAATTGTTTGCATCAAAAGGAGCCAAGTGCAATTATTTTAGAAAAATTATCTAGGATAATTTTCTTGAAGACATAACTATTTTGGAGATTTAATCCATAGCATAATTCCCAAAGGCATCTTTCTTTAGAACATTTTTTTTGAAGCTAAGTCTATTTTATTTTGAGGAAATTATTTCCAAAATTTAGCTAAGCGTCATATTTATTTTGGGAAAATTGTCTACAAAATTTTCTCAAAGGCTTAAATTATTTTGGGGAAAATATTTGACAAAACTTCTAAAGGTAGGTTTCTTTTAGATAAATTATCTGAAACACAAGGCCCATAGAAATATTTTCAAAACAAAAATCTTGAAGGGTCAGTTTCTCAGGAAAGTACCATAAACAAAAATCCTAAAGGGTATTTATTTTGGGAAAGTGACCAAGAAAAATTTATGAAGGGCACTTTTTCAAGTAAAGCATCTTATACAATTTTCCTGAAAGGTCATTTTTTGTAGCAAAGTGTCCCAAACACTTATTCAAAAGGGGCACTTTTTCAAGCAAAGCATCCTATACATTTTCCCAAAAGGTAATTTTTGTATCAAAGTGTCCCAAACACTTTTAATGAAGGGTAATTTTTCTTCACCAAAGGGTCCAATACAGAAGTTTTAAAGGGGCACTTTTTCAAGCAAAACATCCTATACATTTTCTTGAAAGGCCATTTTTTACAACAAAGTGTCCCAAACACTTTTTTTGAAGGGTAATTTCTTTGAAAAAGTGTCCTAAACAAAAGTTTGAAGGAAATATATTGATAAAATTATTTGTTATGGTGAAAATGCATGGATTTGTAGGGTGAAACATTCATGTTAACATCAATTTTAGGCCCTAACAAACATCTATTTATTTTAAAAAGACAACTAGAGATTAAAATTGATGTTTGCATGCCTATTATTTGATGGGATCATAAACATATTTAATGGTTACACAAATGTTAAAATTAATCCATAGTAAAAACATATCCTTTGAGATTACATTTTATATTCACATGAATTTCAATGATGGTTGCATGAACATCTTTTTATGGGAGTGTAGACATCATATTAAAGATTATGAAGTAGCCATTAGATTTAAATAATGGGTCATAGTAGATCAATGGTTGGTATTTGATCAATAATCCAAGATCAATAGTACATGAGCATGTCAAAAGGTTAAGGGACTTAGAGGCCACCACATATCATAAGCACATAAGTAGATAGACTAATGAGCAGATCCAAGGATCAAACATGTGGGTGCCAAGTGTCAACAATGTGTTAGCTTAGGTAAAATATATAATGATATGCATTAAACCTATCATAAGAGATTTGATGGTGCGAGCAAGGGTCAAGGTCAATGGAGCCTAATTCAATTTGCTGAAAACCAATAAAAAGGATTGAGTAGGGACATTTTTGACTAAAGCTGATGGAGTAGTTTGACTTAGGAAAAATAATTGAATGGAATCGAGCTAGTAAAAAATACATAGAACTAAGCTCAAGATTAACTTGAGTTAAACAAAGATAAATAATGACCAAGCATTACCAAAAAATCTCCATAGAGGTAAAATATGTCTTTTAAACCTAATAGAGGCTAAAAGGGTGGCAACTTGTTGTAAAAAGAACTAGACATCAAGTAGAGTGCCATATTTATAGACCATAGGAAAACCAATAGTCTAAGATTAGTTTGTGTCTATATTTGATTTAGGTCCAAGTTTCAAAATAGGATCTAGTTTGTGTAATAAATATAAAAGCTCATCTTTCAACATAGTCATAAGCTCTCGATAAGCCACTGCTAAAAGTAAATACAACATGGCTCAATTCAGATTTCAAGATTCAAGGATTTAATCCTCATGAAAATGTTAAGTAGACTTAGGGTCCCAAGGTAGTAAGCTGGTAGTTGGAGAAGTAGTTAAGGGCATTAATTCCATTCAAATAGATTTTAGCACTATGCATAACAAACCCTTGTCTTCTAGTGGGATCTCTCAACTAGTGAGAGGAGATTGAGGATAATTGAGATGTCAGAAGATTCATTTATTGATCAAGGAACATAAACATAAAATAACCAAGTACTTCTACCTCACTTCTTGATCCTGAAAACTTTACTCTCCAAGGCATTTTCACCATCTCTCTTTCTCTCTTTCTGCTATATATAGAGGCTTTTGAGCCAAAAAATGGATCCTTTCTTTATTTTCTCTACTCTCTCTCTTGGGTATGACCAAACTCTACCAAGATGGAGTTTGTAACCTCTTGAGATGACTATAAGACTTTTTTAGACTTCATTATTATGGTATAGTGTGTACATGTCAGATTTTCATATGTGGTAGAGGTTTCTCCCTTGTCAAATTATGATCTCACCTACTTCCTAGTTCATCTCATTATGTAAGTCATGTTTACTATTATACATCTCTTGATTGAATCTCACAAGTAGATACTACGACTGGTTAGTGTCTTTCTCTGGACCTCTCCATCATTTCCCTTAGCTTAGATCATTTGGTGAAACTCTTCATGAAACATTAATGTATGACAAATATTTGGATTCCTAGATCTAGACATGTGCTTATTTCATTAGTGTTTAAGAGTCAAGTAGGGTGGATTAACTCATAATTTAGGTGCATCACCACTATTAGCTTAGGTTTCCCTTTCATGTTATCTCTCTCTCTCACTCTCTCTCTCTCCCTTTTCCTTGGTCATTGGTAGGTTTTAGTAGTGGGAACAAGCTAAAATGATACATTAGAGCATCTAGCCTCATTAAAATTCTTAGAGGTCTAACCCCATTATAGGATACCCATAACCTGGGGTCAGTCCCATGCTGAGCTAAGATTTAGAAGCAAGACCTAAACACTTTTAATTTTAGCTATGGTGAAATATAGATCTCTAACATGTTCTTCCCCTTTAAACTTGGTGGGGTTTTGACTTGAAATTGAAGTTAGAAAGTCCAATAAAGGTATGATGTGAAATTGAAATTAAAAAGTCAGACCAAAATGTCCAATGGGGTTTTGTCTTGAAATTGCATTTGTAAATCCCAATGAAATGTTCAACAGGAAAATTGGACTATAGAGGCATGTTGAACTTCTGATATGAACTTAGAGTGGTTAGAGCAAAAAAAATCTTTGTTGGGGTTTCTATGTGTTTTCACAACTAGAATCTCCATGGGGTTTGATCTTGTAAAATCAAGTGGTATTTCCACTAGAATTTATGTAGGGGATCTTAGGGAATGTTATATATTTTAATATTTTTTTATTAAAACCTATAAAAATGCTTAAGTATGATAAGTACCTAGGTGAATTTTAATAAAGAATCTAGAATGTAGGTAAGAAACTTGGAAATTGATAGAACATATGGTAAAAAAAATAAAACCCTAGATTTTTGGCCAAAGAAAGCTATGCTTTGTAATATTTTAAAGGAAAAATAGGTGACCTAGAAAAATACCATGACTGCACATGTAGGGCTAGCAATGGTAGATCTGATGCATGGCTCTAGTGTTGTTTGGTGATAGAGCTTATTGATTGTGTGGTGTGTCTTGGAGATCTGGATCATAAGTTTCTTGGTAGTAAAGCTCTAAGTTTGAATTGTAATTGTGATAATGATGAAAAACCTAATTTTATTAATAAAACATGTAATAAATTCTAAACATGGTGGTGGTTGGATTAATGGCATGAAAGTGGGGTTTCAGAGTCATTGTGTAAATTTTGAAGATGTAAAATTATATTTTACATTTTTATTTTTGATTTCTTCTAAGTAGATTATTGGAGGTAGAAAAGGCCATAGAATTAGGTATCAGAACTTTGATTTCACTTTGAAACTTTACAAAGTTAAAAAGTAGTGTAATTTCTAATTTCTATTGGGTGGGGATAAAAGGTGGAAAGCAAAGTTTGAGTTTCACTTCACAACCTTGAAAAGTTACAAAGTGTAACTAGATTTTTGATTTCTATGGACAAATGGTGAAAATTAGAGCTCGTGTTACACTTTTCAACTTTACAAAGTTGTAAAGTGTAACCAAAGTTTTGATTCCTGTTGGTATTAGGTAAGAGCAAAAAGTAGGGTTCTAATTGCATTTTGAAAGTTGAAAAGTTACAAAGTACATCTCAATTTTTTTTTTCAATAGGCATTGGATAAGTGGGAAATAGAGGTTTAAGTGCATTTTTTAACTTTGAAAAGTTGCAAACTACACCCAAATCTCTAGTTTTTGCTAGGTATCTTAGAAAAGGTTTTTTGGTCACTAAATAAAAAAAGTGCATTTTTTAACTTTGCAAAGTTGCAAACTACACCCAAATCTCTAGTTTTTTCTAGGTATCTTAGAAAAGGTTTTTTGGTCACTTTTAAAGCTTTCTCTCAAAAAATTATGGGTCTCCCTTAGGGTGCAAGGTGATTTTAATATTTTTGGCAAAAAAATATCAACATTTTTAATGACCTCTATGGGGTGATTTATTGATAATCAATTTCTTTCCAGTAGCCTTCTAGTTCATTAAGCATGGAGTCATTTTAAGATTTTACACACTCTATTTGGAGAATAAAAATTGGGAATTACATAAACAATAACAAAATAGAGAAAAAAATCAAATTAAGGGAATGAAAAATCCTAATGAGTTGTAAACTTTTACAGAATCACTTATTTGGGGAAACTAATTAAACCTAATATATATAATATTTTGGAAATAATTCTAAACTCAAAAGCAAGCTTTGAGGTATATCCTATTGACTAGAATAGGTATCTCTTATCCATTGACCCTGAATAGATAGATTGCATTAGATCCTTTGCATTGTGTTATGATGTATGGGCCACTCCATATTACATCAAACTTTGTATGCTTTCCTGGTTTGGATCTTTTAGAATCCCTTTTAGAACCATGTTTCCTTAATTGAAGCTCTTTTCAAATGATTTTTTTATCAAAAGTTCTTTTTATTTGAGATTTATTTGCTTCCAAAACTTACATTGACTGGTTCTTAACTTATTCTAACTCCATTAGTTTTGCCAATTGCACTACCATTTTATCATTTTCAATCAATTCCAACTAATGATTGAGTTCTAGAGATGGTAACTCTATTAATAGTGGAATTATATCTTCCATTCCATAGACCAATATGAATGGATAATTCCCAATGGATCTCTTCGGAGTGATCATGTTAACCTAAAGTGCCGATTTCAATTTAGTGTGCCATGCCCTTTGGTTATCCTCCATTGTCCTTTTAATAATCCTTATGATATTTTATTTGTAGATTCAACCAAGACTTTACCTTGTAGGTAATAATTGGATGAGGTATTTAGGTATACATTATTCCTTACCACCCATTCAATCACCCAAAAAAGCTTTAGAATTGTCTGAGATAATGGTGTAAGGAAAACCAAATCTAGTGACAATGCCATCAATGAATTTTAGGATAAATGCTTCCATGACATCTTTCAATGCAATTGATTCAATCCATCTAGTGAAATATTAAGTTGTTGTAAGGACCCATTTGTGTCCTACACTTGATGGTGGATTGATCATGCTAATGAAGTCCAATCCTCACTGGGTAAATGACTAGTTAGTTTGGATTGGTTTGAGAGGGAGAGATGTTAATATTTTCTTGCTTACAAAGTAGGTGCATTTCTCACATTTTTATATCCATTTATGCACATATTTGAATAGGTCAGGATAATAGTAGCTTTCCTTGATTATTTTAATGGTAGTGGTCCTTACAAAGAAATGGACATCTAATGAGCCATCATGAAACTCCTCAAGGGCCTTGAGAATTTGATCATGTTTGATGTAACTTAATATAACTCCATTAATATATTTCCTAAACAATATCTAGTCAACAAGAGCATAAAGAATAGATTGGAGTCTAAAGTACCTCTTCTTGGACTACTAGAGCTCATGCAGGTAGTTGCCAATCTATAAGAAGATAGTCATGTCACTAATCTAGCTATTGAGTAGATGTGGAATGGTTGGTTGAATAACTTGTTGAATGTATATTGCATCAGATACTACATCAAAAATATTTATATCAGAAGCAAACTATTCACAAAATCCCTTTCCTCTTACATCTTAGTTATTTTGATGTTCATGTCATATACCATGACTTTTGTGATCTAACCCACTCTCTTTTCATTTATTTCCCAGCTCAACAAGAACTACTTGATGTTCTAGTGACTAACCATGAGATGAATTTTATTATTTGAGAGCATGTGCCTAAACTTTTTGAGAGCTTTTATTACTGCATATACTTGTTTTTTTAACAAAATCACACTTTTCCTCATAATCCTTTAAGGATTGATTAAAAAAAGATATATGCTTCTCAAACTATTCTTTATTCTATTGGGTCAGAATAACTAATACACTGCCTTCCCGTCCAAAAGCATATATAATGAAATAATTCTTGTAGTTGGGATTTATAAGGGTAGGATCTTGAGAAATAGCTTGCTTGATGGCTTTAAAACTATCCTTTCCTTCCCTTGTCCAGCTGAAACAGACTCCCTTTTTAAGCATGGTAGTAAGGGGTTTGGACATGGAGGTAAAATTTAGAATGAACCTTCTTATGAATTTGATATTCCTTAGGAAACTTTATAATCCCATTTTATGGCTAGGAAGTGTTAGTGAAGATATAGTACTTACTCTCTCTATATCTATTGTAAGACCTTATTTTGAAATAATGTGTCCTAGTAGTTTCCCTTCATGAACTAAACAAATGTGAATTGAGGGAAACTATAAATTATCTATACCTTTAAAAAACCTTTCTAAGGTAATTTAGGTGGTCATTTCCCTATTTTGAATAAACAATGATGTCATTTAAATACACTAGAATCATCTCATTTATCAAACCTTTGAAATACATATGCATGACTCTTTAGAATTTAGCACCAATGTTGGTTAGACTAAAAGGCATCTTTTTATAAGCATATGTGCCCCATTTTATAGTGAAAGTGGTCTTGAAATGGTTAGATTCTAGTACTAAGATTTGGTTATATCCAAAATAATTGTCTAGAAGGGAAAACTTTTTAGATCCTAATATAGTTTGAAGGATTTACTCTATGGGTGGAAGGGGATAATGATCCTTTAAAGATGCTTTGTTTAGGTCCCAAAAATTTACACAAAATTGACTTCACCATTCTTTTTCCTAATAGATACTAAGTTAGAAACCCAAGATGATTTTTTGATAGGGAAAATGATGTTAGTCTCTATAAATTTTAGACAACTCACTCTTCATCAAGGGCTATATTTTTGGATTGATTTTCCTCTATTTTTTAAATAGGCTTAATATTTGGGTCAAGTTTTATTGTGTGTTGGGATAATCTATGGTGAAAACCCCTTAGATATTTATAACTCCAAGCAAAGTTATCATCAAATTATTAACATAATCTAATAAAATATTACTTTTTAGAAATGTTTCATTCCTTCCCAATCTTCAATGCTTTTCCTTCTCATATATTTATTCTCACCCTTAAGTTGATCATTAGAGTTGAAGATACTTTCCAAAGTAACAAGATCAATAGGAAAATTATTTTTATTCAATTTAATGATTTGATCCCCATATTTTTCTTGGAGTCTTGATTGATTTTTGTTTAAGAATACAACCTCATATCATATAAAATTAACAATTTGTTGATCACTATCAAAAAATTGATATTTGGTTGCATTATCAAGAAAAAATGGTCTCACTATGAATTTTACTTGATAGCTATTATCTTTATTAATCTATTTAGGTAGGTTATATTGATAACCCACTTAGGCCATGCAATCAACATCCTTGTCCTTTGCTCTTAGTACTAATTGAATGTTTAAAGTGATAAAATTTTCTAACAGGTCCCAAACCCTATGTTTGTAAGATCTTAACAAGCTATTCTTAGTTATGATTTTTGATCTTACTTGATGAATTATTAATTCACTATCACCAAACACTTGTAGTGATTGTATTCCCATTTCTTTTACTAACTAGAGACCTCAAATCAATGCTTCATATTCAACCACATTTTTAGTGTAATTGAACTTAAGTTTGAAAGAATAGAAATAACTCTCTTTTTGGGGAGAGATTAAAATAATAATTGCACCTACACCATTCCTATTTATTGAGCCATCAAAGAACAATTTACATATTCCCTTAAGATCCTCAACTAGTTTCAAAAGGTTTGGGATGATTGTATCATTTTCATGAATGTAATACATACCCAACCCTATTTCCTTGACATAATCATAAGGATAAAACTAAAGAGTTGATCCCTATTCATCTAGATAAGTGTCTCAAATTTATTCCATAGCTGTTGAAACCTCATGGTCAAGTTTTTCCTCTTGATCTTGTAATGTGAAATTAATATCCATAGGGATAGGAGTTTATATCCCAATGTGGTCTTAAGTAATTGGGTTAGATCTTATTGTCACTCTAGTCTCATATCTTGTCTTAAGAAACATATGAGACCAATAAATAGATAAGTACCCTCCCATTTTTGTAGTGAAGTCTTGAAAAAGATATATAATAAAATAGGGGGTAGGTCAATGTTGAGGTCAACATACCCCCATTTTTGGAAAATGGAGACCTTATTTTAAATTATGCAAATTTATACCTTAAAGCTAAAAAATCACTTGATCAGAGTACCATTAGCATGTTTGCACATTATCTTTATTTGAAGATCATCCAAACATGGTTCTCATTTGGATTAATTGACATATTTTCAAATGATCATTGTTTTCCCCCTTCTAATGTTGCTAATGATTGTTGTCTATGTTTCTATATTATAGGTTTAATGAAATCTCATTTGGGAATGAACAAGCTTAGGGTTCTTTACTTTAATGTTAAATTGATCTTTTACTAACCTTTGGTTTGTCAAGACTAATTGAATCTTTATTTGAACCATGTTAAAACACTTAATTCAATCACCCTAGCTCATGTATTTTTGAATTGAATTCAAATTTGCACAAGAACAATTTGCATGGGAATAATTAATTGAGCCATAGACTTAGTTTAATTTTTTATCCTAAGGCTTAGTCATTTTTATCAATATAATAAAACCTTAGTCTAAAAATTTACACTTGGTCCTTTATGTCCCAAATTCCCTTAGTATTTTATCTTCACTTTGTCTAACTAATGCAGGGTCCCTTTTTGTTATGTTCCAAGCTTAGCCTAAAATCCTTATCCTAAAGTCTAATTGTATTTATTATTACAGTAAAAACCCTAGGCTAAAACTTTATGCCATGTCTTTTATCATTTTGGGGTCCCCTTTATTATGTTTTATAATTTAGCATAAAAATTTTATCATAAGATTTTACCATGTTTATCAACAAGAATGAAACTTTTGTCTAAAATAGTTAACCTAAGTTCCCTATATTCCCTGAACTTGACTTAGTTTTATTTTATTGGCCACATGATCAATGGTATGCATTTACTTAAGCAAGATTGATCTAATGACATGTGTTAATTTGAGACTTAAATGGATCCCCAAAATAAGTAAGGAGGTGACAATTGTCACCATCATGGTAACCCTACCAAAGAACTAATGGTATACAATAAAACATGATCTAATGGAGTGCAATTGATCAGCCGAAGATGATCCAATAGTGTGGGATCAACATTGATAATTCAAAGGAACTAAGAGATAGCATAGAGATGCCAAGTGTCAATCCCATAATATATGATTAAAGATAAAGAATTCCCTTGAAGATCAATGGTATGTGGTTGAGCATACACATTTTGATTGATGATATGTATGGAGAGTCAAAACTTTAATGAAGCTTCAGATGAGTGAGAAGATGATAAGTGTCACCACTATAGGAACCATACCAAAGATATAATGGTGAGTAGAGTGAAAGATAGAAAAGGGATCGATAGATAGAATTGATCTAGTTGAACAAGATCTAATGGTGCATAATGAAGGTTTAAAAGTCAAGAGCTAGCATAAAGATGATAGGTGACATAACTGCATGCCATGAATTAAAACTAGAGAATATTTTGAAGATTGATGGTATGTATCTCATGTACACATTTTGATAAAATGACATGTGGAGTAAGGAGCATGATCTAATTGATAAATATTGACTAGGCACATTCATTCAAGTGAAGATGATCTAATGGTGAAAGATCAATGTTAACATTTCAACAAAGCCAGAACCAAAATGATAGTGAAAAATTTCATGACCATGAAGAATATGATAAAGTGGCCAATGGAATTTAATACCTTAGATTGAGATCAATAGCTTACATTGATCCATGAAGGAAAATCCAATGGTGTAAAATAAAAATAATTTTGAAAGGGTAATGGTCATATTTCAAAAGGAAATTAATAAGCTACATGCCATGAAGATGTCACGACAATGCCACATAAGCAAGACATCATAGATTTGAATCTTTTTTGGACCCATAAAAGGAAAAGGTATAAATACATGATTGAAATAAAATCTAAGGCATGAAGCTCACCATTTGAACTAGCTACCACCATTAAATCATTGAGAAGACCTTTCGAAAAACCTTAAAAAGTAGAACAACCATAATTTTACCATGTGTTCATTGTGACCAAGCCAAGGAACGTTGAATTATCACTTGTGTAAGAATAATTAAATCTAGAGCTGAAGTGTGATCTAATAGAAATCAATTTAGGGAAATTAACATCTATGGTATCCAAAAAAAGTGTTTCTAGAGGATGTGGAACTTTATTTAACCTTGGATACAGAAGGAAGAGTTTTCAAAGACACATAGTTCGATGCCACTACCCTAAATATAGGGGATAATAATTAGTTAAGATTGTTTTGAACCATAGAGAACTAGAAACCCATCATAAGAGAGGAGGAGAATAATATGCATAAAAAAATAAGAACTATGACATAATCACCATCTAGATGACAGGGCTACACTATGCAACTATAAAACCCAAAGTACTACATTGCATAAATATCCTTGCTCCAATTTTTAAAGATGGAAAAATATATAAAGGAATGATTTTTCATGAACATAGTTTCAAGAAGATTGATTAAATTTATCCCACAACTTTTGAAAACTTTTATAAATTTCCTAAACCCCAAGTAGACCTAACCATAGTCATTAATTGGGCTAAATAAAATGTTTCAAAGAGCACCCTTGCCGTATGGCTATATTCTAGGAATCAAGTGTTTTTAGAATTTAATAGAAACATACCCATTAGTCAATTTAGACTTGGAATAAGGATGATCATGAGAATGATGAACATGTTATGTGGAAAAATAACCACTACACATATAGACAAAATTTGGGTCCCTTTAGTCCATTTTATGGTTGAGAAACAAGTCACCACTCCTATTGGTGAAGTAATCAACACCTATTTGAGTAGATAGTTTTTTTTAATCAAGAATAGGAGTATGGATCAATTCCACATGATGTCATATATTTTGGATGTCCTCCTTGTTACAACAAAGATCCCCAACCTTAGGGAATGATCACCTGATAGGACACAAACTATCTCACAATATGTAATCTAAATTATATATATTTAAGTACAAGGATCACATCCAATTCATATGTGATTGTGTCTATCCTTCCCTTAATGAGGCCATCATAGGGATCCTAATGATGATGATTAACCTACTATTGACCAAATTTGACTTTTAGGTCAGATTAGGGTACTCCTAGGTAAAAACATAAATTTTAGGCATTTTAGGGGTCTAATATAGATGTCACAAGGTGGTTTATAAGTTAATTAATGTTATTTGATGTTATAATGGTCTTGGTCATTATTTATTTTAGTCCTTATATCATTTTGGGTCATTTTGAGGTCAAAACAGGGCATTTAATGAGTTATACAGGTATCTTGGGAGGTAGGAATGTTACAAAAGATGATGTCATGCCTCAATTGTCCAGTTTAGTCTTAACTAATTGACATAACTAAAAAGTGGCATGTTTTTCATTTAAAAGGGAAATTTTCTTGGGAAAAAAGGATATTTTAGCACTTGTATGGCTCTTTGGGAGGTGTGTCATGTGGGAAAGGATCAAAAAATTCCCCTAAAAATTATCCAAGATTATTTAGATGTTTGGTTTGATCTATAAGTGACATTTATGGCTTAAAACCATTTTGCTCCCTTTTCAGTCCTCTTGGCAACCAGAAGTGACCTTCAAGTTTGTGATTAGTACAGATAACTCAAGAGGTTTCATCTCAAAATCCTTGGGGAGGTTAAATTAAAATAAAATAAATTAATTTCAATATAATAATTTTTAGGAATGGTGGCATGTGCTTCATGAACCATTCTCATGAAGCTGACTATATTTTTCTACCTACTTATCTGTACACCCTGCATGTTTTGCTCTTATTTAGGAAGGTATGTACAATTAACTTGATGATATTGGTTCCATAGGATTTTTATTCCTTTTTATCATGATATCAATTATTTTTTTCACATTTTAAGTTGATTTGATAGCCCAAGTAAATCACTATGCAAGAAGGATTTACCAGATGAGGTTTTAATAAAAAAATCTTTGTATGTAGAGTGTTTGGTTCTTAGAGGGAACTTCATATGAACATGATGTTATTTTTACCAGATATTAATGTTATATTTATCACATTACATTCAATATTATTCTCATAACACTAGTTTTTTATCAAATATGCAATCATGAACACCACACTAACCAGCCACTAGATATTTGCTAGCTCTGTTCCATATGTTTGTAGGTGTTTTCACATTGAATGAGATGTTTTGGAGATGATATTAAGACTTCATTTATGGAAATAAAGTAAATTTATAAATTTTTAATGAGTTTGAGTTTCTATAAATCCTTTCTTCCACACTCTTGCTTCATGTCATGATTCATTGTCCACACTCATCCCATGCACACATAAATGGGTTTCCATGATGATGTCATGCCATTATGAAAGCCTTAGTAGTGGTGTTAAGATCCTTGAGATAGGAAGAGTGTATTTAGAATCATGGAGATAATTTTTTAACTCATGTAAGGATCAAAGTAAATGTTCACTCACTATTATCCGTACACACTGCCTATACTTTAAAATACTCACCTACCTGTAGGTGATCACAAAGAACTAAAAGATCATCATAGAGCATTGAATCAAGTTTTAAAGTGTTTATTGGGATCTTAGTGAGTTTAAAGAATCATGTTAGACCATGTTGAGAGCTATATCAGCATTATGAGTTTGAAATTGCCTCTAGAGAACAACAACAGTGTTCAAGCCCACTTTCCCTAAATTATAAAAATAGAGATCCAAGGTCTTTTCATAGACCTTTTTCAACATGATTTCAGGGTGTCCCAAGGCATATAAATATGTGAGGTTGATAGTATATAGTATGGAGAATAATTTTTACAAGAATGGAAGTTATAATGTGAGTAAAAGGTGGAGATTAAAAGCCTTAAAATTGCCTTAAAAAACACTGATTTTATTCATTGATATCTACAAGTTCAGACTACCACGTGACTTTTAGCACCTCAAGGATTAAGAAAATAAAAATTACATGTTTAGAGGACCTTATGGTATGAAAGAGACCCATTTGAGAATGTAATCCATCATAATAATGTTGAT
Source organism: Torreya grandis (assembly GCA_037957365.1). Taxonomy (NCBI): domain Eukaryota; kingdom Viridiplantae; phylum Streptophyta; class Pinopsida; order Cupressales; family Taxaceae; genus Torreya; species Torreya grandis. The sequence goes on from JARHVA010001820.1 coordinate 1,965,434, forward strand.
TAGAATAGGTTTCAAGGTCTAATGTGCATCTATAATCTTTACAGGTGGCCTAAATGCACACCTACAACTAGCATGGAGTTCAAGTCTGAGAAGGTTTCCCTTTATTGAATACATGGGTGTTTGAGTATGTTTGAGGTTTTTAAAATTATTATAAAATCATTAAAATTTATAAAATATTATTAAGTAACATTAAATTCTTTTAAGCTTAATTATACCTATAGTATGCACCTATAGCCAATTGTAGGTGGCTAAGAAGAGACTGTGAACAAACAAACTAGTTTCTTGAGGTATATAAAGCATAAAGTGGGAAAAATAGACCTAAACCATATCAAATGAATCTAGGGATTTATAAGGGGTTATTTAATTTTGTTTTCTAAGCTTTAATCATGCATTCACACCTACAACATGGGTCAATTAAGGTAGGGGTGTCTCAGTCTAGGAAGTAGAGGCCTATTCTTGAGAGGTTCAAGAGTGTGAAGGGAATAATAATGATATAAATGGTCCAAAAAAATGAAAAAATTACTATAAATTAATTTTTAATGGATTATAAACTATATTAAATGTTCAATTCTTACATAATTACCTAAAAAAGCCATTGTTGAAGAGGAAACTCGGGTAACATAGTCAACTAGTCTTGACTAGTTTTGAGAGCTTTTCAAACTCCAAAGTGTGAAACAAGGGTATAGGTGGTATACATATTGGAATATTATAAGAGATAATTTACACTATTAAAAATCCCTATAACATAAAAAATCACCCATATTTATTCCCTTAAAGGCAAAAACACAGTCAAAATGAGAAGCACAGTCTCAATCCATTAGGTTGAAAACCAAGGCATATTTGAGGTGTTTTAGAAAAGTTTATAATGTAAAGTTATTGGAATGGATTGAAAAATTATAATTAAAATATCATGAACCTAATAAAAGGATTTATATCATAAAAACCCCCTTTTTAAAGCATACATAGTCAAAACCAAAACACAATCTATCTTGGAGGAGCTAGTTTTAGATTTTAGGAGTTTTAAAAGTTTAAAAAACCAAAAAAAGGGTTGGAAATTTGTGGATGTAATCCTAAAAAATTTAATAAGGACATAAACAACCCATATATCCTAATAAAATAGATTAATTACCCCTTTTTTTAATCTTAGATAGGGGGTACTTCCCTAGAGTGCAAACTGTCAAGATTTTGGTGAGTGACATGTAAAAGATAGACTAAGGGCTAAGGAAACCTAGTTGGAAGGTATGATAATATATAATTAACATATTATAACATATAAAACACATCACAAGAGTATTGGACTAGGTAATATGGTCTAAATGTTTGAGTTTGCAGGGAGACCTGTTAAGCACAATTAAGTCCTAAAGGCCAAATGGAAGATTGATTCCACTTGAAACCTTGGAAGATAATTATAATCCATTTGGATAATCCTATGATATATTATTATAGGTGTTTTATCTTATGGAATTCAATTAATCTTATTTATATGTCCTAAACATCAAAAGTTATAAGTAAGACTATTGAACAAGGTGTAAGCCTAAGGCCAAATGAGGGGTCATTCATAATTCTAGACTTAAGTGAGTTTTAAAACATATTGAAGCATGTACATGGGGTAAAATAAGATGTGATAAAGCCATTTTAAGGAATATAAAACGAAATTAAATAATTTTGTGGGTCTAAAAGTGACTTAGGCATGTAGGAAACAAGAAAACAAGCTCGATAGGTCAGGTTGTGATACTCATATCTTATTGAAGGCTTTGAATGCATGAAAAGGGAGTTAAAATATGTTATTATTGGTCTTGAAAGCCATGTTTTTGGTATTTATTTGAAATTTTTATCTTAGATCTTTATGAACAAAGCTTAAGAGGTTATAAAAATCTAAAACCATTATTAAACCCTTGTAGAGACTAGTTTGAGAAAATGGAGTTGAATAGCTATTATAATGAGATAGTTTCAATATGATGGTGATTATACCTTAAATATTACTCCTTCAAGATGATACTCATCATTTTTATTTATACAAAATTGTATGGATGGGTGAAACAGGCTATTTTTGATAATTTTGTGCATTACATAGGCTACATGAGGATTCTAAAGATGAAATTAAATTTTTAGGGAATATTTAGTCATTTTATAACTATATATGGTCATTTATTACTAATAAAAATATTATAAGTGTTTAAATAATAACTCTCCTTTCAGCCAGTTAAAACTGTCATAGTGCACACAAGGGTGAGAGGGGTGAACACTCAAATTGTGAGCCTTTTTAAAGCATTCCTGATGCTTATAAGGCAATTTAAAGTCTTTTAAATTGTCATAAACTTAATCCCAAGGTTTTCATGGGAAATGGAAGCCAAATTTGAGGCCAAGTGTCCAGGGTGCATGAAAGAGAGGGTTTTTAGAGTGTAGATGATGATGGCTCTTTTCTAGGTGATTCCAAATGACCAAGCCTAAAACCATTACATGGATAGGATTGTATGATTCCATAAAAATTCATCCCAATAATCAGACCTGGTACTAATTAGTTATTATGCATTCAAATAGGGCCAATTATGAAGGTAATTTTCTTAACCAAGACAAGGAGTTTTATGGCACTTTTCATGAAGTTTATGCCTTGAATTGACACTTGTTCTTCCTAACCTTATATTTTTTATCCCAAATAATATTATAATGTATAATAAAATTATTTTATTAGCTTTACAAGTGTCCTTATGACCCTTGGACTTCTCTCTTCTTTTCTCTCTCAAGTTCTATAGGAATTAGCCTTTTTGGCATTGTATTGGATACTCCACCTAATTATGGCAAAGCCCTATTAATTTATATAACTTTTTATTAGTAAGAATAATGATTTTTAATTATTACATGATTTTTCTTAGTGTGTTTATTTTGAATGTCTGATTTTTCATAAGTGAAGACTATGTATTCCCTAGCATGTTGTTTCGTTCTTTCATCCAAATTATAGTTGGAAAGCTTTTTCTTGCAAGGCATGTGAAGTGTTTATGATATATAAAGGATTGAGTGAGTTATTATTTTCATTAGTTATATTCAAGGCCTATTTTTTATTCCTCATAACTTTTCACATTCATCCATAACCTCACAATGTAACATTGATGTGAGAAGATGAAGATTAGAGAAGTGTATGTTGAGTTTGTCTCTTGGTTTCAAGTGTAACATGATGTTGGTTGGAAGTCATAATAAATTTTTGTGTATCACCTCCCTTAGGTTAGTTTGATTTCAATTATTTCTCTCCCTTTTCACCCTCCAAATTTAAGTGTAGTTGTGATCCAAGTGGTATATTAAGGGAGCTAACCTTATCTAGAGATTCACCATATTCCTTAGGCTACCCATAGGTCTAGAGGTGTTTCCATTATGCCACTTGGATGAGGAGATATTTTATATCTCCTCAAAGGGTGAAAATCCAAGTAATAATAGTTTTTGACACACTCTATGGGACTCTTGGTCCAAGAAGTTAAAATATTTTTGGTGTTGCTTCTCAACAATCAACCTTTGGAGGCATCTATTCAAACATCAATGACAACTAAAAAGATATATCTTATAGTCAAGAATCCCAAGTTATTATTTTAATATTTTTGGTAACATTTTATTTTATGTTATTTCTTTTAATGAAGTTTCATGGCTAGATTTAATGTTGAGATTTGTCTTACACAAGTTGGTGAGACATTGCAAGCTTGTACCATTCCCAATCAATAATAACAAGTTCTAAATCAGAATTTGTCTAACTCTTAACAATATTTTAATGACCATTTCCAACCACATCATGATAATTATCAGCACTATATCTACCCTTGTCAAAATTTCTATCAGTCCTATAACCAACCTCCTCAATATCTTTCTTCTCCTAGTCAACCTAGCCACTCCACAACTCTATCCATTTCCACCTTCAAGCAAACACTTTTGGGATATGAGAGGTACATTATGGAGCTTGATATTCTAATATGATGTGGTCAAGAGGTCCCTAGACATTTCATTCACAAGTTGAGATATGCCTTAGATTTGGTTAAAAGAGATTGAGCACCTATTGAAAGAGCCAATTGGCAAAGGCTTACAAATGAGATATTAGATGTGAGTGTTTTGATGGAATACTTAGAAGATAAGATAATAATTAATTATAGGTAGCCTTACCAAGTCTATCAACCTTCATATCCACTTCCCCAAGTATATTATCATCCATATTTGATCCCTACTCATGAGCCTAATCAAAATTGGCAAAGTCATCCTTTTCTAAATCAAGTGGAAGAGAGTTGAAAAGACTAGCCTTGTGTTTGAAGCAAACGTTGATAGAGAAATTGAGTTGGCTAATAATAAAATATAGCATTCCATATTATCAATAAAGGAAGTGGAGTTCAATCCCTCATTTATCTCTCACATTACATCCCAGCTTTATCAAGAAAATACTTATAATCCAAAAATCTTAAGCTAGAGTAAGGTAGTGGAGTCATGGGGCAAGAAAGAGGAGAAAAAAATTATTAAGGAGTGTGAGGTTGAAAATGAAGTTGACCCTTTTCAAGTCCCTCCTACCATTCCTAAAGAAGCTTCTTGTGTTTCATGTCAACCTTATTGTATTCCATATGCTCATGATGATTCCTATGAACTCCAAGAAAGACTTTTCCAAGAGAACCTAGACAAGTAAATTGAAGAGTTAGAGGCAAAAATGAAGTTTATAAGTCAAGGTGTGATGGAAGGTTTAGACCCAAAAGAAGATCCTATGCCTAAACACATCTCATCTACCCCTCCTCAAGAAGGTGTTCAATCTAAATCAGATGTGGATGAAGTGATTTTAAAATGGAAGGAAGCAAATCAAGTTGTCTTAGACCAAAGAATACCTCCCCTTCCTTAAGATCTTCCAAAAGTATCCCCTACACTTAACTCTCAATCTAATTTTGAGTTCTATTTACCACCTCTACCAACTAGTTCATCTTTTCCTCACCCCATCACCATTTTCCTTGATAGACCTATAGTATGGGAACCTAAAGAGGAGTAGTTTGTTGATAAGGAAAGATAAATCTTTCTTAAAGGAAACTTACCTCCTTGGCAGCCTCATTAGGCTAAGTCACATGACTTCAAAATGCCTAGTCTTGGAGTCACAAAGCAAAAATAAATGGAGAATCTTTCAGCCCTTGAGAATCAAATTCCTATTTTAGAGGTTGAGGTGAAGATTGAGATGCCTAAATAGGTCCTAATTGATGGGGAAGAGGTGATGTCTTATGTGGAAATTTATGATTGGGTTGATGAAGAAGAATATCTTCCTTTTGCCAAAGAGGAAGAAATGGTCATTGATTCTTCCATCACTTTGCAAGATGTCATGGATGGGAAAGGAAAATTTATTAATAAACATTTGGATGACTTGTTTGAATTCATTGGAGTAGGCTATACTCCTCTTCAAGGAGGCTATGATCTGGTCAAAGATGGAGACGGCAGCTTTGGCACTCAAGTAAGTATGCAAATGAAAATTAACCTTTCAAATCCATCCTTTCAAGAAAAATATGCATTTGATGATGATATGTTAGAATTCATAAAAGTGGGATATAATACTCTTAATCAATTGGGAGAAACACATCAGATTTTAAAGGATGGAACAAGATCCTATTTGCCTCAATCTTCTAAGGAACATGAAACTATTATTTTTGAAGCCATGCATATTAAGGAGATACAAATGAACCATGAAATGAAGAGTGGAAAAGAGTATGAAGTTTGTGAACATGTTCAAGAGAAATATATATACATTGGAGACTTATTTGAGGATGACCTACTTAAGAGCAAGTCAAGTGAAGGGCCAAGGAATAGGTATAATCTACAAAGCACCCAATACAAGGAGAAGCATGCTTGGCACTATATTTCATCTTATCATGAAGATGATTCTATAATTTTTCCTTTTTATCTTGGAAAGGAGGTATGCTTAGTCTCTAGTTGTGCATAATAATTTGTTCTCTAATTTTCCTAGTTTTTTGTCTTGTTTTATGTGTGTCCTTTGCTTTGTGTGGTTGAGGTAATTAGTGGTCATACCTTGATGTTCAATGGTTAAAGGTTTACTTGTTTGTATTAGAATTCATATGACTCCTTAATTCCAATGGACTGATAAGGCTACTAGTTTAGTTAGTATAGAAGGCACACTACTCCTATGAGTCACCAATTTATTGATCAAATTTGACTTTTAAGTCAAATTGGGGCACCCCTAGGTAAAAACATGAATTTTAGGAATTTTATGAGTCTAATATATATTTCACAAGGTGTTTTATAAGTTAATTAATGTTATTTGATGTTATACTAGTCTTGGTCATTAGTTATTTTAGTCCTTATATCATTTTGGATCATTTTGAGGTAAAAAAAGGGGCATTTAATGATTTATACAGGTTTATTGGGAAGTTTAAAGGTTAAAAAAGATTATGTCATGCCCCATGTGTCTAATTTACTCTTAAACAATTGACATAACTAAAAAGTGGTAGGTTCTTCAGTTAAAAGCGTAGTTTTCTTGAGAAAAAGGAGATTTTAGCACATGTATGACTCCTTGGGAAGTGTACCACATGGGAAAGGATCACACAATGCCTATTCAGCTTCCCCAAGCTCAATTACATGTTTTTTTTGATTTGGAAGGGCCATTTCTTGCTCAAAACCATTCTATTCCCTTTTTAGTCCTCTTAGCAAGCAAAAGTGACCTTTAAGTTTGTGCTTAGTACAGACAACTCAAGAAGTTTCAAATCAAATTCCTTGGGGAGGTTAAAGTAAACTCATATACCTTAGTTTCCATATAATAAGTTTGAGGAATGGTGGCTTGTGCTTCATGAACCATTCTCATAAAGCTGATTGTATTTTTTTGCCTATTGTTAAGCACGAAATACACTGAGAGGAGGGTGAATCAGTATATTATATATCTTTTACTTAATCTAATTTCTTTTCTTTAACCATTTAATCACACATTAAAGATATTTAATGAAACTGAAACAATAATATGCACCACACAAGAGAGAGAGAGACCATATTTTTACGTGGAAACCCAAAGTGGGAAAAACCACATAGAACAATATCAAGTATATGAATGAGTACCAACTCAAATTATAAATTTTGCAAGCACCAACTGGCAAGATCACTAACCCCTTTTCCAAGCACCAACATAACAACTATTTTTTAACACCAACCCTTTGAAAATATTTGTGAGTACTAACCCACAGGAGCACCAACCCTTCTTGTGTATAAAACACAACTATTTCTTAATGTTGCTTACTCAACAAATGATAAAACTCTATAACATCTCTTGATTTTCTCTCATCTAAAAAAATACAAACCATGTACTCTCTTGAATATTACAAATGGCTTCTCAAGCCTTTATTTATATCTTTCCAAATGACCTTTGGAATTCACCCTTTGTGACCCTTCAATCCTCATGGAAAATGGCACCAAACTTGCATGACTCTTCGTATCCTTACATTTGAAAAGTCACATGGTGAACCTTCATAAGCAAATACATCCTTTCCTCCTTTGTCTTTATCTTGGTGAATTTTTGTATTCCTCAAAGTGTCCCTTTATGGAAAAATGCACCATACCCTCTTTTGTCTTAACATGGTGACTCTTGGAATTCCTTAAGATGACTCTTTATGAGAAAATGCTTCCCATTCCTCTTTTGTCTTTACCCTGTGACTCTTTGACTTCTCCATGGGCCCTTGTTTGACTTATATGTAACCAAAAATATATTTGTTAATATTAAATAAATATTAACACACATTAGCCAAGATATGAATAAAAACACCATCAAATGTAATGGGGCCTTTATCACTAACACCAGACCTTTGACATCAATGACAATATTTCCAAAAATCTCCCCCTCGTCATTGATGGCAACCTTAAACTAAAACTACCACATCCTGAAACCTACACTACACATGCCAAACTACACATACTACCATCTAAAAAACATACAGTAACTCCCCCTTACTTTAGTAACCTGTATCTATTCCTTGTACCTATTTCTGCACCTATTTCTACACTTGTACCTATTTCTATTCTTTTCTCCCTTTGACATCAATGGCCAAGGGCGTATCCTAGAGATAAAACTTAGCTCCTCCTCAATTGATGATGATCCTCAATGGCAGGAAGTAAAGGAAATTACTACCAACTTCTCCCATAGATATTTAAATATGTCTTTTGGTAGTGCCTTCGTGAAAATATCTACAATCTGCTCTATAGTACTGATATATTCCATCTTAACCTATTCATCTACAACCTGCTATCTCAAGAAGTGATATCTGATGGGAATGTATTTTGTTCTTGAATGCATCATTGGATTCTTTGAAATATTAATAACACTTGTGTTGTCACAAAATATAGAAATAGGTTCATCATATTTTACCTTGATATCTTTCAAAGTTTGCTTCATCCAAAGCACTTGAGTACAACACAATATTGCTGCAATATATTTTATCTCAACTGTAAAAAGTGATACTAAATTTTGCTTTTTACTTAGCCATGATACTAAGCTATCATTGAGAAAGAAATATCCTACACTTATACTTTTTTTGTCATCCAAGCAACCTGCCCAATCTAAATCTGTATAAGTAACCAAAGTGAAATCTCTACCTGTGGGATACCACAATCCATAATCTAATTTCCCCTTGATATATCTAAATATTCTCTTCACCAACTAAACATGACTATCTTTTGGAGCTAACTGATATCTTGCAACCATACCTACTGTATGCATGATGTTTGGCCTCAATGCTATCAAATATAAAAGACTACCAATCATAGATCTATACAAAAATTGATCTATAACAAGTGAATCTTCATCCTTGCTCACCTTGTTTTCTATACTCATTGATGTGACAACTAGTGCATAATCCTCAAAACTAATTTTTTTGAACATTTCCTTGACATATTTACTTTGAGATATGAAAATTCCTTTATCTAACTAAAATATTTGCACCCTGAGAAAAATGACAATTCTCCAAGCATAGACATCTCAAATTCTTTTTTCATATTATCAAAAGTTTATTTTGTCATCTTTTCAATGTTCCCTACAAAAATGATGTCATCAACATATACCACAAAAATCAATTGATGTTCAACTTCTATTTTGATGTAGAGATTACTGTCATCAAATCCTCTCTTGAAACCTTGATCCTGCAGGTACTTATCAAGCCGTCCATACCAAGCTTTGGGAGCTTGTTTCAATCGATACAATGATTTCTTTAATATGCATAAATGGCTACTAATATTTGAGAGAATAAATCCCTCAAGCTGCTTAATGTAGACCTCTTATTCTAGATTTCTATTTAGGAAGGTAGATTTGACATCCATCTAAAATACTTTGAAAATTTTAAACACTACGTATGAAAGAAATATTCTAATTTCCTCTAGCCTTTCCACTAGTATAAAAGTTTCTTCAAAATCTATTCCCTCAATTTGAGAATATCCTTTACATACTAATCTTACTTTATTCCTGGTCACTTCTCCATTTTCTTTCAACTTATTTCTGTAAACCCATTTTGTTTCTTTCACATTGTGATCTTTTGGTCTAGGAACTGATTCCCAATTATCATTCTTTTCTATCTAATTTAATTCTTCATTCATTGCCTTAACCTAATGCTTATCATTTCTAGCTTCTAAAAAAGTTCTAGGTTGAATTTTGGATAACAAAAAGAAATTAACTTGATCATATTCACTTACCATCATTCTTCTAGTGTGAATTCATTCATTTATCTCCCCAATGATGTCACTTTCATTATGATTTATTTGGATATATTTGGATGGGGTTTTGGTGTCCTTTTTCTCCTTCTCATCTGCATTCGATTCTTCAAAATCTTCCTCTTCAATGATTTTAGGAATTTCTATTAGATCACCGATTCTTTGTGCTCCATCTTATTTTATCTTGACACATGTAATTTCAACTATTTTATTGGTTCTTTTGTTATATTATTTATAATATTTAATTTTGAAATAATAACTAAGAAATAAACCTTCATCTACTCTAGATTCAAACTTACCTAGTTTTTCATCGATTCTCTTTATGAAGAATCTAATGTCAAAAACTCTAAAATAATAAACTATAGCTGGTTTATCTTTTCATAGCTCATAAGGACTGTTGTCATTTTTGACTCTCAATAATGCTCTATTTTGAATATGCATTTCTATAGCAACTGTCTCTCTCTAATATTTATCTAGTATCTTGGATTCATTTAGCATTATCTTCACCATCTTCTAGACTATTTTATTTCTCCATTTAACTAATCCATTTTACTGTGGAGTTTTGGATGCTAAATAATGTCTCTTCATTCCACTTAATTTTCAATCCAATTTCATTCTAAACTAATGATTTGAATGCATTAAAATGTCTAAAAACTTATAATTTTTTCCTTAAAAGCATTACCTAAGTCATACATTAAAAATCATCAATAAAAAACATGAAACATTTATCACCTTGAGTACATTGAGTTATCATAGGTCCACACAAATCAGTGTAAACAAGTTCTAACATCTGAGTGGTTGAGTACTCTTTTGTTTTGAACCACCTTCTGGCTTGCTTCCCATGCTTACAAGGTTCACAAAGTATGGTAGATGGCTTTGTAATCTTTGAAAGATTTTTGACAGCTTACTTCTTGCTGATGTTGACAATATTGACAAAATTTATGTGTCCCATTTTCTTATGCCATAGCCAACTTTATTCAATTTGACTCAAAAAAAATCTTTGACCTTTGATGTTTGATAACATATAAAAATTATTGCCTATTCTCTGAGCATTTATAACCAACATATCTGAATCTTTTATCCTAATTTCACAACCTTTTACATAAAACTTTAGTGTGTACCCTTAATCACACATTTGACTTACACACAAAAGATTATGCTTAAGAGCTTCTACATATAAAACATTTTTAGTTTTAGTTCTACCATTATCCAAACTTAGTGTACCTTTTTCAGCAAATTTGGCAATAGTATTATCTCTAAATTTCACTATGCCACCATTGATATTCTTCAAGGTTATGAACTTGCTCTTGTCTCCTATCATGTGCCTTGAAAATCCACTATAAATGAACCATGGCTTTTCTTCATTTATAACATGCAAAGCTGTCTTGACCAACATAGACTTTTTAGGTTACTTCTTCTACCATGAACCTATTTGAACTTTATTTTTGATGAATGGAGTCTTGAAACTTTGGTCCTTCTTGACTGACTCAAACATGCTTCTACAATACCAAGCTATGTTTCTAAAGTTATTACACTTGTAACATATTATGGCCTCTTCATTAAATCTTGATAGAGGAGTAAAAGAGTTGTGGCCTCTACTTGACTCTGCATGAGTTTCTTTCTCCTTATTTTTAAAATTGTTAGCCCTTTTATGACATTTTATTTTCTTATGACCATATCCATTACAATAAAAATAGTAACCATAAAAATAGGATCTATTTGTGTATCTTTGACATGATTATATTTTGTAACTCTATTTCTTATAGCCTTATTTGTTTGAGATGTCCTCTGTATTCTTAACTTCTTCCCTTTTTATGTCCTCATTTGTAAGAGCTTCAACATAGCTCTTTCCTTTTTCTGTGTTAACCTTGTCTATGTCCTCCCCTTTCTCATTTTCAAATCTGATACCTATCTTATTTTACATTGATCTTTGACTTTCTATTATCTTATTCAACATATTAGTGCTATTATCAAATTTTTAATCATTGGCTGCTTTATCATTGATTGCTTTATTTATTTTCTCAAGATCTACTTTTAAAGAAGCTATTTAATAACATACTTTTCACATTCTTCACTTAATTTTTTCAATTGTGCCATTAGATATTTTTCATTCTTCTTGGCTTCTTCAAAGTGTGCTTGTAGATATTCAATTGTTTCCTTTGACTCCTTTTTATTTTTCTCAATCTAGATCTTTAATCTTTTATTCTTATTCTTAAGAGCTTTTAACTCTTCTAAGGCACAAATGAGTTCTTCCATATTCACTTTAGCTTCAACCTATTCTTCTTCTTGATCATCTATACTTTTTCTTGTGGAGGAATCTTCATATATGGCCATGAATATAATCTCTTCTTCTTCTAAATCAATGACTCCACTATCTTCAGCTGAGCTAGGATATTTAGAATACAAACTCTTCTTCTCAAATCACTTCTTGAATTTTATTTTGAAATTCTTCTTGTATGTATAATTTCCTTCTTCATTGTCACCATTACCCTTATCTGCAAAATGTCCAATATTTCCATAATTAAAACATTTAAAAAGTAATTTTTCTTGATATTTACCTGTGCCATATTTTGGCTTGCAAATGAATAGAGCTCCATTGGCATCTTCATCATCACTAGAACTATCACTTGATTCTTAAATCTTAGCCTTTTCTTTTTTTGATGTCTTGAAACTAGCTTCTCTCTTTGAGGGTTTCTCTTATTTGGTCTACATCTCATATGTTATAATAATACCATGTAGTTCATCCATCTTTAATTTGGCTAAATTATTCATCTCTTCAATTGCTGAAGCTTTTGAATCATATCTCAATTGTAGAGATCTCAAAACTTTTTGTACCATAATTGATTATTTTAATTTTCTCCAAGACCATGAATTTTATTAACTATTTTATCAGTCCACAAAAGATAACTTGCTATATTTTCTTCTTCTTCCATCTTCAAACTCTCAAACTATCTTCTGAAAGTCTAAAGCTTAGCTTGCTAAACCTTTCCATCACCTTTATAAATATTCTCAAGTTTTACCCAAGTTTCATGAGAAAATTTACATTGCATAACTTTAAAAAAATTTGATTCACATAAACCACATAAATAGCATTTAAAGATTTAGCATTATTTTCACTTGCCTTCTTTTCCATCAGAGTAGTTACAAGTGTTTGTGGCTCTTCATATTCCTCCACCAATTCTTACCAAATGTCAAATCCAAGGGCCATCAAATAAGTCTTCATCCTTATGCTCCAAAAATTATAATTTGTCCCATCAAACAAAGGTGCTTTATTTGTAGAAAAACCTTCATGTGATCCAGCCATCATGCTTTCTTGATCTACGTTCAAGCTGTAAATTTTTTTCCAAAGGAACCTGATCTGATACCAATTGTTGAGCATGAAATATACTGAGATGGGGGTTGAATCAATATATTATATATCTTTTACTTAATCTAATTTCTTTTCTTTAACCACTTAATCACACATTCAAGATATGCAATAAAACTAAAAAAATAATATACACCACGAGAGAGAGAGAGAGAGAGAGAGAGAGAGAGAGAGAGAGAGAGAGAGAGAGAGAGAGAGAGAGAGAGAGAGAGAGAGAGAGAGAGAGAGAGAGAGAGAGAGAGAGAGAGAGAGAGAGAGAGAGAGAGAGAGAGAGAGAGAGATACCAAATTTTTACATGGAAACCAAAAGTGGAAAAAACCATAGAGAACAATCTCAATTATATGAATGATCACCAACTCAAATTATAAATTTTTCAAGCACCAACTTATAGGAACACCAACCCCTTTGTTGAGCACTAACACAATAATTATTTTTGAGCACTGAATAACAAGAACACCAAACCATTATAAATATTTGTGAGCACCAACCCACAGGAGCACCAAATCCTCTTGTTTATAAAACACAACTATTTATCAATGTTGCTTACTCAACAAATGATATAACTCTACAATATCTCCTACTTTTCTCTCCTCTACAAAAAATACAAACCATGCACTTTCCTGCATATTACAAATGGCTTTTCAAGCCTTTATTTATATCTTTCTAAATGACCTTTGGCATTCACCCTTTTTGACCCTTCAATCCTCATAGAAAATGGTGCCAAAGTTGCATGACCCTTCATATTCTTGCATTTGAAAAGTCACATGGTGACCCTTCATAAGTAAATGCATATTTTCCTCTTTTGTATTTATCTTGGTGACTTTTCATATTTTTGAAAGTTTTCATTCATGAAAAAATGCACCATACCCTCTTTTGTATTCATATGGTGACTCTTGGAATTCCTCAAGATGACTCTTTATGAGAAAATGTGTCCCATTCCTCTTTTGTCTTTACCTCGTGACTCTTTGATATCTCCATGGGCCCTCTTTTGACTTATATGCAACCAAAAATATAATAATGTATATTAAATAAATATTAACAAACATTATCCAAGATATTAATAAAAAAACCATTAAATGCAATGGGGCCTTTATCACTAATACTAGACCTTTGACATCAATGACAATATTTCAAACACCTGCTTATTTGTGTACCCTATAGGTTTTGCTCTTCTTTGGGAAGGTATGAAAAATTAACTTTATAATATTAGTTTTAGAGGATTTTGAATAATTTTTATCATATTATCTATGGTTGGTTTCACATTTGGAGTTGATTTTATATTACAAGTAACTCACTTTTTAAGAAGGTGTCACCAGATGAGGTTTCAATCAAAAATATTTATGTACAGAGTGTTTAGTTCTCAGAGGGAGATTAATAAGAACACAATGTGATGTATCCCATATATTAATGATATATTTATCACCTTAACTTTAATATTAGTCTCATAACACTAGGTTTTGATCAAATATGTAGTCATGAACACCACACTAACCAACCACTAGATACCTAACAACTCCATTCTATATGTCTGTAGGTGTTTTCAAGTTGAATGAGATGTTTTGGAGCTGATATTAAGAATTAATTCATATAAATAAATAAAATTTAGTAATTGGTATTTAGTTTGAGTTTCCATAAATCCTTTCATACACTCTTGCTCCATGTCATGATTCACTATCCACACTTAGCCCATGCACACATACATGGGTTTCCATGATGATATCATGCCATTATGAAAGCCTTAGTAGTGGTGTCAAGATATTTGAGGTATTAAGAGTTTATTTTAAATAATGGAGATAATTTTTTAACTCATTTAAGGATCAAAGGAAATTTTCACTGCTTGTTATCCTTACACATTGCCTGTACTTTAAAATACTCACCTAACTATAGGTGATAACATATAATGAAAAGATTATCATGGAGCATTGAATCAAGTTTGAAAGTATTTATTGGGATACTAGTGAGTTTCAATCATCATGATAGACCATGTTGATAGCTAAGTCAGTAATTTTGAGTTAGAAATTTCCTCTAGAGAATAATAATAGTGTTCAGGCCCACATTCCCTAAATTGTAAAAATAGAGATCCAAGGGCTTTTCATAGACCTTTTTCAACACTATTGTAGGGTGTCTCAAGGCATCTAAATACATGAGGTTTATATTATATATTATGTATAATACTTTTTCCATAATGGAAGTTTCAAGGTGAGTGGAAGGTGGAGATTGAAGGCCTTAAAATTGCCTTAAAAACACTAATTTTCTTCATTGATATCTAGAGGTTTGGACTGCTGAGTGACTTTTAGCATCTCAAGGAGAAAACAAAGAAAAATTACATGTTTATAGGACATTATGGTATGAAATAGAACCATTTAATCATGTAATACATCATAATAAGGCTGATTAGACGAGGTTTTAAGGTCTAATGTGCATCTACAGTCTGCACAGGTGGCCTAAATGCACACCTACAACCAACATGGAGTTCAAGTCTAAGAAGGTTTACATTTGTTACATACATGGGTGTTTGAGGTTTTTAAAATTATTATAAACTAATTCAAAGGTATAAAATATTAAGAATAAACATTATCATCTTTCAAGCTTTATTATACCTATACTATGCACCTATAACCAACTATAAGAGGCTGAGAATAGATAGTGAACAAACAAACTAGTTTCTTGAGGTAAATCAACCATAAAGTGGGAAAATAGACATAAACCATATAAAAATACTCTAGGAATTTATAAGGGGGTTGTGTCATTTTTTTTTCTAAGCTTGAATCATGTATTCACACCTACAACAAGGGTCATTTAAGGTAGGGGTGTCTCAGTCCAGGTAGTAGAGACCTAGTCTCTAGAGTTTCAAGAGTTTGAAGGGCATAATAATGATATAAATGGTCCAAAATAATGAAAAATTATCTATAAATTCATTGTGAATGGATTATACACTATCTTCAAGGTTTAATTCATACATAATTACCTATAGGAACCATTATTGAAGAGCAAACCTGAGTAGCACAATCAACTAGTCTTGACTAGTTTTGAGAGATTTTCAAACTCTAAAGTGTGAAAAGATAAAGGGTATAGGTGGTATAAGACTTGTAATATTATATGGGATAATTTACACTAACATAAAAAATACCTACATCTATACTCTCAAAGGCAAAAACACAGTGAAAATGAGAAGCATAGTCTCAATCCATCAGGTTGAAAAGCAAGGAATATTTGAGGTGTTTTAGGAAAGTTTATAGTGGAAAGTGGTTGGAATGGATTGAAAAAGGAGAATGAAAATATCATGAACCTAATCCAAGGAGGTATAGCATAAGAAACCCCTTTTCAAATCATACACAGTCAAAACCAAAACACAGTCTATTGGCTAGATATTTTGCATAGAGTAAAAACTATTTAGGTAGTAATGGGATTAAATCCCCTTAATTTAATAGTGTATCTCCCATATCTTACATTTATCTACTTATAGTTACTCTCATTTTATATTTATTCAAAATATATATGAATTATGTGTGAATTGTTTTGATTCAGGGGTATTACTTTAATCACTCTATTCATGAGCCATAATAAAGGGATTTTACAATAGGTAAGAAGCTATTTTTAGAAATACAAAATGAATTTAATAGAAACTAAGAAATAAGAGTGATTTCAACACTTGAAAAATATAAAATTACATTTCACAAATAGATAGCTGCACAGAGTCTATTATATCCTTGCAAGTAGATAAACATGTAATTATGACAATTTCTTCAACAAAATGACTAAGAAAATGAAGAATTCAATTTAAGTAAAATAGGTTGTAAAAATTTTACCATTCCACATTCATTAAACAAAGAGAAATCCCCATAGACACAAAGTTCTCCAAAAATTAGTCCCCTTTCTTATTCACTCTCAACAACCATTCATACAAAATAATATAATTATCTTGAACCCAAAGTTTCATATTTTTGAAACTTCTCGTATAATTGTAAAAGCTTTTTTTCAAAAAAAAATTGTCATCCCAATGGCACGTAGGCCTAATCATCTATTTATACAATCCTAAGATATAAAATTCTAATAGGAATCAACCTCCTCAATCCACATGTGCTACGTTAAAACTAGAAACCATTGAATAACACCTTCCTCAAATCTCTCCTTTGTGGCAACCAATGATAAATAAAATGTAGCACTTTTTGAACTCCTTATTTGGATTGATTACTAACACTTTTCATGTAATGCAAAGTTAGATAAAGTAATTCACTTTTACAAAATGATTTTGAGTAATGGCATTTTAGCTAATTTACTTAATTTATTGAAATTTACAAAGTAATTTTACTTTTACAAGTAAATCATAAAATGATATTACTTTTACCCAGTAATTACTAAAAACAAGATTATTTATAGAGGGATTATGAGAAAATATAAGAAGAAGAATAAATTATTCAAGACTCAGGCTCTGGAGAGTCTACTTCATGAACTTGGCTTCTGCATCTTGCTTTGTATTTGGTGTGTTGAGATATTATCAGTTGTATTTGTTTATCATTAGGTACAATAAGTGATTCTATTTCTATTTCTAACATCAACATTTCTCTTTCTAATCTCCTACAATGAGCCTCCACCTTCTCAATTCTAGGTTTAATCCACTTCAGTTCTTACTAAAGCTTAATCAATTTCTTGATAGACTTATTAGTAAAAGGGGTTTTAGCCTTATCCATGCATTGGATAAACTGTTCATATAACTGCTCAGATGTTCTTTGGACGTTGTCAGACCAGGAGTTAGTGAGACCAAATACAGAATCCTCTAGTCTTGATTTTACTCCATTCGCTTCTTCCTTCAAGATTTTCATTTCTTCACATTTATCATTTAAAATTTTCATGTGAAAAGAGAAAATATACTCTTATTGCTTTATCTTCTTTACTTATCCTTTAGGAGCAATCTTTTCTTTGACCAAAATTTTGTCATTCAGATTACCTATTATTTGAAGAGTTTGTTGACACAACTCTAAAATACCATTTTCTTTTTCAATTTCTCTTATTTCTATTTTCACTTCTTCTATTCTTTTCATAATTTTTGCATGAGCCTTTGAGACATCCTGAAATAACTTCTAAATAGTTTTATCCATCTTTTCAATCCATTTATCTAATACCTTTTCTCTATCCCCTATCTCTTCTAGCTCATATATTACTTATGGCTCAATTGGTTTTCCTAAGGTAATTTATTGTTGAGGAAAATATTTGGCCACTTTAGCAATTATATCACATAACTATGCATTCTATTCTTTTAGCTTTACCTTAGTAGCCTTTTCCTCATCCAACCTCTTAAAAAGAGAATTGATTGAAGTTTGAGTGTCATCCTTCAAAGTTTTATTTGTTACCTCTCTAAGGGGTATTCTTGTAAAGGTTAAGTCACCCATAGTGACATCTTATTTTCTCATTCCTTAGGGAAGAACTACTAACTCAAAAAAAATTTATCCTAAAGATTCAATTTATAACTTAAAGTTACTTTAGCTGATTTTATATTCTTACCTCTTTTATCAAGAATTTTAAGTAATTGCAAATCTATCTCCTCTATATTTATCACTTCTTTTGCTCTAGGAGTAGTTTGTGTATCCAGCCAAGATGATAAATTAGTTTACATGGAAGTGTTTAAATGAACAATTACCTGTAACTGACTACATTGGACTGTTAGTTCCTGAGAATGAACTTCCTAAGTTTCCAAATCTATTTGAACTTTCTCTAGGGATTTAACAACTTGATTTTTAGGATTTACTTCATTCTCAACCTCTACTTCTACTTATTTATATTTTTCTTGTTCACTCACAACCTCCTTCTTAAGTTCAACTACTAGCTTTTCTTGAGAAGTCTCCTCAGAAATTCCTTCCTATGAAGTTACCTTTTTAGGTTCTTTTTTAACTTTAGGTGGCTCATCCAAAGGAGGTGGTAGTGGTGAAGTAGGTGGAGGGGGAACCTCTACCTGAATAGGTACTTTATCTTTAACTACTAAAAGCGTGTGCTCAATATTCCATTTGAGTTTTATCTTCTTAGTATATACTTGGCCTTGGCTACTTTCTCCTTGCACTATCTCTTTTCTCTTTTTCCCCACACTTACAGTCTCACTTATTAATTCCTTCATGAAATAAACCTTATTAAGAAGCCAATTATAAGTCATCACAAAAAAATTTGAAGTCCTTTATGAAATTGTCTTATCATGATCATATCCAAAATAATTGTTAGAATTGGGGCACCATCCCCTTCTGCTATATGGAAAGCATCACTTGTAACATTACCATCATCTTCTAAATATTTAGGGATAGAAACTAAATTGAATGCATGAATCTATTCCATAGTCAACCTTTTGTTATCTTTTCTTCTTACTTCAAACTCATCCTTGCAATCTATCTAAAAAACTTTAAGTGTTGGGATATGCATATACTCAAGAGAACAATACTCTGAGCAACACCTCTACAATCAAAATTTTCCCTGATATAAAAATGTGTTTGAGTGTAAGAGTGATACATTTATTTTTATACATTCCTATCTTTATAAATGCTAGAATAATGATAGTGATAAATTACAATAGGAAAATTAATGGATAACTTTTGATCCTTACATTGCAAATCTTGCAGCTCAACCAATTGGATTTTCATCTCCATAAAGATCCACTTATCACTTGATATCTTGGTATCTTGATAGGTGCTCCAAAGAAACCTCCTACTTTGAGATATGAGAAATCAATAAATTTAATGAAAATGCAGCCAAATAGTGAGACCTCATCTCATGCCTCGTTTGATACTCTTATATGCTTCAAATATGTCTCTAACTTGCAAATAAGCTCAAAAAAGAAACCATCATTTACTACAATGTAATTATTGTAGTATTCTTCAAGGAATAGTTAAGGATATTATTCATATATTAGTACTATTGATAGTGTACCATTGGTCCTTAACTTTGAGAAAGCTCCACTAGAGGCTGCTGCATATATAAGATATGAAGTCATCTTGAAATTGAAAGTTTGAAATACATTATTCAATTATTGATCCATGTTATCACTGATCATTGTTTCCTAGTTAATCTTAGAAGAACTTCATGTTATGTCAATGGTTCTAATAAAGGCATACATCCAAGGTGAAAACCATCTGGCATTCTTTTTCCCATTGATCCTGCATAATAGCTAAATGATATCATCTACCTCTTGAACAAAATCTAATCTGACAATGTGCTTGGGGAACCTTGAAGTTTGTTTTATCTTCTTCAAGTAATATCTATTCATAATATTAACACACTCTATTATTTTGGTTTCTCATTATTTCTCATCCATCTCTATTGAAATATCAATATCTTTTGGTGAGGTTGGAATCTTCAAATAGTAGTTAAGATATTCAATATCCAACCTCACAACCACTCTCCCAATATCATCTCTTACCACCCTGGTCAAAGAATCATAGTACTTAGCACATGCTAACACAAACTTGAGAAGCTAGGATGAACTTAGGAAAGTTACAGCCTGAAGGATCCCACTATTAGTCATAGAGTGTTAAAGTGGGGGATTTGCAATGGCCCTTGATCTTTCCAAAAGTGTAGTCATAAATATGTGCCCCATATTTGTATCACTTATTTCTATCAGCTTTGATGATATGCATGAATCAATAGGGTAAATTTTGTAGTCATATTTAATTTTTGGTTCTTAGAAACTAACCCTCTTTACCTTTTCTTTTCCCTTGCTTGATTCTAGAATCTTCTCAAGTGTTAACTCTGGGGCCTCCTCAATGATCTTGCCTTGTACTCCTATTTCTACTATCTCTTCCTCTGACTTCCTTGATCCCTTTGATCTATACATTTACTCTTTTAAATTTTTAAAGTCCTTGATAATGATTAAAAACACTTACAGATTGCTTTAACTAATTTATAAATTTGAGAAATAGGGTTAACTTATATCTCTTTAAGTATCTCTAAACATGTTCCAAGTTTCAAGGAATTGCCATTTTTAAAAACTTAAGTAACTTAATTTTAAGTAGTAGGATCTAACAAATTTGGGTTGGTCTTTAAAGGAAAGTAACTTTGGACTTCTCATATTGGACAACTTTAGGTTTAAAAAAGAAAATAACTTTGGGTTCTCTATAATAGATGACTTTGGGTTTTCTCAATCAAGTTACTTCAGTTCAAAATCTTGATGTAAGAAGGTTTCAAGAGCCTAAATTAAGTTCTTTGAGAGTTGGTTTTTGGTAGGTGGTTACTTGGAAATAGAAACCTGAAGTAATGAAGATTAAGAAACCTGAAGAAGTAATGGGGGAAGGGAAGCCCAAAGAGGCAAGGGAATTTTAGAACTAGGGTTTGCATGAAGATTTTTGATTTTTTAGAATTTTAACATGAATAAAACATGATAATATATTGAAACTTCAAATTTATAGTTAAAAATAATAATTTTCACCAAGAAATTGGAAAAGAAAAGAAAACAAAACAACTTCAATAGTCAAAAAACCGTGGTCATATGAGAAAGAGCACATGCAAAAAATGAATTAAAAGAAGCAAGTAAGAAATTACTATAAATGAGTCAAGAATAAAATCACTCAAAATTACTCTAGAGACTTTAAGTGGCTTGGCTCAGGATTTGCAAGCATGATTACTCAACTCAATGACTTGGCTAATAGGTGGAAATGAGGTGGAATCTCATAAAATTTATATAAATGCCAACACATTTATTACAATCATGGTAAATCCATGTCAACCCTTATTTAGTTTTTAATCAAGCTCTTTGAACTACTTTATTCATTTTAAGTAATGAAGTAAAGCTCTTTTGCAATCCTAATTTGGTCTATGGAGTGTTAGTCAGGTTTCCAAAACTACTTAACTCCTTTTAGTTTTTTTAGTAAAGTAACTATAGAAACCTGATTAGAACTAGGGAGTGTTGGTTGGGTTTTCAAGACTACTTAACTTATTTTCATAGAAGTAAAGTAATTTAGAGAACCTGATTTGTGCTACAAATGAGTTAAGTCACCTTGAACTTGTTTTATCTACTGAAATGGATGAGCAAAGGGATTTGAGTGATGTTTATAATCAAATTCCTTTAATCCTCTAGAGTAATTAGGAGTAACTGAGGAAATAAAACTAAAAATGAAAAAAAATACTAGCAGAACCCAAGTTCTTTATTAAAGAGACTAGCTTCAAGCAATACAATTGACACACACAAGGCCAAAATGCAAAAAAATTCAAAATGGGGTTCCCAAAAATCTTGAAGTGTCAAATTTTGGGGACACCAACTGGCTCTGACTAGGGACATCCTTATTTCTATCCTAAGTAAATAAATAAGGGTAAGATCTCAATATCTTTAGTTTTGCATTTTATTCATTGGGTATGGAGTCAATACAGAAACTGAGTCACACAAACTATAAAATACAAAAAAAACACAAAGACTAATCAAAATAAAAGAAAAACTAAAAATATTTATTTATGTACACGTAGGAGTTACCTTGCTACTCAATTCTTTTATATCTTTAAGTGGTACCTATTGAAAGGTAGTGGTAGTGTTAATCTATCCTGATGAGCTAAGAAGAAACTATCTTTCTCAGTGATGCTTTGTATAGTGAAGGGTCCTTTCCACAAAGAATTAAAATTCCCATGCTTTCCTTTTTGTTCATTCTACTCATCCCACAAAAGGATTATATACCCAGTTTAAACTACTTATCTTTGGATCCTTTATCAAATATATTCTTTACCTTTGCTTGATTATCTATTATCCTATCAAAAACTTGAACACAAACTTCTTATAGTTTAGTGAGAAACATGATTTTCTTATCAAGTGAATCTTTATAAGTAGCATCTTCAATGAATTTTGACAATTGTAAAGTAGTTAACTCAATGTTTATTGTATTTAAACATTTATTCCATATAGCAACTGAAAAGGAGACATACATATTACTTTCTTTGGGGTGATTCTGTCAGCCTAGAGTGCATCAAACAACTTCTTATGCCAAGTTTGTTATTTATCATCCACTAGCTTATGGATGATGGTGATCATATTCTTATTACTTAACTCATCCTATTTATTACCCTAAGGATAATGATTTGAAACATGAACTAAGTTTATAACATAGGAATAACATTATTTAGTGAGTTTCATAGAGGAAAAATTAGATGCATTATCTATCATAATTTTGTGTGGTACCCAAAACATGACAATAATATCCTCTTTAATGAAATCACATACTATTTCTGATGTGGCATGTTTGACAAGAATAGCTTCCACCCATTTACTAAAATAGTTAGTATCAATCAAGATATAACAATGTCCAACACTTGATGAAGGATTCAACATACAAATGGAATCTATGCCCCATTGTTGAAATGGTTCATCAACAATTACTAGTTTTGAAGGTAAGGCTAGTAATTTGATTCTTCCTATAAAGAATTGATAGGCCTAACATTTAGCAACCTAGTCTGAAGCATCTTGAGAAAATTTAGGCCAAAAATACCTTACTTGTACGATTTTATGTGCTATGACTCTTGTAGAGAAGTGACATCCACATGCCTTGTCATGAAATTGCTTCAACAACTTTGTTTGTTGTTCTTTATGTATGCAATAAAGTAAAACACCACCAATTCCTTATTTATATAACCGATGATCTAAAATAACATAATCCTTTAACTTTAACCTGATGGTACATTTTTATTTCTATATCCAATTAGATGGGAAATATCCATAAGTCAACAAGTAAGCAATCTTACTATACCATTCATCAACTAGGTTAATGAAGAGTACCATGGGTAGTTCTTTCTTTCTTTCATCTTGGCTTGAAAATGTTATTTTATCTACAACATTAGGCTTTCTTTCAATCATCAACCGGTATAAGCCTTTGCCTCTTACTAGTTTTTTGGGTTTGATATCAAGATCAAACTCTTGCACCTTAGCTACCCAAGTGCCTCTGGGTAATCCTAGCTCTTGCTGAGTTAAAATTGACTTAATTTCAATATCTGAGACATATAATATAGTATGAGATGACAATATGCAATACCTAAAAATCTTACATGCCTTGACCACTGTAAAGGCATGTTTTTCCATCTATGAGTACTTTAATTTTGAATTCTTTAATGGTTAACTCATGAAATCTATAAGAGATTCAACTCCATCATTTTTACGCATGAGTATAGCTGACATAGTATGCTCTAAAGAGTAATAGTAAAGAATAAATTATTTACCAAAATTTGGAAAAACTAACACTGGGGCCTTAGCTATTGTTGCCTTTATTCTTTTAAATGCTAATTTTCCTTTAGCATTCCATGTAAAGCCTATTTTATTTATCATCATATTTGAGATGTGGTGAGTTAACTCGATAAAATTAGAAATAAACCTTCTAAGGAAATTTACTTTGTCAAAGAAAGAATGCACACCTTTCTTGGATGTAGGCATAGGTAGACTCTAAATATCCTTTACCCATTCTAGGTCAATTTTAGTTCCTTCACTTGATACTATATGACTGAGAGCTTACCTTCAATTATAGCAAATATCAATTTATTTGGGTTTAAATAAATCCCATGTCTTCTATATTGAATCATGACCTCTTCAAGATCAGCTAAATGATTACCTCTTTGCTTTGAAAAGACCATCAAGTCATCCAAGTATACCATAATTCTCTTATTCTTCAAATGAGAAAACTCTAGGTCTATAGCTCACTAAAAAGTTGCTCTATCATTAATTAGCCCAAAGGGCATCTTTTGATAAGCACAAGTCCCCCATGGTGTTGTAAAATTAGTTTTGTACTGATCTTCCTCAACCACTTTTATTTAATTGTATCCAAAAAATACATCTAGCATAGATAACATTTTTGACCCTGTAACTACCTACAAGATATGATCCATAATACGTAATGGATAATTGTCCTTTAGAGAGGCTTGATTTAGGTTGCAAAAATTAACACATAAATGTATCTCCCTATTTTTATTTCTTACTGGGACAATATTTGCTAACCATTCTAAATGGTGGATTGGATAGATGATCCTCACATCAAGGAGTTTTTTAATCTCAACATGTATTGTACATGAAATGTTTGGGTTATGATATCATAACTTTTGCTTGAAAGGATTTATATCTGGCTGAAGTGGAAAATAGTGTTGTAATTCATCTAACTAAAAGGACTTGAGATATTTTTAGGATAAGGAAAACACATCAATATACTCTATGATAAGTTTAGTGAAATCTTCTTTCTCCTCCTGTGAGCAATACTTGGCAATGTTGACCATCTTGGGCTCTTCATTACTACCTAGGTTGACCTGATCTATTTTTGTGGATGAAGCTTCTCCATATTCTTTATTTTTATTTAGAAACTTATCATGTTTATCAAATATATCTTCTAAGGAAACTAAAATGTTAAGAATCTTATTTCCTTTAAGCTAAATTATGGCTTGATCATGGGAGAGCTTAGATTTAATGATACCTATTGTTGTTTCATGTGGATGTGAACTAATTCCTTCAAAGTATAGTCCTTTGAAATTATCCTACTACTCTAAAAAGGTAGCTATTTTCTTATCATCATTTAAAACTTGCCAATGTTCAACATTATCTAAAACTTTTGGGTGATAAACCATTTCTACTTTATAGTTACCTTCTTTGAAGATTATTGGTTGCTACTATGGCCTAAGCAAAGATACAGTTATAGTAAGTGATTCAGCTCTAGAATTTTGATCCTAAGGTACTAAGTTGATAAAAAAGTAGAGAAATCAAGTGTGGCACTTAGAACTCTAACACATAATGTTTCAACTTATCTTTCTTCACCTAATATTGTCCTCTACTCTATCTAAATATTAAATCAACATCTCCTTATACTCTAAGGAGTTTTATTCCTTTCTCCTTTGTTCAATCAAGACCTAGAAAGAGTGCTTCATATTCATCTGTGTTATTTGTTTTTTCAAACATAAGCTTGTAAGAATAGGGAAAAACTTCTCCAGTTGGAGAAATTAACACTACTCTTGTACCTGAACCAACAAAACTATAGTTGCCATCAAATTTAATGATCCATATCTTGCCTTCATTCTCTTTTTCCTTTTTCTCTTTAGTTTATTTGCTTGTTTCAAGAAAGTAAATTCCATGGTCTAATTCTTCAAAGAGAATTTATGACCTTGGATCTTCAGATTTAGAAACTATGTATTTTGAATTCTTCTTAGGTTATAGCTTATGATTCATCCCTTTGATTGGGATACGTGCACATGACTAGTCCATCTTCACTTATCCTCTTAGCTCTTTGTAGAAGTTTCTACTTAGAAAAATTCTATATGAGATCAGGATGTCTACTACTAAGATTGTCATTATAAGTCTTTTATCTAGGAAGGCTACTAGGATAACTTGGGCATATTTAATCTATCTAAGGTAACTTGTCTTTCCATTAAGTAACATTTTACTATAGACTTGGTCAAATTTAGGCCAAGGGCATCAGCTACCTTGGCTGGCATAACATTATCAGAGGCTCTCAAATCTAGAATACAATTGCTCAACTTATACCCATTAATTAGAAGGGATACATAAAAGGATTCTATTCTCTCTGATGTTGAAGTGGATATAGGTGAAGCATTTATAGAGTTATTATGAGAATAGGTTGACCTAAGAATAAGTAGAATACCTTTTGAGACATTTGGTGTATTACTTGACACATTAATTTAAACATACTTCACTAATCTATTCAACTGATCTAGGTAGGACTTTTAATATTTAGCTTTTAACATCTAAATTTTAGTCTTCTTTATGTGTTCAATTATGTCAAAAGGAGTGGGTATAGGGAAGACATAATTAACTTTAGCTGTATGAACAACTAGCTTATAAGTTTGAGAAGTAGAGGAAACATACTTTTCTTTAGGAATAAAATAAGAAGGTATAGGACTACCTCTTTTAATAATACTTACATCAATAATAGATTTCTCCTTCCCTTTCTCTTATTATTTCAATGAATTATCAACATCTTGTTGAGTTTGAGATCTTGTAAATACTGAAAAAGATTGACTATGATCTTTATGAAGCATTTCTTCATAGTCATCTTCTGATTCATATTATAGGTAACAATTGGAGTCACCAACAAGATCCATAAGATCATCTTCCTCATTAATGCTTTGATCAATACCATTAGTCAATTGATCTTATTCACTCATCTCAACATGATTTATATGAGAATATTCAATTGCTAATCTTTGTTAAGGACCAACAATACGATTCCTATTCTGATTATTGAAATTTCATGTAGGAACATTCCTAGTTGGAGCAACATGGGTTCCTTGAGAAATTTGTATTTTTACTTGAAGCAAGTCATTAGATAGTTTTTGTAACAAGGGATATATAGTCTGAGGTGTGGTCAAAGTAGATCATTCTCCCTTAGATACAATTTTTTAAATTTTTCTAGCCATTATCAAATCATCTTCAACCTCAGTCGCTAGATTTTTGGCTGCTAGCAAGTCGGCTGGTCATGCTCTCTATGGTTAGTAACTAACTTTTGGAATTTGAGCATTAATGAAGAAACATTTTTGATTATTATCTATAGGTAATACAACTTGAGGGATATTATTAGGTAGTCTATTTAATATGGTAATAAAATCATGCATGTGTTCATGTGGTTCCTTCTTAAGCTAAGTTAGTTGTGTGAGTAGTATGTGAGCATATTCTATAGCCTTGAACCTTTTTTCAAATTGATCATACATAATATCCTAATTGGCTATAGTACCTGGAGCCAGGTAATAGAGCCATTCTACTACTAAGTCATGTAGGGTTTCAACAAAGAGCCTAACAGAGACATCTTTGTGTTCTACATTAATTGATCTACATGCCACAAAGAACACAACCAAGTGTTCATACAAATTTTTCTTACCATCGCTAGTAAATTTAAGAAAATTCTTCCTTGAGCCTTTTGGTAGGTCATGCAAAGGAGTCAAATTCAATAGACTAATAGCTGGTCCCCATATGACAAGATGTGGTAGCACCATTTTTTTAGGAGTTAAAAACTAAGAACTAGTTGATTAGATTATTCCAAAGAAATTATGTTGAAGCTGATGTGTAGAAGATATTACTTTCCTAATAGGTGAAAGGATAGCTCTTTTGGTCCTAGATTGAATAGGAAAATTGAAGTTAAATCATTCCTATATCTCAAAGAATTTATCTGCTTATTTTGTGCTCTTCTTGCTTTGGTGAAAGGTCAATTGGCCAGTTTGAAAAGTAGAAAATATTTTAAGCATTACACTTTTATAACAATTTTTATGGACAAAATCTTAGTCGACAATCAACTTAGCATATAATAACCTTAAAAAAATTGAACTAGTAGTGAACTGAGCATTCAGACTGAGGACATAGAAAACATGTAATTGGCTTTGAAAACATGCATTTTGTTTAAAGTGGGAGTAATTAATCATAGCTAGGTGTTAAAAATAGACAAATACATCACCTAAATCATGTAATGCTTTTCATCATCACTAGAAATTTTGGAAACTAGAGGTAACTTTTAGATTTGATATGGGAGATAGATACTTACAGTTTGTATCACCAATGGAGTCACAAGAAACTATTAGATAGATATTTTTCATGGAATCAAAACTACCTAGGTATTCATGGGATTAAATCCCCTTCATTTAATGGTGAATCTCCCATAGCTTATGTTCATCTACTTCTAGTTACTCTCTTTTTAAATTTATTCACAATATATATGAATTATGTGTAAATTATTTTGATTGGGGGGTATTAATTTAATCACTCTATTCATGAGACATAATAAAGGGATTTTATAATAAGTATCTATTTTTAGAAATATGAAAAAAATTTAATAGAAATTGGGAAATAAGAGAGATTTCAACACTTGATAAATAAAAAATTATATTTCACAATAGAAGCTACACAGAGTCTATTGTATCCTTGCAAGTAGATAAGCATGTAATTATGATAATTTATTCAACAAAAAGACCAAGAAAATGAAGAATTCAATTTATTTAAAATAGGTACCACAAAGTTTACCGTTCCACCTTCATTGACTAATGAAAAATTCTCATAGACACAAAGTTCTCCAGAATTTATTCCCCTTTCTTATTCACTCTCAGAAACCATTCATACAAAATAATTCAATTATCTTGAACCTAAAGTTTTAGATTTATTAAACTTCTTATATAATTATAAAAGTTTTTTTTATAAAATAATTGTCATCCCATTGGCACATAGGCCTGCTCATTTATTTATACAATCCCAAGATACAAAATTCTAACAAGAATCAACCTCCTCAAGCCACATGAATTGCATTAAAATTAGAAATCATTGAATAACACATTCCTCAAATCTCTCCTTCATGGCATGCAATGATCAATAACATGTAGCATTTTTTGAACTCCTTATTTGGATTGATTACAAACACTTTTCATGCATCGTAAAGTTAGATAAAGTAATTCACTTTTAAAAAATGATTCTGAGTAATGGCATTTTAGTTAATTTACTTAAGTTATTGAAATTTACAAATTAATTTCACTTTTACAAATAAATCATAAAATGATATTGATTTTACCTAGTAATTACTAAAAACAATATTATTTGTAAAGTGCTTATGAGAAAATAGAAGAAGAAGAAGAAATTATTCAAGACTTAGGCTCTAGAAAGTCTACTTCATGCACTTGGCTTCTACATCTTGCTCTATATTTGGTATGCTAAAATATTATTAGTTGTATTGCTTTATCATCAGGTACAATAAGTGATTCCCTTTCTATTTCTAACCTCAACATTTCTCTTTCCAATCTCTTATAATGAGCATTCACCTTCTCAATTCTAGGTTTAAGCCACTTTAGTTCTTGCTAAAGCTTAAGCAATTTCTTAATAAACTTTAATAAAAGGGGTTGCATCCTTATCCATGAGTTGTCCAAATTGTTCATATAACTACTTAGATGTTCTTTAGACATTGTCAGACCAGGAGTCAGTGAGACCAAATACATAATCCTCCAGTCTTGATTTTGCTCCATTCACTTCTTCCTTTAGGATTTTCATTTCTTCACTTATATTTTTAAAAATTTTCATGTGAAAATAAAAAATATACTCTTCTTGCTTTATCTTCTTTACTGATCCTTTAGGAGCAATCTTCTCTTCAACCAAAATTTTATCATTCAGATTACCTATTGTTTGAAGAGTTTGTTGACGTAACTCTGAAATACCATTT
Organism: Torreya grandis; assembly: GCA_037957365.1. Lineage (NCBI taxonomy): Eukaryota > Viridiplantae > Streptophyta > Pinopsida > Cupressales > Taxaceae > Torreya > Torreya grandis. The sequence goes on from JARHVA010001820.1 coordinate 1,995,623, forward strand.
TTTTTTTAAATTTCTCTTATTGTTATTTTTACTTCTTCTTTTCTATTCATAATTTTTGCATGAGCCTCTGAGACATCCTAAAATAGCTTCTGAATAGTTTTATGTATCTTTTCAATCCATTTATCTACTGCCTTTTCTCCATCCCCTGTATCTTCTACCTAAGCTATTACTTGTGGCTCAATTGGTTTTCCTGAGGCAATTTCTTGTATAGGAAAATATTTGGCCATTTTAGTAATTATTTCACATAACTATGCATTCTGTTCTTTTAGCTTTACCTTAGCAACCTTTTCCTCATCCAACTTTTAAAAAAAAGAATTGATCAAAGTTTGAGTGTCATCCTTCAAAGTTTTAGTTGTTACCTCCCTAATGGGTATTATTGTAAAGGTTAAGTCAAACCTAGTGACATCTTGTTTGCTCATTCCTTGGAGAGGAACTGCTAACTAAATAATTTTTTGTATTGAAGATTTAATTTGTTGCTTTAAACTTAATTTAGCTGATTTTAGCTTCTTGCCTTTTTTATCAAGGCTTTTAAGTAATTTTAAATCTATCTCCTATAGATTTATCACTTCTTTTTCTCTAGGAGTAGTTTTTGTAGCCATTCAAGATGATAAATTAGTTGACATGGAAGTGATTGAATGAATGATTACTTGTTGATGACTACCTTGGACTGTTAGTTCCTAAGAAGGAACTTCCTAAGTTACCATAGATATTTTAACTTTCTCTAGGGATTTAGAAACTTGCTTTTTAGGATCTACTTCCTTCTCAACCTTTACTTCTTCTTTGTCTTTTTCTTGTTCACTCACAACCTCCTTCTTAGGTTTAACTACTAGTTTTTATTGAGAATTCTCTTGGGAAATTTCTTCTTGTGAAGTTACCTTTTTAGGTTATTTTTCAACTGCAGGTGACTTAGCCAAAGGAGGTGATGGTGGTGAAGTAGGGGAATGGGAACCTCTACTTGAATAGGTTCCTTTTATTTAACTACTAAATGTGTGTGATCAGTATTCCTTCTGAGTTTTATCTTCTTGGTATATAATTGGCCTTGGCTACTTTCTCCTTACACTATCTCTTTTCTCTTTTGCCCCACACATGTAGTGTCACTTATCAATTCATTCATGAAATAACCATTATTAAGAAGATAATTATAAGTCATTACTAAAACATTTGAATTCCTTTTCAAAATTGTCTTATCATGATCATCTCCAAAAACAATTGCTAGAATTGGGGCACTGTCCCCTTATGTTACATGGAAAGCATCACTTATAACATTACTATCATCTTTCAAATATTTAGGGATATAATATAAATCAAATGCATGAATATGTTCCATATTCATCCTACTATTATCTTTTATTCTTACTTTAAACTCATCCTTGCAATCTATCCAAAAATCTTCAAGTGCTAGGATATGCATATAATCAAGAGAAACAGTAATTTGAGAAACACATCTATAGTAAAAATTTTCCCTATAAAAATGTGTTTGAGTGTAATGGTGATAGATTTCTTGCTATATATTCCTAGATTTATAAATGTTAAGACAATGATAGTGACCAATTACAATAAGAAAATTAATAGCTGCCTTGTAAGCCTTAGACTACAAATCATGCAACTCAACCAATTACCTACTCATCTCCATAAGGACCCACTTGTCACTTGCATATCTTGGTAGCTTGATAGGTTCTCTTGAGAAACATCCTACTCTGAGATATGATAAATCAAGAAATTGAATGAAAATGTAGCCATATAGTGAGACTGCATCCCATGCCTCATCTAATACTCTTTTATGCTTCAAAGATGTCTCCAACTTGTAAATAAGCTCATAGAAGAAACCATAATTTACTACAATGTAATCCTTGTAGTATTATTCAAGAATTAGCTGAGGATAATATTCATATATTAGTACTATTGATAGTGTACCATTGGTCCTTAACCTTGAGAAAGCTCCACTAGAGGCTGCTGCATATACAAGATATGAAGTCATCTTGAAAGTGAAAGTATAAAATAGATTCTTCAACTATTGATCCATGTTTTCATTGATCATTGTTGCCTAGTTAATATTATCCAAACTTTGAGTTACATCAATGGCTATAATATAGGCATACATCGAGGGTGAAAACCATTTGGATTTCTTTTGTCCATTGATCTTACATAATAGTTGAATGATATCATCTACCTCTTGAACAAAATATAATTTGAAAATGTGATTAGGGAACCTTGAAGGTTATTTTATCTTCTTTAAGTAATATGTATTCATAATCTTAACACAATCTACTATTTTGGTTTCTCATTATTTCTCATCCATCTCTATTGAAATATCAATCTCTTTTGGTGAGGTTAGAATCTTCAAGTAGTAGTTAAGATATTAAACATCCAACCTCAAAACCACTCTCCTACTAGCATCTCTTACCACCCTGGTCAAATAATAATAGTACTTAGCACATGCTAACATAAACTTAGGAAGCTGGGCTAAACTCTAGAAAGCTACAACCTAAAGAATCCCACTATTAGTCATAGAGTGTAAAAGTGGGGGATTTGTAATGGTCCCTGATATTTATAAAAGCTCAGTCATAGATACATGCCCCATATTTGTATCACTTATTTCTATCAGCTTTGATGATATGCATAACTCAATAGGGTAACCTTTATATTCATACTTCATTTTTGGTTCTTGGAAATTGACCCTTTTTACCTTGCTTTGCCCTTCTTTCTTGATTCTAGAATCTCCTCAAGTGCTAGATTTGGGGCTTCCTCAATGATATTTCCTTGTACTCCTATTTCTTCTATCTCTTTGTCTAACCTCACTTATCCCTCTGATATACACATTTACTCTTTTAAACTCTAAAAGTCCTTGATAAGTGCTTAAAAACACTTACTGATTGCTCTAACTAATTTATAAATTTGATAAATAGGGTTAACTTATAGCTCTTTAAGTATCTCTAAACAATTTCTAAGTTTCAAGGAATTGACATTTTTGAAAACTTAAGTAACTTGATTTTAAGTAGTAGGATCTAACAACTTTGAGTTGGTATTTAAAGGCAAGTAACTTCAGACTTCTAATAGTGAATAACTTTGGGTTTATAGAAGAAAATAACTTTAGGTTCTTTACAATAGATGGCTTTAGATTTTCTTAGTTATAAGACTTTGGGTTTACAAAACTAAATAACTTTGGGTTATTTATAACACACGTCTTTGGGTTTTTTCAGTTATAAGACTGGGTTTTCTCAATCAAGTTACTTTGATTCAAAAGCCCAAAGTAAGAAGCTTTAAATAACCTAAAGTAAGTCCTTTTAGAGTCAAGTTTTTGGTAGGTAGTTACTTGGAAGTATAAACTTGAAGTAATGAATATTAAGAAACCCTAAGAAGTAATGGGGGAAGGGAAACTTAAAGAGGCAAGGGAATTTTATAACTAGGGTTTGCATTAAGATTTTTGATTTTTTAGAATTTTAACATGATAAGAGATTTAAAATTCAAATTTATAGTTAAAAACAACAATTTTCACCAAGAAATTGGAAGATAAAACAAAACAAAACAACTTCGATAATTAAAAAACCATGATGGTATAAGAAAGAGAGCATAGGGGAAAAATAACTTTAAAAAGCAAATAAGAAATTGAAATTAGTCTAGAAATTATTTACTTACCTCAATTGTAAATGGGTTAAGAAGAAAATCTCTCAAAATCACTCAAAAGGCTTTAATTAGCTTGGCTTAGGATTTGTAGGCATGGTTACATAGCTTGACGACTTGGCTAACAGGTGGAAATGAGGTGGAAACTCCTAAAATTTATATAAATTCCAAAAAATTTATTGTAAGCAAGGTAAATCCACATCAATCCTTATTTCATTTTTAATTAGGATATTTGAACTACTTTACTCATTTTAATTAATGAAGTAAAGCACTTTTGCAATCTTGATTTGGTCTATGGAGTGTTAGTCGTGTTTCAAAAAATAATTAACTCCATTCAGTTTTTTAAGTAAAATAACTCAAGAAACCTAATTAGAAATAAGGAGTGCTGGTTAGGTTTTCAAGACTACTTAACTTATTTTCATGGAAGTAAAGTAACTTAGAGAACCTGATTTACACTGCAAATGAGCTAAGTCACCTTGACCTTGTTCCATATGATGAAATGGATGAGTAAAGGGATTTGACTAATTTTTTTAAGAAAATGCCTTTAATCTTATGGAGTAATTAAGAGAAATTGAGTAAAGAAAATAACAAATGAAAAATAATACTATAAGAACCCAAGTTATTTATTCAAGAGACTAATTTCAAGCAATATAATTGACACACACAAGGCCTAAATGCAAACAATTTCAAAAAGGGGTTCCCCAAAATCTTAAAGTGTCAAATTTTGGGGACACCATAGTCTACCTTGGAGGATTTAATTTTGGATTTTAGGAGTTTTTAAATGTCAAAAAACCAAACTAGGGGTTGAAAATTTGTGGAGGGAATTCTCAACACTTGAATAAGGACCTAGAATACCCATATATCTTGATAAAATAGGGGAAGTACCCCCTTTTTTGTCTCAGATAGGGGGTACTTCCCTAGAGTGTAAACTATCAAGATTTTGGTAAGTAAGGTGTAAAAGATAAACTAAGGGATAATGGAACATATTTGGAAGGTATGAAAAGATAGAGTGAACATATTAAAACATATAAAACACCTCATAGGAGTAGGGGACTAGGTAAGATGGTCTAGATGTCCTAGTTTGTAAGTAGACCTATCAAACACAATTAAGGACTAGAATCCAAATAGAGGGTTGCTTCCACTTGAAACATTGTAGGAACATTATAATCCATTTAGGTATTCCTATGAGATCAAATTATATTTTTTTGTGTTTTTGGAATACAAGGAATCTCAGTTAGATGGCCTAAACATCAAAAGTTTTAGGCAAGACTATTGAACAAGGTGTAAGTCTAGGGCCCAATGAGGGGTCACAAATGATTATAGACTTAAGTGAGATTTAAAAAAATTTAAATAATGTCCATGGGTTCAAATAAGAGGTGATAAATCCATTGGAAGGTAAATAAAACCAAAAAAACCATTTTTTGGGTCCAAAAGTGACTCAGGCATGTAGGAAACAAGAAAACAAGCTTGATAGGTCAGGTTATGATACTCATCTCCTATTGGAGGCTTTGAATTGGTGTCAAGGTAGTTAAAGGATGTTATCAAGGGTATTGAAGGCCATGTTTATGGAATTTATTTTCAAGTTAGAAGTTAGAACTTTATAAATAAATCTTAAGAGGTTAAACAAGCATAAAACCCTTGTTAATCCCTTGTAGAGATGAGTTTGAGAAAATAGAGTTGAATAGATATTATAACGAGCAAATTTGAATAGGATGGTGAGTTTAACTTTCATAGGAATCCTTTAAGATGATCCTCATGCATTTTATTTATACAAAATTGTATGGATGGGTTGAGAAACAAGCTATTTTGACCATTTTGTGCATTGTGTAGGCTACAGGAGGAGTCTAAAGATGAAATAAAGTTTTTAGGGAATAGTTAGAATTTTCATAACTCCCTATGGTAATTTATTGATAAAAAAAAACTTCTAAGTTTTAAAATAATAACTCTCCTTTTAGCCAGTCAATATTGGCATTGTGGACACAAGGGTGAGAGGGGTGAAAAATCCAAGTGTGAGCCTTTTTAAAGGATGACATATATATATAAGGCCATGTAATTTATTAAAACTTGTCATAAAATTCCTCCCATGTATTTTAATGGAAAATTGAAGCCAAATTTTAGGCCAAGTGTGCAGGGTGCATGAAAGAGAGGTTTTATAGACTGTAGATGATGATGGCTCTTTTTCAAGTGATTCAAAATGACAAAGCTTGAAACCAATGCATGGAGAGGCATGTATTATGTCTTAAAACTTCATCCCAATCATAATACCTGGTCCTAATTAGTTATGAGGTGTTCAAATAGGCCAATTATGAAGGCAATTTTTTGAGCCAAGACACGGAGTTTTATGCCACTTTTCATGAAGTTTATGCCTTGAATTGACACTTGTGCTTCCTAACCTTGAATGGTTCATCCCAAATCCTATTATAATACATAATTAAATAATTTTATTATCTTTAAAAGTGTCCTTGTTAACATTGGACTTCTCTCTTCTTCTCTCTCTCTCAAGTTCTATAAGAACTAGCCTTTTTGGCATTGTATTGGATGCTCCACCTGAGTATGCAAATACCTACTCATTTGTATACCATTTTATCAATAAGACTAATTAGTTTTTACCTATTACATGATTTTTATTATTTTAATCATTTGGAATGTTTTATTTTACATAAGTGAAGACTATGGATTCCTTAGCATGTTGTTTCATTCTTTCATCTTATTTGTAGTTGGAAAGCTTCTTCTTGCAAGGCATGAGAAGTATTTTAGGAGATGTCAAGGATTGATTGAATTATTATTTTCATTAGTGCTATTCAATTCTTCTTTTCTAGTCCTCCTAAATTTTCATAATCATCCATAACCTCATAATTTAACATTAATATGAGAAGATGAAGATTGGAGAAGTTTATGTTTAGTTTGTCTCTTGGTTTCAAGTGTAATGTGCAGTTGGTTGGAAGTCATCATCTATTTTGGTGTATCACCTCCCTTAAGTTAGTTTGATTTTAATTATTACTCTCCCTTTTTAACCTCCAAATTTAAGTGTAGTTGTGATCCAAAGTGGTTCATCAGGGAGCTAGCCGTATCTAGAGATTCACATCATTCTTTAGGCTACCCACAAGCCGAGAGATGTTTCCATTGTGACAATTAGATGAGGAGAGATTTGAAATCTCCTCAAAGGGTGAAAATATAAGTGAAAAAACTTAATAATAAATAATGCTATTGAATCCATGGGGGACATATGGTTATATCTTGATTGTACAATCATTAGGATTGAAGGGACCCAATGCACTCCACTTAGGATACCTTTCCATGTACCAAACAAACTAGTAGATCAAGAAGTGGATTATCAAATATGAAATGGAATAGATGGTATTTTAAAGAATAAAATAAAGGTAATAATCCACACCCTCCACATAACCATTGGTAGAACTATGTTTACATTATGGGACAACATTGAAGTTACTTCAAAACATAGGACCTCCTTTAATCTTCAAATTGATGAGCTAAGGTAGTGGGATCCCCATGGAAGGGTTAAGGATAATTTTAAGGTTAAAGGAATAAATGTACCTTATGATCACTAGCCTGGTGCTTTTAACCCCATATACATAAAAGACTCTTCATTCTCTGAGGTCACCATTAGATTGAAAAACCACAACATCAATCCAAAATCTAGGATGTAGAGAGAGTAAAAGGGAAGAGATGACAGATTAAAATTAAGGCTAAGGAAATACCATTTACTAAGTGGTGCACCTTATAGACCTCCACCATATCAATTAGTTCATGCCTAAATAGAAACACAAGTTGAGCATAGGCTAGAAGAGAGAAGGCCTGATGAGATTACATCTTCTTCATCCCAAGTATAAGAATAAGGATCACTAGTGGAGGAGGTTAATATGGTATCATTAGACCCTGGAGAGACAATTAAAGATGCTTTAAAAATTATATAATTGGATTATGAGTTAGATGATGAAGAAATAAAGGAAATAAAGGAGTAAAATGGGAAAGAAATATTGGATCTAGTTCTTGTGGATCCCCCCCTCAAAAGAAAAACTGAGATGACCATTATTTTAATGAAGACCAAGAAGCCCAAGGTGACTTTCACTCATCATTTTAGTGAATTCAACCTCTTTAGTGAAGAGAATTTGATTCATGGTCCAATCATTCTATAATGGTTAATCTATAGTAAATTTCAAAAGGTACTTACTACACAACATCTATGGGCTATGATGAAGGCCATCAATACCATAGTTCATGAAGAGGTTAAACTAGGGATTATGGATTTAAAATAGGAATAAGAGAGAAGGATTGATACTATAGGAGAGTCAAGTGGAACACATATGGAGATCCCTAAACCAAAAGTGAATAAATCATCAGTTGGTATCAAGTTTGACATAATATTTATTATTTTGCAAAGGGTCACAAAAAATAAAGTCATGATAGGGGTGAATAGATCACCTATCAAAAAGTGGATCCATTCACTAGTTTGACTCTAGTATTATGAAAAAATCCTAGTGATAATAAGATATTTGAAGATAATGTGCTTTAATTAGACCAAGCACCAAATAAACAATTGTAAGTTACCCTCAAAGGTATACAATAGTAGAAGGATAATTTGGAAAAATAAGATATATTATTAGTCCCAGATACAATGATCAAAATGTTTGAAGATGCCTTGTATGATATGTTTAATTCTCTAAAGTCAATAAAGGCTAGACAAAGTATATTGAGCTAGTAGGATGTAGCATATAAGGGCCTAATTCACCATTGGTAGAGCTCAAGAGGCAAAATAAAAGATTTGATCAATATCTTGACTAAAGATCAAATTCCAGATTTCAAGACCATAACCTTAGATCATATAAACATAACCATGGGGTTATTAATAGATAAAATCAAGAATTTGGGAAAATGGTCTAAAGACCTAAAAAACCTTCATAAGGATGAAATGCAATTGTAGAATAGGATGGAACACATATTAGGGATCATAATCAAGGATCCCTCTATACTTAGCTCAACTGGTCTGATAAATAATGATGAATTCAAGCACATGGTCACTCAAGTCATGCATGAAGTTAAAATTTAGATCTAGGGGAAGATATGGGATGATAACACCAAGATCATGGACATGGTATTTATTGTAGAGGAGAATATTTTAGAAGCTAGATGCAATAAAGAAACATTAAAAAGGGCCAATAAAGATCTCAAGAATATAGGAGATCAAGAGAATGAACTCTTTATCGAGCCTATGGTCAATTTGAAGCTAATTGATGAGAAACATCAAAGAGCAATGAATATCTTGCAATAATAATAGGGGTCTCAAAGTTAGCTAAATTAGGAATATTATTTTTGTAACTAAGCTTGTATGATATTTTAAAAATAGAATATTCTTTATGTAAAGGCATGTGAAATTTATAAAGCATACTGCCTATAGATTAGTCATTTGGAGTATATGAAAAGTTATAGAATGATTATAGAAGGACAACTATCCTTAATAATTGACATGACTAAAAAACATACCTCATGAATTGTCTATATAAAGAGGTATTGTCCACTGTAAAAGGGAGGAGTTTTTTGAGCCAAAAACTAATCAATAACTTTTGAGCAAATTAATATAAGCAAGGAAGTTATGCAAATTTTGTCAACATTTTCTTGTGTGAATTACTATCATGGCTTATGCCTCATTTTTCTACTCTAAATCTTAGATTAGAATGGTCCTTTTGAATTCTAGATGTGCATATTTAAGTGTAGAGTTGATAATTTGTGCTAATGCTAGATTGGTTGAAAGTTCTAAGGTTTACTTCATTTTCTTCACTTTTCTTGCATATGTGCTAATGCTATTTACTTGCAAGGGTAAATATTTAAAATGAACCTAGTCTTTATTTTCACTATTTCATACTATCCTTAGATGTTGGACTAATGTGTGATAGGATTTGAGATTATGCTACTTCATGTCATATATTGGTTAAATGCATGTTCGTATGAAACTTGAAATTTGTCATAATGTTTGGATTAAAGATCAACACCATATTTCTTCTCTACCTTACCCTTCCTTTTGTTCCTTTTTTTATCAATTAAACTTAGATTAGCTTCATTGTGAATACTCGTCTTAGTTTATCTTTAGACTTAGGTTTAATCATAATTCATTTTAAATAGTATATATCATCTTTAAAATGAAAGGTTAAATATTAAGACATGATGTCTCCCAACCACCAACTAATATAAATTTGTGAAATAGTCCACTTATTATACCTATATTCCACTAAATATATCAAGACTATCATAACCTAAAATTCATGTATTGGATTATCTAAATTTAGAAATGAGTACTATTTCTCAAACACTAAGAACCACTTGTGATACACTTTCAGGCATCAAGTTTTAATAACTGAGATATCTTGGGATATGGATAATCTTGGATATGGATGGATGATAAGGTTTAAACCTTTAATAGTCCCAAATATTTGGGTGGTAGTCCCATCTAATTGAACCACATCTTTTATGATAGGTTTATATTTAATACTAAGAGCATTTATTATTTTCTTGGGCATAACAAAACTACTAGCCCCAAAGTCTACCATGAAATTATGAACAAGATTTTTCCCAACTATGAGTGAAAGGTAAAAAGGGGGAGGCTTATCATTTTGACTTGATTTTTTATCCATTTGAGGTTGACACAACTTAATTGAAGTAGTGGGTCCCTTAGCTGAGACTTTATCTATTATTTGGAAGTTTTTTCTAGCTTCTTGAAGTAAGTCCCTTTGTGTAGAATGGATAGTGTTTCTCACATGGTGAAACTCAAGTTAGTATTCTTAATTTATTATAAAATAATAGAAGGAATGTTATCAACCTTTGTTGGTGATTTTTTGGGAACTACATCTTATTTTATGAGATTTGGGATCAAATTTTTTGACTTTGGCTAGCCCATCAGCACATTGGGTGGTCTCTGAACTATGTCATCTTTTGCAACCTCTTGTACAACTTTAGAAGTTGTAGACTACAAATCTAGGGGGTTGATCACTTTTTATTTCCCTCTTATTATAGATTGTATACACTAACACTAAAATACCACCATTTATGAATTATTCCTCCTAATTTATGCCATAAACATCCTCCTCTTGCTAGTTCAAAAGAGTGGTCTCATTTTGAGCAAGCACTTATGCATATTCCTATTAAGAAATAACTTCCTCTTTTTATCCTTGAGGGTTTGATATGATTTTTACCATCAAATATTTTTTGGAGAGTTGTAAATGATGTCATGGAGGCGTCAAGGTGAGTGGTTGAAGTGCATTGATATTCTATATGACAATGATAAAATGTGTAATGTGTTTGTCCTAGTATGCTTGGTTGATATTCAGTTTTGGCATAATTAGAGATGTTTAAGGATGATTATGGTGATTTAAGGATGTGTAATATGTATCTAAGATATTTTATATTTTTTGAATGCTTATGTGCATGAGTGGATTTAATCTGGTTGATCATTATTGTCATCTAGACATTTTGGGTCTAAAAGCAGAAAATTTGAGTAGGTAGTTTGATGACATCACCATTACCATGTGTGGATTAGTCAAGGTGAGTTGGTTATATGGTTGTGATCATATTTGTTCCTAGATATTATGTGCTAAATTTCATATCATGCACTAAAGTTCATCAAAAGATATGCAAGTGCAAAGTTTGGCTCTCAGGCATTTTGATAGTGTTTTCCCATACTTAGCCAAATTTACAATGTGGTATGAAAAGCTAAGTAGGCATTTTTATGGTGGAATATATCACATGTGTGGAAATTTAAGGAGAATTTTATTATATATATATATATATATATATATATATATATATATCTGTATATATATATTGCCTAGTTAGTTTCCACTAAATTTTAGGTCAAGCACTGAAGCACAATAAAAGATATGCATGTTCAAAGTTGGCCTCCCAGACAAGTTTTTGACATAGTTGGCTTTGTGGTAGAAAATTTTGAGTGAGAATTTTAATGTCATTATATATAAAATGTGTGAGGGTTTAAGATTATTTTGACACATGGTTGAATTATCCTATGTGAGGAGATCATATGGTCCAATTTTGAGAACTTACAAGTGAGCAAAGTAAAAGATATGACTGTGTAAAGTTGGCCTTCCAGGTAGATAAGCAAGGTTCCCATACTTAGTCATTTTTGCATAAGTTAAAGTTTGAAAAACATTGATAGAGAATGTTTATAAAAAAATTTAGGAATTCATGAGATTTTACCAATTTTTCAATGTTTAATGCTAATCAGAGGTAAAGATTGAGCTTCTTCCAAGGATCAATGATGAGCAGGTGATTGTACACAAAAATCAATGGTGTGCATTAAAGTCAAGAGGTCAAAGTGATGGTTGTGTAGCATTGCTAAAGTTTGGATAAGATCAAAGGTGCATGTTTAATATGATAATTTAGGACACAATATGAGAGCATGATATTCAAGATTTAATTGTGATTGTTTACTTTTGAATATTTGAATTTAATAAAGAAAAAAATAGTACTCTATATTTTGGTTATATCTTTTGATTTATGCAGAATTTGCTCATGGTGTGAAAAGATAATTTGTAGAGGATTCCAAAGAATATTTGGAAATATAGATTTAATTAGTTTAAATAGTGTTTACATTCAAATTTATTGAGCTCCAAAGTTGGTGGTGTATTCATGTGGATTCTGCAAGTTACCTGAGAAGGATAATTGAGCTCATTTTAATGGTATTTCAATGTCTCATATTAACTTAGATATTTAAGAGTGTTTTATAATATATTATGACCATAAATGTGAATTTTTAAGGTTTGAACATTCATATATAGTATGAACAAAGCTTAATAAGTTAAATGTGTATTCATTCTTGATGTTCTTGTGTACTAGGTCAATGTTTGAGTTGTTTGAGCATACACAGAGGTGAACATAGTTGACTATGACAATTTTAGGATGTTAAATGGGACATAGGGAGTGGACCCATGTAATTAAAAGTGGTCCTATGTTATTTTTATTCTTGATGAAGTGCTAAATAGGTGAATAGGTCTCTATGAGACTTATAAGGGCTATAAGGGCCTATTTGATAGGTGTAGCTACTTAAAGGTGACCCATGGGTGCTATGGAAAACCTATATGAATGGTATTGAGATGTATCTCAATGAAATAGATACCTTAAGGGTTAAGTTATGAATATTGGTTGACCAAGATGATGATGATCATGAATGCTCTATAAATAGTGAAACCAAATGTGTTGGTTTCTAGACTTGGGAGAGATGAGAGAGAGGCTTGTGTGTGTTTTTTGAAGTGAAGGAGAGGTAGAGTGCCAAGTATATGATTTGATGACTAGATCAAATTAAGGATTATGTTTATGACCCCTAGGTCATGTTTTTGATCTTAGAATAGTGATTTTGTAGGTTGAGGATGAATGAATGGGTCTAAGGTGATCTAAAAGGTGGATTTAGATGCATTGAGTGTGCAAAGTTGAAGAGAGCTAATATACTTTATGTCTCCATCATATTGGTAGGAAATAAATGTTTAGTAGATGTGTTGTTCATAGGTGTTGTTTTGGCATCTCAACATCTAAGGGGTTTCAACCTCCTTGCATTGTAAAACTTGCTAAAGGTCTAGTTGTTATTTCAACTTAGCTAGACAGGTGTTATATCACCTTATGGGATTCTAGTTTCACTAAATAAGGATTGTAGTTCCTTTATTAGTTTCAAATAGTATAAATTAGAGCTTGTTATTATAGATAGTAGTCTAATTATAGGTTCTAGTGAGTTTTCTCCCCCAAGATGGTTTCCCACATATGTCATGTGTTATGTTCTTGATCTTGCATTGTCTCTCTTGTTCATTGCTATGAATGATGTGTATGATTAATGAATGATGGTGGTGATTGAATAAGAGTTTGAAAGGTTTGGAATTTAAGTTGAATTATTTAAGCTCATTGATTTCCCCCTCTCTTAGTGATTCTACCTATATCAAGATTGACTAATGAAACCATTAGGATAAGCATTCTGATTATATAGTTGAGCACAAGGATAACATCACTCATATTCATGAGATAGGTTATTTTGAATAGATACGATGGATTTATAAGTACTTGGTCCTAGTAGAGCATAGATATTTGGAGGCTTTGCTTTCATGGTTTGACTTTGGGGTTGTGAATTGCCTTGGTATGGCTACTTATTGGGTTGGCATATTTGGTTAGCTTGTTGATAAAACCTATAGTCTTGGGATTGTTTCCTTTTAATATCCACCAAATCATTTCCATAGGTGGTGACTTAATCTCATATAAATCATCATAAGGGGTAGGAGACAAAGCCAGTGTATTGTTTGTGGTGGGAATTGGGGATATAATGGGTTACATTGGAGGAAAATCTATAAATAATGACATTAGAGGTTGAGGGGAAAGTTTTCAAACTTAAATGAGGAAATTTTATGCTCTTATTACTATATCATAAGAATTTGGGAGTGTGGTGCCACCCATGGACTGAATCATGATAGTTATATCACTATTTAAGGCTCTTAAATAATATAAGAAAGCATTATTTGGTGTTGGCTTGACCAACACCAAGATTTTATTCCTCATCTTTTGAAATCATAAATTAAAATCACTCATGAACTCATGAGGATCCTATTTAATAGTGACTATTTGTTCAACTAGTGAGAGTTGGTCACTTTTATCCTCAAACTACATGCATAGAGCAGACCCTAGATCATCCCAAACATGGATGGAATCAAGAAGTAGACTTTTATACCATTATGAGGATTTAATCTTAAAAGAGGAGGCAAGTATTTTGATAGAAACATTTTCTTATGCTATGTAATAAACTGAATAGATGTTAGCAATATCTTTTATATGTTCAATGTGAGTAGTGGAAGTTTCACCAGTAAAATATGGAAGGCTTTTCAGATTTGAGATGGGTAATCATCATACTGGGCCAACATAAGTGGGTTACCTCCATTGAATGCTAGGTAATTATAATTTATCAGGGCCATTATGGAAAGTATGAAACAAATATGAGTATTTATGGGAGACATAGATATATTTGTAGGATTTATTCTAGTATAAGGAACAACTGATCTTGATTTATTTTTATATGGAAATGACATTTCTTGCAAGTCAGTTCTCTTACCTTTAGTAGATGATCTCATCTGTATCTTTGACATACATAAACTTGGATTTATTAAATTTGTAAGCCAACAAAGTCTCTAGGTAATCTTGAAATGTATACAAGGCTTACACAATACTTGGTGAGAATAGCACCAATCTCTTAGATATGATTTTTAGGTCCCATCGGGTGTGCCAAAAAACTATTATCAATTAGATTTTGTACCCACTTTGTATTTTTAGTATTATGACTAGCATGAGTTATAGTACATGGGAACCCTAAGGACATAATGGGATCAACTCTAAGCTATGAAACCTTGGTGAATTGAGGTGAACCTCTAGAGAAGGCTGACTTGTTTTCACTAGGCTCAGTGCGACTTGTATATGACTAGTTTATGCCAAATACTACCTCTTAATATTCTTTCTCCTAACTAGGGTTTTTATTTGTGAGGAAAAGAGTTTTAGAATGAGTTTAAAACTATAATATGATTATTTTCACCAAATAATATAGTGGATATTAATGCTTTCTTTGTTTGAACATAGTTGAATATTTAATATACTAAGTTTATTAAAGCACAATCTTGCACAAATATGAGATAAAAGGTAATATTGAATCTTTATCAAATAAGGAAAACAAATCTTTATTTTTCATCAACAAGCTTTTAAAAGGGAAAATAATAATACCATAGATGAATATATGTGATTGAAACAAGAATAAAATCACTCACAAATTTAAGAAATAGCCAAATATACACAAAGATGATAAAATACAAGAAAGGAAAATCTTAAGTATTTTAGCTTTATCTAGGTTACAACATGTAGATCAATTATTCCAAGTAAAAATAATTTCTCTAACAATAAAAAGATAGATGGGATACATAGGGAACCCACATTTATACAAAAATAACTCCCTTGAGAGAGAGGAAGTTATAAAAACCCTACACTCAGTTATAGATCAAGAGAATTTGGGAAACTTCATGTAAATATCCTCCTCTTCAACATGAACAAGCATCTTTAGTGGAGTAGATGGTGGAAAATAAGTATGCAACTTATAGATGCTTCAACAAGTGTTGGAAGAGGAAAAAAATTCATTAGAATGTTATAGTTGAATCATTTCTTCTTTAGTTCTCCTACTATTATCTCTGACAAGAAATGGGGTGCCAAAATGAACCATTACTTGGTAAACATTGAATTATTTTGGATATTTTAATTTATAACTTGAAAAACCTAATTTATAATTTTTAGTGAATACTTTTACAAATTTTAAGTCATTTAAATTGATAAAAAAGAAAGTGAAAATTAAAACATGCATTTTTACGACTAAAGCATTTCAAAATTTTTAAAAAGAAGAGTGCAAATTACAAGTTGCACTTTTTCAACTAAATCTTGACAAAAAGATAATTGAAAATTACAAATAACTCTTTCACAACTTAAAGATAAGACTATAAAAATGATAGTTTTAACTTGGAACTTTACAATGTATCTTACAACAAAATGTAATTTACAAAATGTATGTTACAACTAAATGAAAAATTAGTCCAACCATGCATTTTAAACATTACTTGTCCTTTTTTGATTATATCTTCTTGACATTACTATAAAATCTAATAAATATCTCTTGAAGGTGCTCTTTTTTAGGACCATGTATGTAAAGGTTACTAGTCTCACATTCTACTATTACTTCATATAGTTCACTAGATGCAACTCTGTAGACTCAAGTATCTTTCCTCATTTGATCTAGTGTATTATGATACTTGATGAATCAGTGGATGGAACTCAAGTTAAAATTTGTATCCTGTACCGATTCTCTCTTGACAATCCCCTTGAATTTGTCTTGGACCTATTGAACAAGAAGGGGTTGATCTTGGTGATTTGTTAATTTATATGTTAATTCACCAAGTAAATGTTCAATGCCATAAATTGTATATGTGGCCTTGTCACATGTAATTTTGGCCTTATTAATACTCTTTGTGAATATCTTGATTATGAAATTATCTACCCTATCTAGCTCTTCATGCTCTATATAATTATTTAATATCTTTTTTAACATGAGGGTGTTAGTCTCAATTAGGTTAGCAACCTATAATTTTGGAAATTATAGGTTCAACCTTTCATTTTATTATTAGTTCATTAGCCAAATATTTCATAGCCCATCCCATGGTACCAATCTCTGTCATTGCCTCAAATGTGCAAAGTTATAAAGTGTAGCATAAGTTATGATTCTCATTGGGTGGGGATGAAAGGTGGAAGGTAGAGTTTGAGTTGCACTTTGAAACTTTTGAAATGAAAAGTGTAACTTGACTTAAAACTTCCATAGGGAAATGTAGAATGATAGGAATTAGATATATTTTTACACTTTACAACTTTGAAAAGTTGCAAAGTGTAACCAGATTTTTGATACCCACTGATATTAGGTAAGAGTGGAAAGTGGGGTTCTAATTGAATTTTTCAACTTACAAGGTATTAAAGTGAGACTTGAACTATATTTTTTTCTAGGAATTGGGTAAGCAAGAATCAAAGGTTTAGGTGCACTTTGCAACTTGGTAAAGTTGTAAACTACCCCCAAATCTCTAGTTTCTGCTAAGTATCTTAGAAAAGGTTTTTTGGTCAATTTTAAAGCTTTTTATCAAAAAATTATGGGTCTCCCTTAAGGTACAAGGTGATTTTGATATATTTAGCACAAAAATATCAACAATAGGTTTATATATTGCATGGGTTTAGAGAAAATATCATTTTAGGTAGAGACCCTAGAATGACCTCAAGGTTTTGGCAAACTCTCAATTCAATTTTGGGTACACAACTAAACTTCAGTACAACTAACCATGCTGAAATAGATTGGAAAACAAAGAGAAAAAATCAAGTTTTAGAGGATTTTTTTAGGATGTATTGCATAAAACAACAATAAAAATGGGAGGAATACCTAACATTAGTTGAGTTTGATTATAACAACTCATATTAACCAGCTTTGAAAATGGATCCTTTTGAGGAATTTTATGGTGGGAGGTGTAAAACACCAATAAACTTGGATAAATTAGAATATAGAGGGATTTTTAGCCCTAATATGCTTGTAGACATGAAAAACAAGTAAAATTAATAAGACAAATATTGGTTGAAGCTAATGATATGTAGAAAAGTTACGCTGATCTGAAAAGAACAAAAAGGTAGTTTTCAGTTAGAGATAAAGTTTTTCTATGATTAAAACACCAAAAGAGTGCTATTAAGTTTGGGAAATAAAAAAATGTCATTGAGATATGTGGGACTCTTCAAGGTTCTATAAGTGATTGATCCTATAGTGTATAGACTTGTATTGCCACCAAATTTAATTCAAATGCATAGTATTTTTTAGGTATCTTATCTTAATAAATATATTGATGACCCTACACAAATTTTGGATTGGATTGAATTATAGGTTCAAGATGAAGGGGTGGTCATAATAGAAGTAATAAAAATAATTGATACTCATAAGCTTAGGTTGTGAAACTAAGAAATATCACAATGCAAGGTCTAGTGAGACCAATATTCTAAGGATAGTGCTATATGGGAAGATTATGAGAAATTATTGAGACTGTTTCCTCATTTATTTAAATGATATTTATACTAAACATTATTTTTATTTCTTATAATATTATTTGAAATAAATGTCATCAAGATGATGACCTATTTTAGGAGGGAAGGATGTGACATCTAGTTCCACTCTATAAAACTAATTAAATATTAGTAGTTCTATGTTTTATGTCTAATTTGGGTATGTATGTTGCATTATTGATAGTGATATTATTTTTTTATGGTATAAAAAAATAATATGACTATCAATAATGCAACATACATACCCAAATTAGACATAAAACTTAGAACTACTAATATTTAATTAGTTTTATAGAGTGGAATTAGATGTCACATCCTAAGTTTTATGTCTAATTTGGGTATTTATGTTGTATGTTTTTGTTCTTTTGTGGATCATTTTCTAATGTTTTTGGTTTTTTTGGGATAAAAATATATATAAGGGGGAACCAACTAGTCAAGGAGATACTCATCCAAAAGTATAAGTTATAATAAATAGCTAAGCCAGCTGCAATGGCCCATGCTAAAAAATTAGTGAGATCAAGGATCCTAATAAGAAAAAAATGCCTACCAAGTAATATAAAAATAATATAATAATACACAACATGAGATAAAAATATGAAGAACCATCCAGTAGGCAAAGATCTTGACCTAAAAAGATGTTTGTATTTACTCGTCTAGAGAAGAAGTTGCAAAAGATTATCCATGATGATCTAATTTGTAGAAATGATGTCAAATATGATCATAATGTGGATGATTCATAATCAAGATCATAATTGGTCAATGGAGAAAAGTGTCTAAGTTACAACAAGACTAACATAACAAAGATTGTGTTTTTGAGAGAATGGTCTAGAAAGAATGGGGTCCAAAAGATAGTACATAATGAATATGGTTCTAAAAGAGAATGGTCTAGGATGGGATAAAATACATTAAAAGTGCCAATATTCCAAAATACTTCACTATCTAGAGTTGTGAAAGTAATAAGGTATGCCAAAATAATAGTCTAGGGTAGATCAAAAGAATATGGTCCATGAGAGGATAGCCTAGGATATTAAGGTAGGATAAAATACTTCAGCATAAGTTACCCCCAAGTAAGGGGTCTTATAGACAATGGTTTAAATATGTTCAATAGTAGAACTAATAAGGTGTGCAATGTTCTTGGGCTCTGAAAGTTATTCACCATTTGGAGTAGCTAGTCGATATTCCCTTGATCTATAGTTCACCATGATAACATATGGTCCCAACTAATTATTTTGGAACTTACCTTTTTTATTGAATTAAATATTTTTATTATTTTGGTTCTCTTTCAAGACCAAATCAACAATATCAAACTCCCATAGGAGAATATGCTTGTTTTATCTTCTTTGTAATCTATTCTGCTAGGTTTGCAAGTTTTTTAGGGTAACCCAATTGCTTACCAACAAGAAGTTCTATCTCTTGAAACCTTAAGACTCTGTACTCTTCATCATTTTTAATATGCTCCAAAGATACTCACAATGATTGTAGCTCAATCTCAATCAGGATAATTACTTTTATTCCATAAACAAGGGAGTATGGAGTGGCTCTTGTAGGGGTTTAATTACTAGTTTTATAGGCCCAAAGGGTAGGAAAGATTTGCAAGTGTCAATTATAACCAAAATTATTGAAAATATTCTTTAAAATGGATGCAATGGTTTTTTTTTATGCTTTATATTATCCATTTCCTTACAAGTTATATGGTGTGTATTTCTTGTGCTTGATTTTGAATTTTGTACAAAGGTCTTTTGCATCTCTATTCATAAAGGATCCTCCATTATCGAATATAATGAGCATTTGGATGGTATATCAATAGATGATATGGTAATGAATTAATTTATTAAACTACTTATTGATAACATAGGTGTAAGGAATGGCCTTGATATACTTGGTAAAGTACTCAGTAGCAGTCAAAATGTGTTTATGGCCATCTAAAGATGTTGGATTTATTTTACTAATGAGATCAAGGCCCCAAGTAGAAAACAACCATGGTGTTATGATTGATTATAGTGGTAGGGAAAGTGCATGTATAAAATTTCCATGTTTTTGACAAGGGACACACCTCCTCACATAATTTTAAGCATTTGTCTCCATTTTCTGCCAATAATAGCCTATTTTGAGGAGTTTTTAAGCTAAGACTACACCATTGGTGTGGTCCCCACACATTCCTTCATGAACCTCCTTCAACACTAGCTTAGATTCTCCTAAAGATAAACAATGAAGTAACATTCCATTATAGCCTTTTTAATAAAGCATGTTTGCTAATAGGTTATAATAGGTTAGGCAGTGATGGAATAGTTCCTATTGGTTATTGGACAAGTTAGGTGGAAAAACATGATCATGGAAGTAATTATAATAGGCTTGATACCAATGTAGTTCATATGAGGGATTGAAATCAATAATGGTGCATAATTTTTTTGAATATGTCATAATATGGGTAGGCTATAGAATATTCTCAATTAGAAACTGATACTCTTTTGCCCCTCCCTGAATTTGTATCTTTGACCCAATTATTGCCATTGCATTGGTAGATTTGTTGTTGGCCCTTGGTACTTGTTCAAACTATAGAGATTTAAAATGAACCTTAAGATTAGCCAAGATTTTATTGTAAGGAAAAATATTATCATCTCTGATTTGATACCAATCAGTGGTCTGATTGATGATCAATTGGGAATCACCATAAACTAATAAATGTTGAATATCCCAGTGAATTATAAGATGAAGTACTACAATAAGTGCCTCATACTCAACCATATTATTGGTACAATCAAAATTAATGTGAAACTCTTTGGGAATCAAATTCCCTTATTATATAATTAGTAATATACTAGCTCTAGATCCTTGAGATGTGAAGGGACCATCAAAATATAGCTTTCATTATTCAGGTTCATGTTACACTTATTCCACTATCATGATTGAATCATTTGGAAAGTCAAATCTGCGTGGTTGAGTATCTATAATATGGATATCTACAAGTTGATCAATAATAACCTACCCCTTGATAGCTTTCTAATTTTGGTACTCAACATCAAATTACCTTAAGACAAAAACCCATTTATCCATATGTCCTATCATAGTTGCTCTAAATAATAAAAACTTGAGAGGGTACACCTTAGTGATGATAATAATTTTATTGTTTAACATATAATGTCACGACTTTTGGGAATAAAACACCATAGCTAAACATGATATCTCAATAGGTGTATAATTATTTTCATAAGCCAATAATATGCATCTTAAATAATAGACTGCATGTTCTTTACCTTGATCATCATGTTGGGCCAAAAGTGCCCCCAGTGCATGCTCAGTTGTTGATATGTAAATAAGTAGTGGTTGTCTAGGTGTTGGTGATCTCAAAACTAGTGGGTTGGCCATATATGCCTTGAGATTCATAAATGATAATTGATAATATTCATCCCATTGGAATGCCATCCATTTCTTTAAGAGATGGTTAAATAGGTGAAACTTATTTGATAGTTGAGAAATGAACCTATGGATTGATTGGATCTTTGTTACAAGCTTCAAAGATGTTTAAGATTTGAATGTGGAGGCATTTCAACAATGGTCTTAACCTTATCAAGGTTGACTTTGATCCCTCTTTTTAATACAATGAAACCTAGAAATTTCCTTACAGTGATTCCAAAGACACATTTCTTAAGATTCAAGTGGACTTTATATTCATGAAACCTCTCAACTATTCTTTGTATAACATCAAGATGTCCATCACATGTTCTTGATTTTGCTAGTATGCCATCAATGTAGTCCTCAATAATATCATGCATCATGTCATGGAAGATGATAGTCATGTCATGCTGATATATGGATCTAGTGTTATTCAAGACAAATGACATGACTTGGTAACAAAATTTTCCCCATGGAGTGGTAAAAATAGTTTGTGTTGATATTCTTAGGATATCTTGATTTGATTGTATAAAAAAAATCCATCCATGAGGGACATATCATACCTAATAATATAATCAATGATCATGTCAATGTTGGGTTAAGGAAAATAATATTTAGAGCATGCTTTGTTGATGTGTCTAAAATCTATACAAAGATGTATGTCCTATGGATTCTTACTGACTGGAACTATGTTAGATATCCATTCAAAATATTCCAATAGTCTTATGAAGTCTACTCTTAATAATTTCTCCAATTTGGATTTCACCAAGAGGGTGATGCATGGATGCATCTTTCTCAATTTATGTTTAACTGATTTGGCATCTAGATGAACAATAAGGTGATGAACTACCAAGTGTGGGTCTAAGCCTAACATGTTTGAATATGCCCATGAAAAAATGTCAATGAAATCCATCAAAATGGATATACTATGTTCAAGCTCTAATTTAGTAAGGGAAGCTCCAAGATAAATAATTTTGGGATAATCATATGTTCCTAAGTTTACTTTAACTATGTTTGTTAAGGATGGTAATTGATGTCTTAAGTTGTCATTAATGTCAAATAGAGCATATGGTTCTTGTGCATGAATGTCAAAAAGTTATGTTTGATAACTTGGAGAGATATGGCACATTTGTAGGTTTGTAAGGACAAAAAAGAAGTTATTAAGCATCCATAGATGTCTTGGTGAATTTTTGGTATGTCACTTGATCATTTAGAAAGAGAAAAGTGCATCATCTAGCTTAAGAGAAGCCAAACCATCACTACACATCATGAAAATATGAATGAACTAGTAAGTTTGTGTATTTAGTATAGGTACTCTAAAAGTCAACTAAGGTCAAAGGTTTTCATGGAGATGCTATCTATAGTGTCAAGAAGGTACCTTGAAGATTCAAACTCTTGAAGTATTTTCTAGATCAAGTTATAAACCTTCAAAGTTTTTTTGCATAATATCATGGGCCAGAGACATCAAGTTTAATTATAAATTATGAGGTCAAATAGTCAGTAGATATAATAATGAGTGTTCATCATTTAGACTATAATCCAATGATGCACATGAAGTAAAATTTTCAAAGGTTCTTGAGATTAAACATGATTATGACATGTGTCTCAATCTCATTGAGTTAATAGAAGATTAATGACATGTAGGTGTTCATACAAATAAAGATTGATGGAGTGCATTAAGTTAAATAGACAAATGTGTAGAAGGCATGCAGAGCTACCAAGTGGCATAATCATGGGAGCTCAGATCAAATATCAATGGTGAGCATTGTAAGTTAAAGACTAGGTTAATCTTGAGGAGATCAATGATGCATATTTGTACAAAGTTTCTAAGGGACATGAGATGATGAAAAATTTATCAAATTTTAGTATCTAAATAGTGACCGTTGGATTTTGAATATTCAAATTAATGAGGAAAAACTAGTTTATAGTTTTTGAGTTATATTTTAATCCAAGAGGAATTTCTTATTGGTATAAAAAACAAATTTGAAGAGGACTACAAGATGAATCTAGAGACAATGGTTATAAGGTTTGAATATATGTATAGTTAAACATATTGAGATTCAAATTCAACTATTTGTTCGTTCGTGGTGGTTGTATGTACAGAATAATGTTTGAGTAATTTGTGCTTTAAAAAAATAGTATTTTGGTGGGAGTATTAATTTGAATATGTCTTAGAGGTCATATGGATTGGACCCAAGTATTTGAAAGTAATCTTATGTTCTTAATTTTCTTGATGAAGTGCTAATAGGATAATAGGTCTCCATGAGACCTATAAGGGCTATTAAGGCCTAATTGAAAGGTGTAGCTACTTAAGTGTGACATATGGATGTTATGGATGACTTGTGAGGATGGTATTGAGCTATGTGTTAGCATGATAAGTATTAAGGTTTAAGGAAAGTATAATGGTCAACCTATAAGTTGATATTCATGAAGACTCTATAATTAGTGGAGACCAAGGTAATGGTTTCTAGACTTGAATGTGTATGTGTTGAGAGACCATAAGATAGAGACAAAGAAAAGAGATTAGAGGGAGTGTGCTTAGTGGATGGACTAAAGTACATAATAGATTTAGGATGAGTGAAGAAGACTATAAAGATCACAAAGGGGTGTTTAGATGCATTGATTGCATGAGAAAGTTTGAGTGTGTGTGATGAGTTGAAAGAAAGGTGTTATACATTGTTTCTCTAATTAGATTAAATGCAATCAAAGTTATGGAGTTGTTTATTTCATAAGGTGTTGTGTGGGTGCTCAACATCTAGAAAAAGTGGGTGCTTATTCATACTTAGGGTTGGGCGATATTTTTGAAGTGGGTATCTCATTAAAAGGTCTCATGTTTATGATCATCTTATAGGAAAAGTAGTCCATGTGTTTGTAGGCTTGAGAATGGGTTTTATTCCTAAGAGGGTTTCTTACGTAGATCTTGTGTTATGTGTATGATCTTACATCATCTTTCTTATTCATTGTCATGAATATATTGTATGATTTATGAATGTTTGTGATCATTGATTAATATCTTGTTGTTAAAGTTTAAAATATATTGCATCACTAATTCACCCCCCCTTAGTGATTGTACCTCTAGCCATTAGTATCAAAGCATGATATTTGTTGCAAGTTTAACCACTTGAAGGTGATCATAGGTATAATGAAATACAAAGAGGCTAAAATTTTTCAAGGTAAACTAATATGTGCTTTATCAGAACTCAAATTTTTAAGGGAAGAAAATGATTGTCTAAAATAAAATGTTGAAAGATTAAATAACATAGAAGGGAGAAAAAATTTAGACCTGACTTCCTTTATATATCATGAGTTGATTGTAAGAATTAATAGTGTGAAGATGCAAACATGAATAATAAAATCAATAGTCAAAAATTTTTAGGTTGTGGTTGATACAAATTTGAATCAAAGAATGGATAAATTGGAAGGTAAAGTTATGACTTATATTGATGCTCTTTTATCTAAAGACAAGCAGAAATTCAACTCTACAAAAGAATTTTTGGATGAGATGGCTTGGGGTATTTATGATGAAATTAAAGGGGTGATTAACATGAACAACTAGTTCTACTTTCAATGGACACTTCTATACTCGTAATGAATATGGTCATAGATATAAGGACTATACTTACTCTCTAAGGAGAAAAAATGAGGTTCTCTACTATAATTTTAATCGATAGGGACATATAGCCAAATGTTGAAAAAGGGAATTTTGGAAAAAGGAATTTCAAGTTATTGACACCATCAAATGATTCAAGAAAGACAAAACCAAGATTCAAGAAAAGAAGGAGCAAGACTCAAAGAAAGAATCCATGTTTGTAAATACTACCTTACATAATCAAGAGGATGAAAACAAGAAATGGTACATAGACAGTGTATGCTCAAGTCATATGATAGGAGACAAGAGTAAGTTTATTTCTCTCAAAAAATACAATTTAGGTTTAGTAAGGTTTGGTGACAACTTTACAAACATAGTTGGGAAAGGCTTTATAAGTTTGGATAATGGTCATACTAAAACTAAAAATGTTCTATATGTAAAATGTTTGAAACACAATCTTAGTAGTGTTAGCCAAATGAGTAAAAAAAATGTTGTGACTTTTCATGACAAAGGGTGTGAAGTGATAATTTATAAGTCTATAAAATTAATTGAAAACATTCAAAAGGTACATAACAAATTATATGTGTTCCATGAATCCAATAAAGGAAACTACTTCATGAATCAATAAGAGGAAAGATGGATTTAGCATAGAAGACTTGGACATCTGAACTTTGATAATTTAGTAAGGATCAATTCAAAAGGACTAGTGAGGCATATGCCTAAATCATTAAGATTCCTCATACTCTCTGCAAGGCATGCCTTAAGGGAAAGTAAGTCAAAAGAAGATACAAATCTAAGGAGAATTATACTATATTGCCATTGGAGTTGATCCACATAGACGTTTATGGACATATGAGAACTCAAGGCATTCAAGGTAATAGCTGATTTATGTTATTAATTGATGAATTCACTATAATGTCTTGGATTTTTTTTCTTAAAGAGAAATTAGAAGCTTTTAGAAAATTTAAATCATTCAAAGCTCTTGTTGAAAAATAAAAAGGATAAATAATCAAGTGTGTAATATCATATAGAGGATGTGAATTTTGGTCTTATGAGTTTGATGAATTTTATGAGGAACAAAGAATTATAAGACCATACTCTACTGCTAGGACTTGAATAGAATGTTGTAGTTGAGAAGAAAAATAGAATTGTCCAAGAGATGAGTAGAGCCGTGCTTTAAGATTCCAAACTTTTAAATAGTTTTTGGGAAGAGGATAGAAATAATTCTATTTTTATATTAAATAGATGACAAGATAGAGAAAATGGTGATAATACTCCATATGAGCTATGAAAAAATAGGGAAGCGAATGTCAAGCACTTTAGAGTATTTGGGAGCAAGAGTTTTATCAAGAGGAATGAAGAAAATCTTGGAAAATTTGACTCAAGATCTAATGAAGGCATATTTTTGGGACATTCCTCCATAAGTTCTACTTATAGATGTTTCAATAAGAGACTCCACAAAGTTATTGAAATATGTAATGTGAGATTTGAAGAGACAACTGACATCAAGAAGCCCAACTTGTAGATAATTGACACTAGTGAGGATGTTATTTCAAATAATGAAAGCATACCTGATCAATCAGATGATGAATATGAAGAAGATAGGATACTAAAGCCCCTTCTAGGAGAATACATAAGGATCATCTACTTTCCCAAGTTATTAGAGATGTGAATGCTAGTTTGTAGACTAGGAGGAGAAGGTTAATTAATCATAATTAATAATACACAACTTTGTTATCCAAGATTGGACCTAAAACTTTCTTAGAAGCTAGCAAAGATGACAATTAAACATTTTCCATAGAGGAGAAATTGGATCAAATAGTCAAAAATGAAACATGGGGTTTGGTTCCTAGGCTAAAAGACAAAAATGTGATAGGAACTAAGTGGGTTTTAGAAACAAGATGAATGAGAATGGAGAGGTCACAAGAAATAAGGCTAGACTAGTATGTAAAGGATATGCTCAAGTTAAAGGGATAGATTTTGATGAGACATTTAATCCTATAGTAAGAATGGAAGTAATTAGACTCTTTCTATCATATGCAACCTTTAAAGGTTTCAATGTTTACCAAATGGATGTGAAATATGCATTTTTGAATACTAACTTAGATGAAGAAGTTTATATTGATTCACATGCATGTTTTTTAATGACAAGTAATTAGGACTATGTTTACAAACTAAAGAAGGCTTTATATGGTCTTAAACAAGATCCTAGTGCTTGGTCTGATAGATCATCAATCACTAGTAGTACTTTATGTTTATGACATAATATTTTGTTCTAACAATGACAACATGAGTAGAGAGTTTGTAGATGCTATGAAGTCTAACTTTGAAATGTCAATGCTAGGGGAACTTTCTTCTTAGGATTGAAAATTAACCAACTTAATGAAGGGATATTCATTTCATATGCAAAATACATCAAAGATATGCTAATAAAGTTTGGCATGGTCGATTGTAAGATAATGAGTACTCAAATGATCACTAGATGTAAGTTAAGTAAACAAGATGACTCACCAAAAGTTGATCAAACTTTATATAGATCCATGATTAGAACTCTCTAATACTCTACTACTTCTAGGCCTGATATCATGCAAGTAGTGGGATTTATAAGAAGGTTTCAAGATGATCCTAGAGAATCTCACTTGAAAGAAAGCAAAAGGATCCTAAGATATCTTAAGAGAATAATAGAGTATGGTTTATGGGACCCTAGGAGTAAATAATTTACTCTAAAGACATACACTAATGTAGATTGGGTAGGATGTGCAGATGATAGGAGGAGTACCAATGGTGGTGTCTTCTTCATGGGTGAATGCTTGGTGTCTTGATTAAGTTATAATCAAGCCTTTGTATATCTATCAAGTGCAAAATTTTAGTATATATCTATTTCTTCCTATTGTACTTAGGTAATGTGGATGAAACAAACTTTGGAAGATTATAAGGTAAGACAAAATGGACCTTGTCCTATCTATTATGATAATAATAGTGCAATTAGTATCTCTAAGAATTATATTATCCACTCAAAAACCAAGCACATTCCTATTAGATATCATTTCTTAAGAGAACAAGTAGTAAAATTGTTAAATTAGAATGTGTCTAAAAAAGAATAACTTTCATACATTATGACTAAACCATTGAAAAATGTCACATTTGAGTATCTAATACAAAGCTTGGGAGTCATCTCTTTGTCTATGAATAATTAAAAGGTCATTTGAGTAGGAGGAGAATGTGTTATCATATTGTTGATATCATGGAGAAGGTCTTATATTTCTATATATGACAAGTTGTGTATGTCATAGTTCTATGAGAGTGATTTGAAAAGATTCTAAACCATGATGTCTTATAAAGGATAAAGGGCAATTGTTTTGTTTCTATGAAATCCATATTGTTTGAAGTGTTGTTTGTAGACCTAGTTAATTGAGAAGACTTATTGAAGATGATATTTTTTAGATAGAGTGTGGAGTTAGGGGGATCTAACTTAGATAGTTCGAGAGAGTTGAAGAGATGTACATAATGTTAGGGGGAGCTTTATAAGCTTTGTGAGTAGTTTATCAAGTCCAAGGATCTTAGAAGTCTAAGTTTAGATTGGTGCATGTCAAAGGGTGAGAAATTGATTCATATTCTTAAAGCTATGTAGGTATCTTAAGCATATTAAATAGTTTTTAAATTCATACATAATGTTGAGGAATGATTTTTGGCATGTTGAGGAAGAAACCCTTTGTCATTAATGTCAAAGGGTGAGAAAAATCAAAATGAAGAAGTTCAAATGAGCATGAATTCATTCTGAGGGTGTTTTTCCATTAATGACAAAGAGGGAGATTGATGAGCATGATCATTGATGTCTTAGGTTGTCATTGATGTCAAAGAGAGCATATGGTTGTATTGCATAAATGACAAAGAAGTTATGTTTGATATCTTATAGAGATAAGGCACATTTACAAGTATGTAAGGACAAATAATAAGTTGTGAGGCATCCATAGATGTCTTGGTGAGGTTTTGGTATGTCACTTGATCATTTGGAAAGAGAAACATACATCTTATAGCTTAAGAGAAGCCAGACCATTACTGCACATCATGCAAATATGAATGAACCAACAATTTTGTGTATTTAATATAGGTACTCAAAAAGTTAATTGAGGTCAAAGGTTTTCATGGAGATGTTATTTATAGTATCAAGAAGGTACCTTGAAGATTTTGAATCTTTAAGTGTTTTCTATCTCAAGTTATAAACCTTAAAATTTGCTCTTGTAGGCTATCATGGTCTAGAGACCATCAAGTTTAACTACATTTAAGTTTAAGGTCAACTAGTTAGTAGATCTTATGGTGAGCATTCATCATCCAAATTGTGATCCAATGGTGCATGTGAAGTCAAATTTTCAAAAGTTCCTAAGATTAAACATGATTATGACATGTGTCTCAATCTCATTGATTTGACAGAATATCAATGGCACATGGGTATTCATATAGATAAATATTGATAGAGCACATTAAGTTATATAGTCAAATGTGTAGAAGGCATGCAGAGCTGCAAGTGGCACAATCGTGGGAGCTCAAATCAAAGATCAATGGTGAGCATTGTAAGATAAAAACTAAGATAATCTTGAGGAAATTTATGGTATGTACTTGTCTAAAGTTTTTAGGGGACACAAGATGATGATAAAGTGCTTGATGTTTAGTATTTGAATAGTGACCATTGGATTTTGAATATTCAAATTAATGAGGGAAAACTAGTTTGTAATTTTTGAGCTATATCTTTTGATCAAGTAAAAATTTCTTATTGGTATAAAAATAGAAGTTAAATATGACTCCAAGTCTCATATATAAACATTATTTATAATGTTTTAATGTCTATAAAATTAAATATATTAAGCTTCAAAGTTGACTATTTGTTCATTCATGGTGGTTGTATGTACAAAATAATGTTTGAGCAATTTGTGCTTTAGCAAAAGAGTGTTTTGGAGGGAGTATTCATTTAAAGATGTATTATAGGTCATATGGAGTAGACATAGGTATTTAAAAGTGATATTATGTTCTTAACTTGCTTAATGAAGTGTTAAAAGGGTAATAGGTATCCATGAGACCTATAAGGGCTACTAAGCCCTAATTTAAAGATGTAGCTACTTAAGTGTTACCCACGGATGATATGGCCAACCTGTGAGGATGGTATTGAGCTATGTGTTAGCATGATATAAGTCTTAAGGGTTAAGATAAGTATTATGGCTGACCTAGAAGTTGATATTCATGAAGACTCTATAATTAGTGGAGACCAAGGCAATGATTTCTAGACTTGAATATAAATGTGTTAAGAAAACAAAAGATAGAGACAAAGGAAATAGATTATAAGGAGTGTGATTAGTGGATATAATTAATTACAAAAAAAATTGAGGATGAGGGAAGAAGACTAGAAATATCCAAAAGGGGTGTTTGGATACATTGCTTACATGAGCAATTTTGAGAGTGTGTGATGAGTGTTGACCAAATTTGACTTATAGTTAAATGGGGTAAAATATTACCATTTAAATTTTTTAAATAAGGCTCCCATGTGTCTTATAGGGTGTCATGTTGGTTTATTATCTTACTTGGCCTTATCCTAGTCCTTGTCTAAGCTCATCCCCCTTAAAATGGCCTAGTCAACCAAAGTCAAAGTTGGTCAAGCTAGGTCAAACTTGGTAAAAGGTCCAAAATGTGATTCATAGGTCTTAATATGGTTTTTGACATGTTTTTAAGTGTTTTCAAGTCATGAATTTATCATGTGCTAGGTTTCATATGCAAAAAGGGTCATTTGGCCACTTTTCTAGCCCATTAATTGACTTGTATGGACTTTTATGCAAGAAAATTTGTCATCAAGGTGAGTATAAATGTGTAATAGGTCAGGATCATGTCAATAGTAGTCATATGTCAACCAAGAGTCAGTTATGTGTATAAAATGGGAGTTTCTTCTTATTTTTAGGCCCTTTTGGGCACTTGTACAGATTTTTTGAACTCATCTTCAGCTAAAAACGTGGGTGGAGTGACTCTTCACCTCCCCACACTATTATAAATTCTTTATTTTCAAGGATAATGCAAAAAATACCATATTAGACTTATTTTCCTTTATTTTCTCTTGGCAAGCAAAGAAAGGCCAACTTCAAGCACTTGGCATGGGCCGTACAGGTAGATTTGGGAAGAGTGCTTCTAGGGGTGGATATTAATATAAGTGCACATAATTTTAATAAACATAAATTAAAATTTGGTGCCTTATAATTTATTAACAATGGCTATCACTCTATATAGCTTTTATGGATTTACAACCATGAGGGGGTCACTGTTTGAGCTTGTGTCAATTTTTATTTATTTTGGATTGATATATTTATGTGTTTTAAGTGTTACTAAATGATTTTTAATACATTACCATGCTTATTTGGTTTTGGAGGGCTCATGTACTTGGGAAAACATCTTCTAGGCTGGTATATGCTTACAAAATGTCTAGTTTGCACTTGAAATCCTCTTAGTTGCCTTAAAAGTGATTTATTCAAATTTGAAAAGGTGTTTGATGTTGTTTTGGGGATTATCTTGATGCATGTTAGGCATTTAATAATTTACAATTGTTTTTGATGTGGTTGGTAGGCCTTTTCCTTGTATTTTCTTGCTATTTCATGATTTCCTTGTTTATTAGAGTCAAGAAAATTCACTGACAAAAGCATGATGACATCACTAATAAAAGGTGGAGGGTTTGATAGGGTCCTTAACATCTTAGGAATTATATAATGCATTGAAGTGTTTGGTGGACGTAAATATGTGCTACAAACTTGCATATTTGGATTATTGTCTCAGCCCTGCCTGTGTATAAAGAATAATCATCTACAGTTGGTGCCTTATGATGAAAATATGCCTTCTAAAGGTTTTTAAATAATTGATTAACCCCATTTGAGTTTCCTTAATATATAAAGGTCCATACAAACCTCTTGATGATGCTATATTGACAAGCAAAGTGTCAAATAATAAATGGAAAGTTAGACTATATTCATGCCATTTTGCTCCAAATAGACAAAATAGAGGCCCCTAAACATTTTGTGAAAGGCATATGATAGGGATAGATGAGTTTTTTATACTTACTAATGACCTAAATATATTGTATCTATCATAGAGAAACACCTTGTAAATAATGGGGTCAAGGGGATTAGTATAGGTTGGAGCTTGAGCACCTTGAAAATGGCCAAAAAATCATTGAAAAGTTTCAATGACATCTACAAGAAACTTGATAAAAGGGACCTTCTTAAAACATTAGGAATACCTTGACTAATACCTACGATAAAATGAATCCAAATAACCCAAACATATATTCAATGACCAAATATCACCTTCAACAGGGTTGGAACATGGTTTTGACCCCTAAGCACTTCCCCTGGTCCATACATAGGTGGATAGTGAGTTATAAAGGTGTGTTTGAGAGTGTTTCAAAAAATTTAAGATAAAATTAAGGTAAATAAAATAATTTAAGATTTGGAATACCCAAAAGTGTTTTATAATCACCTTGATCAAATCTTTGAAGGAGAAAAATAGCTTAAAGTCAGTTGACTGCGATTGAGATAGTGAATAAGACAAACAATGACCTTGGCATGAAAATTGAGGAGATGATGACTCTTTCAAGGTGGATACAGGAATAATGAAGAGATAAGTTATATATATAGGTTCAAGATAGTTCTAAAAATCACATGACTAATTCCGTTTTTATCCAAATCAATCTACAAGCAGGGGTCTGCCAATGCATGAAACACAGTCAAATAGGGTATATGGGCAGTGAGTGAGATGTGGGGTGTCCTTTATATCAAATGATATTATATTAGTAAATTTGGATTTAAAAAATTAATATTTAACTTATATATCTAATATAATACCTAAACAAACCTCATACAAGGGTAGACAAGCCCAAATTATCCTACAAGCAAGGAGTTTAAGTTGTCTCAGTCCATGACAAACAAGTAACTAGTCTAGCAAAAATGGATTATGTGAGTGTTATAGTGAGGATAAAATTAATATGTGATTTAAATAGAGTTTATATATGGAAAAACATGAAAATAGACATATTTTAAGTAAAAAAATAAAAAATAACCTTTTCAAAAGACAAAAAAACAAGCTTATACCCTACCTACCCTCACAGGCTACCTTCTTCAAAGTTTACCTAAGGAATTTGAGGAGATAGAGGTCTTATGATTGGAAATGAGGGATAAAAATTGGTCTAGAGTATCCTAAAAATTTAAATAATCTCTTAAAATTATTATATTGTTAAGACATACAGGGGAAGTGCCCCCTATTTTATCGCAGGTAAGGATCACTTTTCCCCTTCCATAAACCCTATTTTCTTGTTAAATAAGGTCAAATGATGGACAAGAGGTCAAGAAATATCAAATGGAGTTTTTTATAGTTGTATAAAACCCAAATAAACATTATAAACATTTATATGAGGTTTCAAACTAAATAGGCTACCATACACAAGAAGGTCTACATACATACCTAATAGGCAAGAAATAGGCCTAATTCCAAATAGGAGGTCACTTTTAGTTTGGGCCTTAGGAAAACATATAAATTACTTGGGTCATATTAAAAGAGGTATAAATGATGTTCTCAAGATTTTAAAGATAATGGTAAGTTTAAATAGTGGTATTTTAACTCAAAGGAGTAGGCAGGCTCATTGATAAGGTATACACCTTATCTCAAAACATGGGTCATTTCCATTTATAGATCTTGGTAAGATATTCCAAGTATTTGAGAATGTTTTTAGGACATATACATAGGTTTTAAAACCTTTTTTTTGCATATAAAGTCTCCAAGAATCCATTTTTGGCTTAGGATATGCTCATACCCTGCATAATGCTTTAAAATGACTCGAATGGCTACCTATAAATGCTTAGAACTTCTATAAAAATTTTCATGGTGGTTTAGGATATTAAAGGAATTTGAAGGGGGTACTTAAGAAGCCATAAGTTTAATTTTATTAGAATTTCAATGTGTAACCTTTATGAGCAAAGATTAAGAGTCTAAACGACTAAAAACCCTTGTAAACCCTCCATAAAGACCTGATTGGGAAGATGAGGAAATTTGAGCATCTAGATGCAGAGGAAAGGCCATGAAATCACTTGGATGATTTATAATACTCTCCAAGGATTTTACACATGTGACTTAGGTGTATGAACCTATATGAAATATGGAAAAACAAGGCTTATTTTGACCATTTTTGTGTTGTGTAGGCATGGTGAACTTTCAAGAGACAAAACCATTTTTGGGGGAGATTTTAGGATTTTTTATAAGTCTTCATGGTCAATATATTATGTATCTCAACTCCTAAGTATGCCTAATAGCTCTCTCATTTTAGCCAGTCCAGTGAGCCAACTAGTGAATGCTTAAGAGAAAATGGTGAATCTTCATTTGGAGAGAATTTTAAGGCTTGTTTCTTGTATATAATGCTATGGAAACCTTGGATAAATGTCATTACTCTTCTTGTATATATCAAATTAAAAAATTGAAGAGTTTTTAGGTGCCAAGTGTGAGAGGTGTAGGGGAAAAAACCTATTTTAGGACTACCAATGATGATCATGCATGGATAAAATGATAGGGATGATCAGGAACCTCTCTAATGAATGTGAGGGATTATTAGTAACCCCTCTTACTCAAATACATCATCAGACCTGATTAGTTGTAGTTATAGGATAGTTTTGGAAGGTCAATCATGAGGGGTAGTTTTTTGTGCATGGAAAGGAGTTTCTTGACCATTTTGTAGGTCTTAGATGAGTGGAGATGACATTTTTAAATCTTTAAATTACATGGATCACCTACCCCTCTCTCTCATGCATTTTTAACTAATTTGATAAAGTTGAAACATGCCCAAGTGACTCTGAGACTCCCCTTCTCTCTCTTCTCACATCTTCTATAAATTGAGCTTTCTTGGCTATTATATGGATCTCTCTACCTAGGTATGGTGAATCCATACCAAAGTTTTTCCTTGAAACAATAAATACAAGTATTTTACATCATTAAAATATTTCACTAAGTTTACACAATGGATGTTAGCCATGTGTAAGTGTAATTTTTGTTTACCTTCACATGTTACTCTCTTTAGTACCTTGTGTGTTTGTAATCTCTCTTTGTAGGTCAGTAAGAAGTGTCAAATTATATTGAAGGTGTAGTAAGTAGGATAATAAATAGAGTGTCTTAAAATTCCTATTGTCTAGTTCCTCCTAGCCTATGCTATCTCCAACACCCCATGTTGAAGCATTGATGTGAGAGGGAAGATTAACATTGGATGAAGTGTATGTGAAACTTGTCCTTAGTTATAAGTGCATGCTAAGGACATGATTAGAGAAAATATTTTGGTGTATCACCTCTTATAGAATAGGTTTAATTTCATGTTATCCCCGCTTTTCATCCCCCAAAGTGTTAGTAGTAGGAATATGAGTTTTACTGATGCATTAAGGGGAGCTAGCCCCTAATCTAGAGATCCACCTCCTAATAAGGATACCCACATCCCTCAGGTGGTTTTGTTGTCTACCTTGAATGAGGATAAGCTTGTACCATCTCCTCATTGGGTGAAAGTTAAAGTGACAATAGTTTTGGCATGCTTAGTGGGACAAGAGGTCCATTCCTTGAGAAGTTTTGGTGTTCTTCTCAAGCTACCAACTTTTGGAGGCAAGTTTATTTAACACCAATGGTGACTCCATGTATGAATCTACTGGTAAATCAGGCTAGGTATTATTATTGAATTTTTTTTATTTCTCTACACATTCCTCACAAGTCTCATGGATTACTTTGATGTTGAGTTTGTCCTAACACAAGTGGGTGAAACTTACCCTACTTTGCCTATTCTTCCTCAATATGAGCAAGTCTTTTTTCAACCTTGTCATGAGCCCTATGTTAACTATAATCATTCCTCTTAATATATTGCATAAACTAGTCCACCTAGTTATCCTCCATATCATACCATTGCTAGTTTCAAAAAATCTCTTCTTAGCTGCCAAGACTACATATTAGACCTTGACACTAGATATGGTTGTGGCCAAGTCATTCCTAGTGTTTGTATTAGGAGTGTAAGTTATGATTTGAAAAAAATCAAAAGGATTGGATACCTATAGAGGGGGATAATTGGCCAAATCTCACCTATGAGATGCTTGATCTTTATGGTCTAATCATTAACTTAGAGGAGAGATTGAGAGCTCATTATCTAATTCCATATTGGTAACCTCAAAATGCCCCAAAGTCTTTGTCTATTTCCCAAAACTTTCCCTCTTAGAAATACATCTAAGAAAACAATCAAAGGAAGGATGATGTCATGCTTGAGTAGGTTGATACCTTTGAAGAGCATGGTGAGAAAGGAGTTTTGGATTTTGAAGCCCATCTTGAAAAGGAGCTTGAATTGGCCAACCAAAATTTAAGACAATCTATCTTGGAAGATAAATGTGAACACTCAAATCCCACTTCTCCAAGTTGTCATCAAGATACCAACCCCAAGGAAACTCAAATATTCTTAAACATATCATTCACCTCTTCATTATAAGCTCAACCCCATTAAAAAACCTTTGAACCTACCTTCCTAAGATGGAAAGAGGTGTTGATATCTGGTGAAGAAAGGATCAAATCATGCTTAGGTGGAGAAGTTGTTAGGGGAAAGAAAAATAAAATAGTTCAAATCTCCCCCACCCCTCCTCAAGAGGCCATTAAACCCATCTTCCTTCCTCTATAATTGATCAAGGTTGCCTTTCCAATGATGATAATTGCTTTGCTACTTGGGAATCACCTTTGGCCAAACTTCTTATTTTTGAGGTGCCTAATGTTGACATAACAAAGAGGGAGGATGAGATTGAAATCTTAGATTGGATTGACGATGAAGAGGGGTTGATTACCAATAAGGAGATATCAAGTTGTGGAGATGAGAAAGAAGATCCTCCTTGTGTTGAAGAAGAGGTCTTGAAAGAGGTTCTCTTGGACCACAAAGAGGAAGAGGAAAAAGTCTCTTTTGTTAATCCTTCTCATGAGGTAGACCAATCAAAATATGATGATCTATGTCAGATATTTGAGAACATATGCAATGAAG
The DNA here is from genome assembly GCA_037957365.1 of Torreya grandis. Taxonomy (NCBI): domain Eukaryota; kingdom Viridiplantae; phylum Streptophyta; class Pinopsida; order Cupressales; family Taxaceae; genus Torreya; species Torreya grandis. The sequence goes on from JARHVA010001820.1 coordinate 2,032,951, forward strand.
ATAAAGCCCTTAAAGAGCCTAGATGTTGTTTGGAGATAACTACTAGCCATGACAAGAAATAGGCTATATCTCAAAAGGGAGACATGTGGAAAAACTATGTACAAATGTTCAAGGAGTATGAGAAACGTGAGAGGTCTAAAATCCTAAACAAACAAGCTTAATATGTGGGAGAGCAGGTACATGTTGAATAACATCATCATCAAGATGCTTTAGATCATGATGGAGAAATCTATGGTGATCTTAAGCCTTTTTAAAGTGACTTGGAGCTTGTTTCTACATCCACATATGAAATTTCCTCCACCAACATCAAATGCGAGAAAGAAAAACTTCTTAATGATCATGATACAATGCTCCTTGAAAATTTTGAAGAGGTTGTGACAATGTAAAAGGATGACGAGATCCTTCAAGGAGATATAAACTTGAAAAAAGATGTCTCATGCATGGATATGCAAATTAGTCATAAGGAGACAAGAGGAAAATAATATAAATCATGATTTAAAGTCAAAGAAGACTTCATCTACTTTGGAGACCTATTTGAGATGAATCCATTCAATGATATGTCAAATCAAGGAGAAAAACGAAAGCATGAGTCATCTAGCACCCCATCCAAGAGGAAGCATGCTTGGAATCCTCACTCATCTAGTGAGGAAGGAGACATAAGGTAATTAAATTTTGATCTAGGAAGGGAGGTATGATAAATATGAATGTACATATTTGTTTACTTTCAGTTGTGTGTTGTTTTCCCTAGGTGCTTAGTATCACAAGTGCGTCTTTGTTTTGTGTGTTGTTGGTTCTTTTGTGTATTTTTATTTCCCTCTATGAATTTTGAGGTAAGTAAACTATCTTATTGATCTTTTATAGGTATGTTACTACTATTTCTAGGTGCATTCTTACTCCCTTGGCCCAATAGATAGGATGATGCTACTAGTCCTTAACATAGGCAAGCATGTTACCCCTAGGAATTACCAAATTATTGACCAAATTTAACTTCTATTCAAATAGGGTCAACCCATACGATTATAAAATTTTGAATTAGGTTAAAATGTGTCTTATAGAGTGTCATGTTGGTCTATTATCTTACTTGCCATTGTCCTAGTCCTTATCTAAGCTGATCCCCCTTGAAATGGCCTAGTCAACTAAAGTTAAAGTTGGTAAAACTAGGTTAAACTTGGTCAAAGGTAAAAATTATGATTAATAGGTCATAATATTTTATTTTAAATGTTTTTAAGTGTTTTAAAGTCATGAATTTATAATGTGCTAGGTTTCATATGCAAAAAGGGTCATTTGGCCACTTTTCTAGCCCATTAATTGACTTGTACAGACTTTTATGCAAAAAAATTTGTCACAAAGGTGATTTTAAACATGGAATAGGTCAAGATAATGTCAAGAGTAGTTAGATGTCAGACAAGAATTAGTTATTTTTTGAAAATGGGAGTTTCTCCTTGTTTTTAGGCCCTTTTAGGTACTTATATAGATTCTTTAAACTCATCTTTAGCTAAAAACGTGGGTGGAGTGAATCTTAACCTCCCCACACTCTTATCCATCCTTTATTTGAAAGGATAATGAAAAAAAGTCCATCTAAAACTTATTTTCCTTCATTTTTCCTTGGCAAACAAAGAAAGGCCAACTTCAAGCACTTGGCATGGGCTGTATAGGTGGAGTTGGGAAGAGTGATTGTAGGGGTGGATATTAATCTGAGTGAAAATAATTTTCATAACATTAAATTATAATTTGGTGCCTCCTCCTTTATGAATAATGGCTAGTACTCTAGATAGCTTTTTATGGATTTACAACCATGAGGGGGTCACTATTTGAGCTTGTCTCAAATTTTATTGTTTTGGCCTAATGGATTTATGTGTTGAAAGTGTGTCTACATGATTTTCAATACATTACCATGCTTATTTGGTTTTGGAGGGCTCAAGTACTTGGGAAAGCCTCTTCTAGGTTGGTATATGCTTACAAAATGTCTACTCTATACTTGTAGTCATCTCAATTGCCTTGAAAGTGATTTATTCACATTGGAAAATGTGTTTTGATATTGTTTTGGGGATTCTCCTGATGTATGTTATTCATTTAAGAATTGAAAATTATTTTTAAGGTGGTTGAAAGGCCTTTTCCTTGTATTTTATTGTTATTTCATGATTTACCTATGTATTATAGTTAAGAAACTTCACTCACATAAGCATGATAACATCACTAATAAAAGGTGGAGGGTTTTATAGGGTACTTAATCTCTTAGGATTGCTAGAATGCATTGAAGTGTTTGGTGGAGGCACATATGTGCTACACACTCACATATTTGGAATATGGTCTTGGCCCTACCTATGTATAAATAATAATCATCTACAATTGGTACCATAAGATACAACTTTGCCTTCTAGAGGTTTTTCAACAATTAACCAACCCCATTGAGTTTTTTTGCTATAGAAAGGTCCAAATAGACCTCTTGATGATGCTAGCCTGACAAGGAAAGTGTCAAACAATAAATGGAAAGTTAGACTATATTCAAGCCCTTTGACTCTAAATAGACAAAATAGAGGCCCATAGACATTTTGTGAAAGGTTTATTATAAGGATATATGAGGATTTGATACTTATTAATTATTTAAATGGATTGTCTCTAGTATAGAGAAGCACCTTACAAAGAATGGGGTCAAGGGGATTAGTAAAGGTTGGAGCTTAAGCACCTTCAAAATGGCCAAAAAACCACTAAAAATTTTAGATGACATCTACATGAAACTTGATAAAAGGGACCTTATTCAAACATTAGGCATACCTTGAATAAGCCATATGCTCGAATGACTCAAAATAACCCAAACATACATTCTGTTGGGTGAATATTTTGTCAACCAGCTAACTAGTGAGAAAAATAGTTCCTATCACCACATCATAGGGAGATTGGTCATCTAGGTGTGTAGTTTTACTACATCAATAGGGGAAAAATCTCTCCTCTCATAAAGGGGAGGTTCCCTATTAAATATATGAAGGTTATATACTATATATATAAGCAAAAAGTAAGACACAGGGGTGGGATAAACCATCCATCTCTCTTTTTTTAGAGATGATGATATCAAACAGAGGAGAAATCCTGGGTGATTGGTGAAGGTACTTCTCTTATTTTAGAAGTAACATTAAGCCAAGAGCCAAATCCCTTCCTAGATAGTAGAAATTCTGGTGAAGCAACAAAAGGCACTTCTCTTCTTTCAGAAGTTCTTATTATTGCAAACAACAAGAATATTTCTGGTAACAAATGATTAATAGCATAATATAGATTGACCAAAAATCTAAGGTGTAGCACAAATTCTCCACCTTGACTTCCCAAGAGTGATATACGAAGAATAACGGGGGCACAAAGTCATCCCAAGGTCCTTTACATAGAAAGAAATTAAATAACACACTGAAAACAATTATGTCAGTAAAAAGTCAAAAAGTAACTAGTTTCAGGACACCTCCCTTATCACTTCCACTAGCTCTACTTGTTAAATTAAATAAACAAGAACATATTCAAAAGATAGACATAAAAACAATCTCCTAAAATGATACAAGCTATACAACACAAAGTTTGTGAATCACTTACTTTCTCATTCAGATAAAATAATATGAAATATAATATGAGCTCAAAGTCTTAGTATTCGCCTTTCAATTTGGGTATATTTTTACTTTTATGGTCAAAAATATCTCACTTGTAACAAATGAGAGATTACAATATATAGTGCTCTAAGAAACACTTGGGCGCTAGTTTTCATGAAAAAGGCCCATGTTAAATTGAATGCCTTTAATGCACCTTTAGTTCTGTCTAGAGGGAACATGCTAGGAATAGTGCATTACCATAACTATGGCATGTCCATTCCTCTAATATGTCTCTTCTTAGTATGGACTATCTAGTCCTTTTCCTGATGTCTACATAGCTATCTAATTTGCCATTACTTCATGGAAGAAAAATAGGCTTGCATCCTTGATTTGATGTGCTCAGAAGTCTACTTGATCCACTGTTTCACTATTAGAAATAACTATTTTGAAGATATTTCTGGTCCTTTGGTCTCACTCCTCTCTTCACTACTTAAGCACTTCTTTAATCTCTAGTTAAAAGATCACTTTAATTGAACTTGCCTTTGGAATCATCCATGTTACTTCTTTGTCCTTTCTAGCCCTTCTTGTCTAAGTCTTTGGGGGGTCCTTTCTGCATCTTTGACAAGTGGCAAGTTTCATTGTTATGAAACTCATTAAAAACTTACAAAAATAGGATCCATGATATGTCTTGCCTGAGTAACTTAAAAAGGGGAACACAAATGCAAACACTTGTCACGTTCTGCTAAGTCATAATAGGACATGTGACATATTCCTCTTAGCTTATAGAAGCTTTAGAAACCTTTTGAGGGTCCTACAGAAGATGACACATGGTGGCTTCCACTCTGCTTTATAATGGACATGTGGTAGCTTCTACTACACTTTATCTTTTTCCATCAAGCATTTTTTCATGAGATTTTCTCTTCAGTCGGGCTTTTCCTTCGCTTTCTGTCGAGCTTTCTTCCCAAGTGAATTCCTTCAGATAATTTTTTTGAAGGACTCTACTTTGCCTTTTTCCTTGTTCATTTTTTTCAAAGAGTTCACTTTGTTCATTTTGGCTCACAGCCCTCTGCAAGGGCACTTGAATTGATTCACAGACCTCCACAGGGGCATTTGTTCCTTCAGCTGTGGGGTAGCCCCTTGAACCTGTCGATTGAATTGACTGATTGAACCATCTTTGGTTCAATGGTTCAATGATTCCACCTATTCATTATTCATTATTTGGCTATCTTTTTTTATCTCTTTAAACCAAGCACATTGAACCAATAGGTAATTGAACCCATTAAACTATTGAACCAACATGGTCCAAGGTTTAACGGTTTAATGGTTCAACGCATCATTTTTTGCTAAGTGTTTTGAAGCCATGGAAATTTGAGGTGGTTAAACTTTGAACCTTTGATAAATGCACTTAACTCCTGCTGATGACGTTGAACCTTTGAACCCATTTAACCCATTAAACCAAAATGGTTCAAGGTTCAATGGTTCAATGGTTTGATTCTTGCTTAGAAGCTTACTGATGGATGCTTTGGTTGAACCTTGGTGTTGAACCAATCTTGAAAATGACTAAGCACTGGAAACTTGTTCTTTTGAGAGCCTGCTTCTTTCCTACAGAGTCCATAGAAATCAACCTATGAAGCCCATAGAAATTGGCCTGTAGAGTCTATATATTCAAGCCTATAGAGTCCATAGATTCAATCCTACAGAGTCCATAGATTCAATCTTGTAGAGTCTATAGATTTCTGAGAAAGCTTTGAAAAATGAAGAACCTGAATGCTCAGAACAATTTTTGAAATGGGAAGAGAGGATTTTGGTCTATAAGACCAAAATAGTTCAAATGTTTTCTTAATAATGAGTGATATTTTTGGGGGACAACACATTAAATGACCAAATATCACATTCAAAATTGTTGGAACATGGTTTTAACCCCTAATCACTTCCCTTGGTCCGTACACATGCCTAGGAAATGAGACACAGGTGAACAATGAGTTATAAAGGTGTGTTTGAGAGTATTTCAAAACTTTCAAGAGAAACTTAAGGTGAAATAAAATAATTTAAGAGTTTATAGATCCACAAGTGTTGTCTAATCACCTTGATCAAATCTTTGAAGGAGACAAATAACTTACAGTCAATTGACTGTGACTAAGATAATGAACAAGATAGACAATGACCTTGGCATGAGAATTGAGGAGATGATGACTATTTCAAGGTGGATGTAAGAAAAATGAATGGATAAGTGACCTCTATAGGTTTAATATAGTTCTAAAAATCACATGACCAAGTCCATTTAAATCTAAATCAATCTAGAAGCAGGGGTCTACCAATGCATGGAACACAGTCAAACATGGTATATGGGTAGTGAGTGAGATGTGGGATCTCATTTACTAAGGAGATTTTATTGGTAGATTTAGATTAAAAAAATTAAGAGTGACATCAAGGATATCATATAAGACCTAAACACACCTTATACAAGGGTGGACAAGGCTAAATTAACCTACATGCAGGGAGTTTAAGTTATCTTAGTCCATAATAAGCAAGAAGCCAGTCTAGCAAAAATGGATTATGTGAGTATTATAGTGAGGATAACATTAGGATATGATTGAAATATATTTTATTTATGGAAAACCATGAAGATGGATATATTTTAAGGAAACAAAATTAAAAATAACCTTTTCAAAAGATAAAAGAACAAGCTTATACCCTACTTACCCTCATAGGCTGCCTTCTTCAAAGTCTACCTAAGGAATTTGAGGAGATAGAGGTCTTATGCTTAGAAATGAGGGATAATTTTTTTTAAAAAATACCCTAAAAATTTATTTAATCTCATCCAATGATTATATTATCAAGACATATAGGGAATGTGCCCCCTATTTTGTCTCAGACAAGGGGCACTTTTCCCCTTTCATAAACCCTATTTTCTTGTTGAAGGAGGTCAAATGATGGACCAGAGGTCAAGAAATATCAAAATGAGGTTTTTTATAGTTATAAAAAACCCAAATAAACATTATAAAAATTTATATGAGATTGGAAACTAAGCAGGGTACCCTGCACAAGAAGGTCTACATATATACCTAGTAGGCAAGAAATAGGCCTAATTCCAAATGGGAGGTTAATTTTAGTTTGGGCCTTAGGAAAACATATCAATGACTTGGGTAATATTAATAGAGGTATAAATGATGTTTTAAATCTTTTAAATATATTTTAAAGTGAAAATAGTGTTTTTTTGGTTCAAAGGAGCAGGTCGGCTCATTGATAAGGTATAAACCTTATCTCAAAATAGGGGTTATTTCCATTTGTAGCTCTTGGTAAGCTATTATATGGATTGGAGAATATTTTTAGAACATATACAGAGGTTTTAAAACATTTTATTGGAATATAAATTCTCCAATAATCCATTTTTGGCTTAGGATGTGCTTAGACCTTGCATAATGTTTAAAAATGACTCGAATGGCTACCTAGAAATTCTTAGAACTTATCTGAAACTTTACATGGTGGTTTAGGATATATAAGGAAGTTTAAGGGGGTAATTAAGAATCCATAAGTTTAATTTTATCATAATTTAAATGTGTAACATTTATGAATAAATTTTAAGAGTCTAAACCACCAAAAACCCTTGCAAACCCTCCATAGAGACCTGATTGGGAAGATGAGGCACTTTGAGCATCCAAATGTAAGGGAAAGGACATGAAACCACTTGGATGATGTAGAGGAATCTCAAAGGATTATAAAAATGTGACTTATTTGTATGGAAATATAATTAATATGGAAAAACAAGGCTTATTTTGACCATTTTTTGTGTTTTATAGGCATGGAGAACTTTCAAGAGACCAAACTGCTTTTGGGGGAGAGTTTAGGAGAAAATGGTGAATCTTAATTTGGATAGCCTTTTAAGGATTTTTTACTTTATATAATTATATTTAAAAATTTTAAACATGTCATTCCTCTTCTTTTATGGACCATATTTCAAAATTGAAGAGTTTTTAGGTGCCAAGCGTGAGAGGTGTAGGGGAAAAAATGTATTTTGGGACTGCCAAGGATGATCATGAATGGCCAAAATTATAGGGATGATAAATAAAATTTAAAATTAATGTGATGGATTATTTTTAACCCCTCTTACTCAAATCCATCATTATACCTAATCAGTTGTAGTTATAGGGTAGTTTTGGAAGGCCAATCATGAGGAATAATTTTCTATGCAAGGAAAGGAGTTTTTTGACCATTTTATAGGTCTTGGATGAGTGGAGATGACATTTTTAACTCTTTAAATTACATGTATCACCCCATCCCTCTCTCCCATGCATTTTAAACTAATTTTATCAAGTTGACACATGTCCAAGTGACTCTTGGACTCCCCTTCTCTCTATCTCTATCTCTCTCTCTCTCTCTCTCTCTCTCTCTCTCTCCTCACATATTTTATATATTGAGCCTTCTTGGCTATAGTATGGTTCTCTCTACATAGGTATGGTGAATCCATACCATATTTTTGATTTTAAATAATAAATATAAGTATTTTAACTCATTCAAATATTTCACTAAGTTTACACAATGGATGTTAGTCTTGTGCAAGTGTAAGTTTTATTTACCTTATCATGTTACTCTCCTTAGTACCTTGTGTGTTTGTAATCTCTCTTTGAAGTTCATCAAGAAGTGTCAAATTATATTTAATGTGTATTGATTAGGATACTCATTAGAGTGTCTTAGAATTTCTATTGTCTAGTTCCTCTTAGCCTCTGATATCTCTAAGACCCCATGTTGAAGCATTATTGTGAGAGGGAAGATTGACATTGGATGAAGTGTATGTGCAACTTGTCCTTAGTTACAAGTGCATGCTAAGGGTATGATTAGAGTAAATATTTTAGTGTATCACCTCCTATATACTAGGTTTAATTTCATTTTATCCCCCTTTTCATCCCTCTATGTGTTAGTAGTAGGAATATGAAATTTAGTGATGCAAAAAGGGGAGATAGCCCCTAATCTAGGGATCCACCTACTAATAGGGATACACATAGCCCTGAGGTGGTTCCATTGTCTCAATTAAATGAGGGGAAGCTTGTACCATCTCCTCATTTGGTACAAGTACAAGTGATAATAATGAGTTGAAAGAAAGGTGTTATACATTATTTATCCAATTAGATTGATTGCAATCAGAGTTATGGAGTTGTTGATTTCATGAGGTGTTATATGGGTGCTCAACATATAGAACAATTGGGTGCTTGTTCATACATAGAGGTGGGTGATATTTGTGAAGTGGAATATTTGTTAAAAGTTTTCATGTTTGTGATCATCTTATAGGACAAGTAGTCTATGTGTTTGTAGGTTTGAGAGTGAGTTTTATTACCAAGAGGGTTTCCCACGTAGATCTTGTGTTATGCATATGATCTTGTATTATGTTTCTTATTCATTGTCATGAACATATTTTAAGCTTTATAAATGCTTGTGGTCATTGATTAAGAGTTTGAAAGGATTAAAATTGAGGTTTGAAATATCTTACATCATTGATTCACCCCCCTCTAAGTGATTGTACCTCCAATAATGTTTTCTACAAGAATGGTGGATCCATATTCAAGAATAGTAGATAAGGTATGATTGTGATCATATTATTCTTCTACATCTTCCTATTGTTCCTCTCAAAGCTATGGATTGTGTGATGAATCTGAATCCTCCATCTCTGATAATGGCCAAGTAGCAAAAACCTCTATAAACTCAAGAGTGAGACACTCAAACATTTACTATTATTTTGAAGAGATGTTTGTACTGGATATAGAGATATGACTTGATGTACCTTTTACATCCTACAGGGATGAGAACAATTTCTTTCTTGAGAGTGCCTAAAATAGGTTTTAACTCAAGGGCTTATCTTTTTCTTTACTTTTTTCTTGATCAATGAGTGCCTCAAAAAGGTTTTCAACCAAATATCTCAATGTTTTATCTTTATTGTGACCAATAAATTTCACCTTATCTCCAAAGTAGGTAAAAATATCCAATGAAAAATCAAATCCTTGTTTGTGAACACCAATGGGAAATCCATATCTTAAGCCCATGTGTTCTATAATTGATTCTTTATTTTGAAACTCATTGAGACATATGGCCAAATTTTTCTTATCCCAATCAATAAGTTTAGGATGGAAAAGGAATAAGGAATAATGGGGGTTTGTTTTACAATGGGAAGCTCCAATAAAGTGTGGTTCTACTTCAGTAAGGTAAGATCTAATGGTGGAATGGGATTTTACTTCAAGATGCGAAGATCTAATAGTATAAATGGATGTTATGTTCATAATGGCATTTTGGTCAAATAAATCTAAGTTAGTAAGTTCATCAAAAAATATTTAATGGGATGTTACTTAATTTCTAGGTGTCTCTTTGCTAGTCAATTCAAAATAATCACTCTTAAAAGTCATGAGGTCATCCCTAGGTGGTATAAATTCAAGACCATGATTCAAATCAGGTATGCCAGCTGATATAGGTTCTAGGATTCTTTGGAGTCATGGGCTAAGGTTGTTTCCTATTTAATCAAGAGGATCTATGATATAATTAGGGATTGGATATTTTGGATTTTAGAATCAATCATCAATGATGTCTAAATATAACCATTCTCCTTTTGTAAAATCCTCAGAATCCAATTTTAGCAAAGTAGTAGGTATAAATACCACATGTGATTTTTGATAATGTTTCTTCTATTAAAAGATTAAGGTGGGTCCATTTGGGTTCTTGAAAGGTTTTAACTTCCCAAATGTTTTAGGATATTCTAAAAACTTTACAACATGGAAGGCATTCTTAAGATGATATGTGAAAATTCCCATGTCTTCAATCACAACCTACTTTACAAGAGTTGTGGGAAATGGATCAGTTGAAGTAGAAGCTAAGTCACTTGGGTTGATATAATTGGATGGAGGGGGATGTGAAACTATCTCCTTTTTCTTCTTTTCATTGAATTTAGAACCAAGATAATACTTATAATTATGATACTCAACCTCTATGTTTGTAATACTGATAAGCCTATTGATCAATGAAAACATCAACCTTAATCCTATCATGGGGAAACTTAAGGCATTGGTGAAAGGTGGATGGAACAGTCTATACTTCATAGATCCAAGGATGACCAAGAAGTATGTTATAAATAATATCAATATCCACAATATGAATCAATGTGTGATGGGAAATAGACCCAAAAATGAGTGGAAACCAAATAATACTAGAAGACTCCCTCTCAATATTATCATAAGCCTTTATGGTTATCATCTTTGGTTGGATGTCCTTTATAGTGGAGCCCAATCTCTATACCAAATTAAGAGATATAATGTTCAAACCTAAATCATTGTATATAAGAACTCACTTGATCTTATGGTTTTTAATTATTACCCCAATATACAATAGCTTGATATGGTTTAGACCTAGGGTGGTTATGTATTTTTGATTAAACATTACTTTAAAAAATGAAGAAAAATGTCCCACTAGTGTTTGAAACTATTCAGGATTTATATATTTAGGAATAGGTGAATCATGTAAAAGGTTATTTAGAATAGTTCTATAGATTTTAGATGTATGTAAGAGATCCAAAATGGAAATTTGTGTAGGGGTTATGCTCAATTCATCTGATAGACTATAAGGCTTTTCAAAATTAGGATGTGATGGCTTGGATTTGGCTAGAATAGTATTAGGTTTTGGATATAAGGGCACAATATTCATATTGGGTTATATGGAATAAGAGGGCAAAGGGCCCTGAAGACTAACTTGTGAGTGTCTAGTTATGATTGTGCAACCTAGAGGTGGTAAGGAGTCAATATAATCAAAATATGAAGGTCAAGGGCCTTGGAGGATGACTTGTAGATGTCTAGTCACATTGATGAAATTTTGAGTCAATGAAAAGCCATTGTAATTATAAGATGGGTGTTACCCAAAAAATAGTAATCCATACAAATGGAGTCATAAAAAAATTATGTGAATTTAATGCAACATTACTAGAGGGAGAGGGTCTTAGACCTATCATATTGGGTCCCATACCATGTGTAACATGATATTGTTCATGAGATTTAACAATAAAAGTGGCAATATGGTGCATGGAAATACATCCCATAGTGTTTTTATAGTTGTAAAGCATGTTATTATAACCCAAATTATTAGTATTGGTATTTTGATATTGATTATGAATATGTTGATTATGATTTTGACCTTGATTCTAGTTTTCATCCTATCACTAGTTTTGTCCTTGGTTCTACTAATTTTTCCTTGGTGGTGGTCGATTATGTTGAGGAAATGGATCTTGGTAGATTTCCATATCCTAATTAGTGCCTTGTGGGGCCAATTTGATCTTAACTTTGCCACTCTTGATTAGATCTTTAGTTAGGTGCCATAATTGGATACACCAATACACACCATGTCCAATAACATGATAGAAACTATACCATTCAATTTACTTGTACCAATTTGGTTTTGGTTGATCTTGAGAAAATGGCCTTCGTATTGGCCATACAATCAGGGTAGATGTTATAAGCTTTTGGAATATTGTCTCAACATGTTCTCCTAATTTTTTGAAGACTCTGTATTGATTTTTGAATGTCCTTTGTGGAGGGCATATTTGTAAATTGGGTGTTGGATTAGGTGGAGCTAGTTTTAAGTTTGGGCCTGGTAGAGCTTGCACCATTTATATGTGTCTTGTTTCAGTCACACCATTTCCCACCATATTCTTGTTCTTGTTGAAACCCTTAGGTTTCTCTTGTATAATAGTTGGGGTATAAGATTGGTTTGGATTTGATGTTTGACCCTACATGAAAATCTTGACAAGTCCCTTAACAATAAGATCCTTCTCAATCTACACCCTTTTTTCAATAATTTATTTAAATGAGTTAGCATAAACATGTCATAAATTATACCTGACCTCAAGATGTAAGTTCTATGCAAAAATGTCTGCTAATTATTTGTCTAGAAAATTATGTTTAAAATAACCCACTAATTCTCTCCATCTCTATAGATATGCAGCAAATATCTCTCCATCACATTATTTGGATTTGCACAAGTCAATAATGGGAAATTCATGCTCAACGTTGTATGAGAAATTGTTGATGAACTTTTTAGATAAGTCATTCTAATTTGCAACTAATCCCTTTGGTAATTTAAGTATCTAATCTAAAGCTTTCCCCACTAAACTTTTTGGGAATAATCAAAGTAAGTAAACATTACTATACGTAACTTCTTGGCATAATACAAAAAATGCCTAAATATGTTCATGAGGACCCTTTCCTTTGTATTTATTGAATTTGGGTGCCTCAAAATGAGATGAAAAGGGGATTTGGAGAATAGATAGATCAAATGAATATGGGAATATCTTTTCAAACTTGTTTTTCTTAATTATATTATTCATCTCCAATCATGTCACAATTTAATTCATGGAGTTCCACTCTTGCATGTTTGGTGCATTTTTGGGTGGAACATAATTTTTTTGGAGTGGAATGTGCCCTTATTATTGTTTTTGTGGTGGAATGTGCCCTTATTATTATTATTGGGGTTGTATGTGCCCCTGTTGTTACTGTTGGGGTGGTATGCACCCTTATTTTTACATGGATTTGGTAGGGATATACACCCTAAGATCCTCAACATGGTTTTATTTCACTCATTGAGCTAAGTAGGTAAGTGGTTGATTCCTAAGAATCTATTTCCTTGAATCAACCATGTTCTATTGGTTTTGGGGAGTTCTTTGTGTATTCACCATTGTACATACTAGTTTAGATGAACTAGCCAAATTGTTTTGTATAATTTCTTCAATGCGTACTAAATGCTTTGGTCTTTATCTTTGAAAAGTAACAAGATGTTATTGATGATTGAAAAAGTTATGATCTATGTCTAATGGAGTGTTTTTTATAACCTTTTGGGATTTGGGTTAGTCTATTGAGACCTCTTGACCTATCATTATCTCAACTAGATTTTTCATTGTTTCAACCACATTTCCTTGTTTATTTGAATCATAATTATGGATTGATGTATCTACTAAAGAGTCTATCAAGTCTATGATAAGTTGGTCTGCATATCATTAAATTATTTTCTTAATCTTGTTAACAAGATCTTGATCAGTTGGTTTTAACTCTACAAGTATTTCCTTACCCTTGTTAGAAGAAGAAGGTATGTTTGTTTGTGCAATTTTTGTATATATATATATATATATATCCTCTAACTAAGGTGTGTAACTATTTCATAGGAAAATATGAGGGTAGTCTAACACCTTATTCTATCAATCATAGAAGGGCTTCATCTATGTCATCTTAGGGTCTATAGTCTAAAAAGTCTTCTTTAAATCATACAATTGTGGGAATGTCCTCAAAGACCATATAATTTTTTTAACCATCATAATAATGCTCCTCCTCATAGCTAAGGCCTTAAGGACCCCAATATGAGTGTACCTTTGAGTCATGTCTAAAAAGGTTATTCTACACATTTAAAAATATTTGAACGATGTTTTACAAACATCTAAATAAGGTATGTGTTTGATATTTTTTAACCAAGGTGACTAGGTACTAAAAATACTATAATAGGGAGGCTGGCATAATACCACACACAATTATAAGCATGATGTTCATGAATTTAATCAACCTTAGGTAAATTTGAAATTGTATAAATTGGAAGAGGGTATGATAACTCAACAATCTAAAGTGTAAATTAGTACACCAAACCTTAGATTTAGAGATAAGTCAATAACATAAAAACTAGTTCAACCTCGACGTGTTGCTATTAGGAAAATAGAAGAAAGACCTTTAGATTATGAGGGAGATAATAAGAACCAATAAACTCAAGATGTGAAAACATGAAATAATTCTTAAGTATAAAACTAGAACCAAATGGGCAACACAATGCCACCACATGGTAATATAAATGGTAGTATAAAATGTTTTTCTAGAACTTAGAGTGAAAATAATGCACAAGATGACCTAAGTTCACCAATGATGAAATGGATTTTGAGTCTATAAACAACTTTCAATCCAAATGGAAAATTAAACCCAAGTTCTCTCAAGTCATGTGCAAATGGCAAACCCAATTTAACACATCAACCTTATGAACTTAGAAATGTGCAATTTCAAATTTGAAATATTAATGGACTTAAAGATAATTTGGGAATTGGTTTATAATCAAATGGGAAACATAACTATGCCAATTAGATGATATGACACAATGTTTAATTTGACAATTTAAACAAGGTAAAGATTGATTTTGACTTGGATAATGTAAAACCTACTTGTTAAATAAATTGGTGGACAATGTGTTTTAGTTATGACATTTTTTTAAAATCAAGTTTTGATTCCAATCAAGACCAAGTAAGCTAAGACCAAAAAGAAAAATGCAACTAAGTAATCATCTTAAGCCCTAAACTAACAAGGTTTATTTTATATTGTTGAAATCTGTCTATATACGTACATTTAGAAGGAATTTTAAGTGTTAATCCAAAATAAAAGTGCATTATATGGTAGGGTATTTTACACCCCCTTCTTCCAAGTGACAATATGATGACATGTACCTTTGGGTGAACCCTACATCAACAATACTTAACAACAAGTGGGGATTTCTAAAACTTACAATTTATGACTGTCTAGATGGTCTCAAGTGTGGTTAACACAAGAGATACAACATGTCAATTGAGTTTGAAATAAAATCTAAGTGAAAATGCTTTAGGGTTGTTTAATCACCAAAATCATATGGGTTTTTGGGAGAGCCTAGACAACTTCCTATTTATGCCTTGTACAAAGGTACAATTGTAATGAAAAGGTGATTTTGATCACCTGTGTTCCCTATAGGGGATATGGGGAGATCATATATGCATAATTACTTTTTTCAAATAATCTAACAATAAAGTGATGGATGCATTACATAAAACAAATTTCAAGAAATTTGAAATTTACTAAGTGAAATTTGAGTTTTATAACACCAAATTTGAAATGTGAAGTGAAGTTCTTGGCCCCTTGGCCTCAGTTTGCAAAAATTTACTTAAACAATCAAATAAACCATGTCATTTTCCTTTTAAACACCAAATGGAAGGTTCTTAATTATTTTTAAACACCAAATAAAAAGTTAAAAAGACTTAATTATGCTCAAATAAACTTCTCCTCTTGGTTTTGCAAGAAAAATTAGAGTCTTGTTTAGCTTTGAAGCATATTTGTAAATGAGACAACAAATTATGGATGTATTACTCTTGGGTCTATGTTTTTTCAAAAACATAGTAACCAACATCAATCACTATTGACCGATGTTAATTACTATAAAGCTAATTCCATTTAGATTCTAACCATTTCTAGTCAAAATTTATCGATCACGGTCACCTACGACCCTGAAGGTAAAAATGTTATGCTCACAAATACTTGTTAGGATAAAAAAATTCAAAATAAAACCTTATGAATAAATAAATGTTTAGACTAGAGACTTATAAAATTAAATTTTGATAAAAACAAACTTGAATAAAGCTCAAAAATTATATTTTTTAGCTGTATTTTCCCCTGCTACCCAACTGATGCCTATCACCTAGAACCAACATCGATCATTGTGTAACCTGTGTGTGAATAAAAAATGTTAGAAACATAGGAAAATAAGAATAATTTTTTTTATTAAATTATTTTTCAATGAATTTAATGGAAATATAAGATTTTTAAGATGTCTTCATTGCTTGAATAGATGTTATTATCCCACCGAATGTGCCAAAATATAGTGTTGGATTACAAAGAGGATTAGTTCAAACATTAGTCATAAAAAACACAAAATAATGCATAATAACTAACAATCTAGTCCAACCTATTTAATGGGGTTTTAAAATGACAATAATAATTAATTGAAGGAAAACACATATACCTATTACCTTCCCAAGTGATTCCACCATCCAAAAGTGGCTCCAAGAATGTTTTTCCCCTTGATTTGGTGTTCTTGTCTTTGTCAATAATGGATGCCAAACTCCTTCATCATCTCAAGATCTCCATGCATAATCTAGGCTCATGATATGAAATCACTAATATTCCTATCAAATGAAGCTATCCTATTGTAAATAAAACACAATAATCAACACAAAGAAAGATTGCAAAGATAATCTTGCATTATAAATTTATATAATTTAAGATTAAAAATGATGTTTTATGGCCTTCTATTGAGAGATTTTTCAAATGGGACAAGATCAAACATGATTGTCCATCTCAAGATTGAGATGTATGGAAATGAATTAATCTAATATTTCATAATAAATCTATAAATATCCTCATAAATATTTGGGAGGAAGAGGCATTAATTAGCCATGGGTGCCCATAAACTTGATATTTGTTGCATTTATGGATTATGGATGCCACCCCATTGATCATGTCATTAGGAGATGTAGATATTAAAAATCATTTTATAATAAATAAATATTTAATTTATTCCATGAAATTCTTGCTTAAGCTCTTAATTTGAGTTAATTTTCTTAAGATTAATCAATTTTAGTGCAATTCTTTGGGAATGGTGTATAAATAATCAAAATGGTCAGAAAGTCAAATTACTGGGTCATAATTTGACTGAGGAAGAATTGTAAGGTGATTATATATATATATATCCCATTTAGGATGTTACCAACACAAAATAATAAAGGTACGTGACATGTACTAACAAATTAGAAGAAAAGAGTGACTTGGAGTACCAAAATGCAAAATCACCATTTTGACTCAAAATAATTTAAGAAAAGTTAGGAATCACATAAAATGCATTTCCCCATTTATGGATATATTAGCCTAAATCAACACTTTTATATGACAAGATCAAACCATTTAGCATTTTTTAATTGATTTTGACCTAAATTGTGATTTTGAGTGCAATTTGAGTAAGCTTGACGCTTTCAACACAAATGGTGTTAGGAATTGGATGTCTAAAATTTACATGGTCTATGTGACTACTACATGTGTTTATAATTGTACACACATGGGTTTTTATTGATTTATTGATACCCACATTGTTCTTATCTGCCCTTTTATGAAGAGTAGGGCCACTCCCAGAGGGGAGGTGTGCGAGAGATTGATGGTATATGGTTAGACGTGAAGCACTCACATGATGTTTCCCCCTTTTTAGCCTATTTAAACCATTTGAGATTATAATCATGGCTAATTTTATGGATTATTGAGTTATTTATGAGGCTCATTTGTACTATTGTACATAGTATATTGTATATTTATCTTTGTATTCAAATACAACATGTAGTATATTATTATTTGATGGATACTCATCACAATAGTGGCTATGATATTTTTAATTAATTCTAAATATTATCACAATAGTGGATGTATTCTTATTTATATCTGAAATATGGATTATATCAGTGTTTTGTTATACCTAAATCCTTTGACTATTCATTTTGTGAGAAGTATCATATTGTAATCTTATATAGACTAT
The DNA here is from genome assembly GCA_037957365.1 of Torreya grandis. NCBI lineage: Eukaryota > Viridiplantae > Streptophyta > Pinopsida > Cupressales > Taxaceae > Torreya > Torreya grandis. The sequence goes on from JARHVA010001820.1 coordinate 2,050,893, forward strand.
TTGTAAATTAAATGGATCATTTTATGAACTAATGGGTTAATAAATTTATGCATTTAATTCTTGAGATACATTTAGTAGTTAAATAATGATTTTATAGATACTTTTAATGATTACATAAATATACCATTTTTATTTAATTTATTTTTGTATGTAACTCTAGTGTAACCTAGTGGGGTTATAACAACTTTGATCTGGTGCATTCATATTTGGGTCATTTACTATCTCTCCTTGTTAAATATTAAAACCCTAGTTCCTACATAGCCAATACTTTGAAGAGAGCCTCATACTTATGTATTTTTCCCCTATATGTTGGCTTGTGTGTGTATCATGTAATGTATGATAAACAAGTACAATAGTGAGCTAGTTTTTAACTTTGCCTATGAGTCTCATGGAATGATCCTTCAATAATTTATACTTGTAGATGTGTTGGCCCTATGAATTATATGGAAATAGGGTAAAATAGGTAATCTTTGTTCATTTGAGTGATTTTGGTAAGTTCCCTATGAGCAATTAAGAAGTTTTTAAGTGATGAATGAATGAGGATTGATCATGTATTTATACCAATCAATTTGGAGAATATCTCACATTAAATCACTTAGGTCGACCATAAGAATATGTTTCATTTGAAAATTAGATGACTTTAAGACACTACACACTTGTATCAGGTAAGGACACTTATGTCAATGTAGGCATCTGACTGGGACACAAGTGTTTATGAAGTAAAAAAGGAGGTATATGTCTATAACTCCTAGAGATGGAAGATAAGAAGGTTTATAAAATTCTAGGCAAGATAGAAGGTCTGAGTCATCAGAATAACATTGGTTACACTAATATATAATAAATGAGAATAGAGAGATAGTGTATGAAAGCCTTTCAATAGTGGAAAAGGTCTAGAAGATGAAGGTACATCTATGACATGTATTTTACAAGTTTATGAGATTGAGGTTTTATGTAACTCATAAATAGTGTCTACACATATTAATTTTATAAATATAGTAAATATAGTTATATTTAATTTTACTTATTAAAAATCTACATCATACTACATATTGTATTGGAAAACATTGATATAGTTTTGTGTTGTGTGTTGTAATTACATCATCCAACACCAATATAATTATTTATATGTGTGGAATACATTGAATAGAATGAGTTAGTCCCTTGTGTTTGCATCCCTTACTAAATAAAACTCTTTGATATAGTTTGATTACTTATCACCCTACAAATAACTATATTAAATAACTTAATATAGTCTGTTAGATTTAGATGGATCATTTCCTAACTAAATTAGCAAGCCTAATAAAATTTATTTATATCTCCTTCCTAAATGCATTAACTAGTTTGACATAATCTATTTATTACACTCATTCTTGTTTAATTGAATCAAATAAATAGATATATTTAAACTTTCCCTATTCTTGTTCCCAACTGCATCGATTTGGTCGATATAGTCTATTTTATATAGTTTAACTACATCAAACAACCTAGATATATTAAACCCCTCATCTCCTATCATGTAGTACATGTTTTCTAATTTTGAATAGAGAATACAAAAAGACATTATTGACTTAAAAAATTCCCTCAAATCTTGTAAGGCTTACTTTCCTTTCACTACTATTGAAAACCAAGACATTTTTTTTTTCATGTGAATACTAGGAATAAAAATTATGAGTCACTCATTACCTGTCAACCTCTTGATCCACTTAAATATACCAATACATGTTTATTTTATAGGATGAAAATGATCTTGAGTATACTAATAGAATTATCATTTTCATTAATGAACATCCTAAGCATAGGGAAAATAACCCTACAATGATCTATAACCTCATGATGGGACCTCACATAGGATGTCATACTTTCCATACAAATAGATTTTCTACAGGATTTGGGGAAAGTTAATACATGAATTCCTCCCTTCTTTCTTCTTCCACCATTCTTAGTATTGCCACTAACATGGAAAATCTTTCATTTAATGGGCCTACTAAGAGTTCTTATATGAATACTCATGTTAATGCTATACCTATTGTATCTCAAGCTTCCTCTTCTAGCCAAAAAGCTCTTGGTACTAAAAAATCTTGTTGTGCCATGAATTAAATGGATACCTTTCAAATTAATAATGTTAATCAAATGATGTAAATGAAAAACCAACTCTTTTATTTGTAAAATCATCCTTAAAAACCTCAATGGGGAGTGAAAAAATCAAATAACCCCCACCCCCCTTAGAGATGCACATGGTAATCTCATTCTAAAACCCCACTTCTTAACAAAATAATTTAACATATCCAAAATGAACCAATAATTCCTAAAATTAAAAACATATACATAGTGTTAACACTTATAATGGATCCACTAATCTTGTTTTGAATTTTAAAGATTTTGGTAACTTATACAAACATTTGATTAAGCTAAAAATTTTTTTTTACCAAACTTCTATCTAAAACATTTTCCAATCATTCCCTAGACTAGTATAATTAACTTAATCTTAATACTATCTATAGCCTAGAGTATTAGTTACCGTATTAGTTCAGGAAATTCAAACTGTTGACCTTCATGAAAACATATTAGATCATTTCATTAGCTATAAACAAGTGAAATTGAAAACTGGCCATGTCTTTATTAAGTGTTGGAAAACATTATCTAACAAGATTGAACACAACATATTAGAAAACAATCTCTTCCATTTTTAACACTCTTCATCCCAAAATCAAATATATATTCAATACTCTCTCTCTAACATATTTGGAATAATCATTTGATCAATCTAAATGCCAATAATTATTCATAAGATAATTTGAACCTTCCTAAACCACAACTGAGACTTATATACTTATGAAATCTAAAAAAACACGATACCAATGATGGTGTTATAGATACTTATGATTCCACACACACCATCCATTTTATTTTCCCCTATTTATCCAATGAAATTACCCTTTTAAAACATCTCATGGTAAGTCATTTCTATCTCAATCCCACTTCCTATGCCTATGTGAACAATGTGGACATCCAAAAAACTATTTTCCCATCTAAAATTCATAAATGTATTCCTAAACCCTTAGCTAGATAAATTTAGTCTTCTCACCCTACCAAACATTGATATGATGTCCAATTTTTTTGGTATAACACAAGTTGGTGACATTCCCATGAAACATGTACACAACTTAGGAACTTTTATCTTGAGTTTCTCCTTTGTCCAAACTTAAATCATGAAAATATGAACTAAAAATGCCAAAATTCCTATGAAAAGGTAACTAAATCCCATGATTCAAGGTAAAAAATTAATCTCTCAATTAGGATAATTCTCACCTTTACATCTATAAGGATCCACTTCCTAATCATACCTAACACCAACAAGCTAATACTAATCAACCCACTAGCTCTAATGTTATAAAAACCATGGTTAATCCTAAATCTTCCCCCAATGAAGAAAACTTGGTTAACATGAAAAAAAATGAGGCATGTAGTATCTTACATCAATCCTTATAAAAAATTATATGCATAATCCCCATCCTACTTTCTAAGTAGTTTCAGACTCCTCTTCATCTCCATTTTTTGATGTTGATTATGAGGAGATCACTACCAATTTAGTTCCTATGACCACATCAACCAAATCAATGTAGTTACCTTTTCTTAATATTATTCCAAATATATAAAAAACCTTGATACAATGCGTTCTTCCTCCCATAACTATATCAATAACCCTAATATAGTCTATTAGTTTTCATCCCTCTATTGTTGTCATATTAGCTATCTTGATACAATCCACTACTCCTAGATCAACACAGACTACATCAAACAACTTAAAGTAATCTATTCCTATTAATAATCTTATTGATACTAAATTTACCATCTTGATGTAATAAAATACTATCATTTACTTATAGGCTACTACATCAACTAGCTTGATGTAATTAGCTTCTAGTTATTTTATGCAACAAACTATATCAACTAGTTTGGTGCAGTCTACACTCCTCAACCAAACTACATTGGTAAAGCTGAAATTGAAAATTTCTATTATAATAAATTCAAATGTGCCTTAACTCCTTATTTAGTTGATTTTTTTCAACGTTACACACCTTTAAATAAGTCATATTTAACTCCCTTAGGATTTGATGAATGGGACCCCATCAAAGAAATTTCTAGACTACCATCTCAAATTTATTTCCTTTAGCTCATGAGGACTTCCCCATGTCATAATAATAAATTAATTAAATTATTATTTGAAATTAATATCCATTAAACTCTACCTATAAGGAAATAATTTACCTTGCTTGAGTCTGAGGATAATATCCTTCAATAGTGTGAGGAAATATCCATTTAAATTAATGAAATTTTGGATGATTCTATCTCACTTAAATTTCCCATCACTTCCATGATTCCTGATGAAATATTACTTTATTTTAATGATCATAGTTTATTAATTAGTGTCCAAGTTGGTGACATTGAATTAAAGTGTGCCTTTATTGATGAAGGTTGTAGCGCCTATGTATCTTCCATTAACTTTAGAAAAACTCTTAGATATTTTAAATTTAACCTTAAATATACATGAAGTACATGCCAAGGATATGATAAAATAAAAATACCTCCTATTGTTTGTGTTTGGATTCTTATCATAGTCCCTCCCATTATGGTTAGAGTTAAGGTCATGATTTTTTACTTTCCACTATCTTATAACATCTTACTTGGTTGGCTATGGATTCATCACATAAGAACAATCTCCTCTTCTACATTCCAATGTGTCAAATTTTCCCACAATGGTGATATATATAGAATTTAAATTAATACAAACCCTTAGAATTTTGAATAATTCTAATAAAATAGTGTCTTTAAAATAACTACCTTTGAAACCTTACCTAACATCCCCTTTCATAAATCTCAATGCTTTAACTATCTTGTCAAATCTAATTGAGGCTAAAGTGAACACACAAAACTTATGTGAAATATACCAAATAATATTTTATATTCAATGATGAAAAACTTAATGAAATTAGTTCGAAGATCAAAAACTCAGATCTACCTTATAGCATCATAACTTAGTTACCCCTTTTTTTGTGACCTCAATCTTGTAAGATACCAATTGATGAGTTTCCCACTTCTATAGTCATGCCTAATAATTTGGATCCCCACTTTTCCTCTCATACTCTAGTGGCCAATACTATCCATATCAATCTTTATACACCTAATTATGGTGATGGATACTCCCTAAATGGTCCTTTCTTAGCTAGTTGTGTCTAAGCCAATAACATAAAAATCCTTCACTATATATTTTCCTTATAACATTATTTTGAGTATAATTTACATTCACATAAAATTAATTTAGTGTATGTAGTTCATTCTCCTTCAATTACACCTAAAATTATTCCTCTTTTGGTTGATGTTCCCAGGTTTGAGATAGACCCTGTACCATCTTATACACACTCTACCTTAGTTAATTTTTAGCCTCTTAAGAGTATTCCCCTTGATCATTCTATTACGTGACCATATCAATTCATTAGATTTTATAATCATTCAAGAATCCTTAATTCTAGGATGTTGACAACATTACTATAAACCACACCAAGGCAATATCTTAAAGATGTAGCTTCAAAACCTATTCTTGAGCCTATTATTAGATGCATCAATGATGATGATATATTTGATTGAGTCCCAACTGGTCCCCATCATGATTCTCCACCTATATGATGGGAAGATGAGCCATATTTCAAGTTTCACAAGATAACTAGTCATTAAGCCAAGTATTATTTGGCATACCATAAATTCTTAACACAATAACAATCATAGGTTCAATTCCTATTATATCTATTTAACCACCACAATCAAATAATTCTAGACACCCTTGTTTCTTTCATGGTATAACTATGTAAATTAGACTCATTGATGATCTCTTGAATATTATATTGATGAGCTTCATTTTGCAACAACATAGCCTTTTAGTAACAAGAATTTTTGACCTCTAAATATATCTCCAAAATACATCCCCAAGTATAGGGAGGTATATATATATATTTTAGCATCAATGCACTAAACATCAAACCAATATATGTTGATTACCCAAGAAACACTTTCATGATTTCTTGATGCTTACACCTCAACCTTCTCAACATCAATATTAGGGTCATTTTTAAAAAAGGAACAACCTTATTCTTGACCTTAGTCTTCTACCACATCAAAGTATATTCACCCCATGACATCAAAAAAATTTCAAATTGTTATCCTTCAAAAGAGGTACCATACCCTCCCCCTCTTTATTACAATGTTCTTACTTTATCCATATAGCTTGTACACTAGTAAATCTTCATATAAATCTCTACAAAGATATATGAGATTATGATCAAAGCTAGATCCTAGTTATAGCAAAACTTATATGATGTTATTAATAATGTATGTAGATATATATATCAACATTTATGAGGACATATATGTGTTATATCATCTTATTCTTCACATTTTCATATGATTATATTAGGCATTTACATTCTATTATAGCATTTATGATGCCATGTTATACATATCTTTATTACATCATAGTTATCTTTCATTTCAACATTTTTTTTTTGGTATTTAATTGACATTTATATCATATTGTTTACACCATGTTTTCCATTACAGTTCTTTGGTACTGACTTTCAACCTTTGCTTCTATTTTATAGTTTAGGTGACACCTTCAAAGTTTATTTTATCACTTCTTATATTAGTTCCCTAGTGAGGCTTTGTTGACCACTTATTTTCCCTCTATTTTTAGGATAACCACTTATATTCCCCCTCTTTTATGATGATCATTTACATTCCCCCTCTTTTGGGATGACCACTCCTTTTATTGGTGATTATGCTAGATCTTTTATAGTTTAGTATAGCTTCTTGCTGATAGGACCATCATAGCATGGCCCCTATTTCTATCATGCACTAATTTACATCCTTGTGATTAGCTCTAAGAATTTAAATAATTTTAACACTTATTATATGGATATATCTCTCATGATCCCTATTTATCCCCTAATTCATTTCATTTGAGACACACATCAATCAATTTTAAGATAGCACACCTACTTGTGGACAAGTCTCAAAGTATTTAGACACCATGGTATTAAGGTCCTTCTCTCTAATGGACAAGTGTAAGATATTTTGTGTTAGTTACATATTTTAGACATTCTTAGTTCTATAAATCCATATGGAGGAGGAATATTTGGAAATAAATAAATTAAAAAATATTTTAGAAAACAAAAATGCAATGATTAAGAGACAAATATAATCTTAAAAGTGAGACCATACCAAAATATATGATCTTTTTTTGTTTCATATCCTATTTTATTCAAATCTCAAACTCCATAATTTGATTAATAATGGATATGAGGTCCATTGGAGTGTGGAATGCTAGTAGATTAGGGTAGGAGGTCTCATCATATCATTCTACATTATAGTGCCACCTATATTCTCACATAAATAATTAATTATCGTAATAGATTTATGACTCTATAAAGGGTCATGTATAGTGGGGGAAATGTTATGGGAATGTAGGACCATTTCAATTTTCATGCATATCACCTTGATGAGATGATCGATGTATTCACTTGTTATCCCAAAATTTATGTTCACTAGTCAAAGGTCCTAGGTCTTTAATGTCAATAGTTCTTATCACTTATTAAATTTGTCTCATTTATACTAAGGATTTACACATATCCCATTTATCACCTACAACTAATTATATACATCACATTATCCTTGATATTCCCCTTGATGGGTATCAATTTTAATTAATCACATTCTAGATCACACCTAATCACGCCTCTTGGATCACTTTTTGTGTGTTGCATTTTAATACTTCAAATAGAACCATGAATTACTTAAAAATACACACCTTATCATATTGTATTTACTTAATTATTCCTCCTATATTAATTTTAAAGTTGCAACATAATACCCTCGGTACTTATTTACAAATACCTTTCTAGCATTACTTTCCACACCATCTTATTATCCTTCTAGTCATGTCATTAGATGGTCATACTTTCCTGCCTTAAATTCTATAAAAAACACTAAGTTTGAGTTATAATTATATAAATATTCCTATTTATTTCATTCACCAATGTTTTACTTCACATTTTTGTCTTACATATTTGGTTGTCTTTACTTACATATATTTGTTTGATTGCATTTAATTTATATAAATTTCACTATCTTTGTTTGATCACATTTAATTTATAGATATTTAAATTTAATTTATTTCATTTCATTCATCCCACTTATTTTCCTTCACTTATTGGCATATCTCAAACTATTTTACATATTACATCTTTTGTCGTGTGTTTTACATTAATTTTATCATTTCTTTCATCATTTTACACATCTTTTATTGTTTTTTCATCTACTTACTAAATATTTTATTTATCATTATATGTCTCATTGATTTCATTATTTTTACCATACATTTTATCAAATTTTTATAAAATAATAAAACACACATCATACATAATAATATTTTCCCATAGCATAACAAAAGAAATACTAGACACATGTGCTAGAAGGAAAATGCATTATTAGGCAATACATGATAAATATACAAAACATATCTTTATATGTGTGTGTGTGTGTGTGTGTGTGTGGATAATAATTTTATAAATCATGATAAAAAATGATACATCATAGTAAAAAATCATCTCTCAGGCTGTGGTCCATCCTATCCATCAAGTGGTATATGTGTTACAATCACCATCAAGGCCTGGCTAGATGGTCCCTCTACTAACTCCACTATAATGGCCATGTATATGAATATAGAAACTTAAGATACCCATATATATGGGGAAAATTTTCCTAAAATATAACCACATCTTATGGTGGTCATATGTGTTGGCCTCTCCTCAACTAGCTCTTTCCATGCCAATACATCTCTTATCCTAGCTTTAAGTAGAAAATCAATATCTACTAAGGCCTACTCTTACCTTTATAACTCTTAGGTAACATCCCCAATAAACTAATACCATATATAATATGCTCTAGTTGACACTTCTATAGGATCTGACATCATTTTAGTGTCATGTTAAGGGAGCATGTGGTCTAAAATCTTGTGGTGGGTAACCTCCACCAAAGTCCTCCACTGTATCTCCTCCACAACATTATCTAAAAAAAAAAACCAATATAAAATAATATATGACATATATATACTAAAATAATTAAACATACATCTATCACTACCATGTAGCATGTCCATATTTACCTTAAGGAAATAATAATGATACAAATAATACATTTACTTAACCATAGTGGTACCATCTTCCTAACTTCCTATCACCTAATAACTTCATATATTCAAGGTAAAAAAAAAACCTATATACTACCCCAAATAGATGACTCAATCATGTATCACTTTTGTCTAACTTAATGCTAGCTATATACACATAATATTTTCAAGCTTTTATCAATTATTAACACTATTTATCTTACAAGAACCTGTCAAGTCTCAATCTTTTTGAGTGCACACATTAAGGGTTGCATTGGGAAAGAGGTGGGCAAACCATTGGTGATTTTTAGGATTGTCATCCATTTTTATACTTATTACCAATCCAACCAATTCGTATAAATATTCCCCTAAGTTTTGCCTCCTCTTTTTCACACTCCTCTAGTCATTTGCCACCTTCATTTTCTCTTTCCCAAACCTAAACCCATTTTTGATAGTTTACATGACTATGTCAATTGTGTCAAACTTATATTCTTATTGAAAAAACTTATTAAGGGTCTAGGTTAGCCCCTAGCTAACCTAGTCTGAGACTTAGTAAGTTTTTATCAATTATGATACTAGGTCGATCGAGTCGACCTTATCAGCCAATTTTTTTGGAAGGATTTAGGGTTAGATACACCTATATTAACATAATAATTTCACCATTTATAAGAGAAGAGAAGAATAAGTAAGATATATTACACATTTTATTATCCACCATTCTAATTGAGGATCAAGCTTAGGGTTTCATATTTTTTTTTGAGATACAGATCTTGTCTTATGGAGAAGTATTTTGGATGCATTGATAAGTTGTGTATCCTAGAGATGATTTATCCTTGTCATCATTACATACTAAAATAACCTCTTTAAAAGCACCTTTCCCAAGGGAGAGATTGAGGATCGATGGGTTTATCTTTAAAGGTAAGTATTCCTAACTTTGTTCTTCCTTTGTAAGAGTAGATATATATGCATTCACACTTCTCTTCCATGCATTAGGATTATGTATACATTAACGTGAGTATATGTCTTATATTTATGTTTACTTTTATTGTTTATTACCCCCACTTTGTGCCACAAGCTTTGATGAGCACTAGATTAGATTCTTTATTTACTTATTATTATTTTAGTGAATATGAAAACATAAGACCTAATTAGGGTTATTGCATAGTTTTGTTTGACTAGAGGCTTTAGAACCCTCCCTAGTGATATTATTGTGGTCAGAGATCAATTGATTAGGTCTAGTAGATCCATTTTGGTCATGACCCTAATTATCTAATGTATCCCCAATCAAAACCGTAAGTAGGATCTATTTTATTCAAGCTAGGAATGATTTGTAGATATGCTAAATTTACCATTGCATACATTCTAGTGAACCTGATGCGAATATAGCCCTTGTAGGTTTTATTTCAATCTTTTTCATTTCTATCATTTTATTATTTATTTATATTTATGATACTAGGTCAACAAAGCTGTTATGGTTATAACTTATGTGCACATGTTTGAAACATAGTTATATCAAAATGGATCTATTCTTTTTGTGTAGGTCTTCATCAGATACGTGTTTTTATATTGAATAGGTTGACATGGTACTCTTATTAATTTCTAGATAAAAGACTATGTCAAATAGGTAAACTTAGTATCCTAGTGAACATCCAAAACAACAAACTAAGTTGTGCATATTGACTTAGTATTACAAACAATTTCCATATAAAAAACTAAGTTGACCAAGTTGACTCAGTCATCTTAATAGGCATCAAAAAATAAGGTTATCATAGAACTAGGTCGATCCAATCAATACAATTGGCAAAAATTGTAAGCAACATTCAAGGTACTTCAAAAGAAAATTTACAATCTTAAGCATCTTCCAATCCACCAAGGTTACTCTCTTTCTCTCTATTTAAATTTAGTACTTCATTAAAATTATATTTTTTGTAAGTTTATAGTCTTCAAAACTACAATCCTATAACAAACTAAGTTGAGTTAGTCAACTTAGTTCTGTATTGCCTTTTATCTAAAAGACTAAGTTGATCTAGTCAACTTAGTTCTTAAGGAATCTTACTTCTACAATAAAATAGTGACCCTTTTTAATCTATTATATAATGTTTTCATATAGTATCATTTGAACTGACTCTGTACCATTATTAATTTGAGAATTAACAAATATATGCTAGTAATTAGTTCACACATTTATTTTTAGCTGTTTGCATGCTTAGAGTAGCTCACATAGTCTAATTAGGTGGTTTTTAAAAATACCATTAGTTGTATTATTTTTATATTTTTTCACACACTAAAAAATCACACAAATTTTAAAATGCATTTAACATTTTTCTTCCCAAGGCCTACCTACTTAGATTTCATCACCAAGGGGGAAGCTGACTTGGTTTCCTAGCCAAGTATAAACATGTGGTTAATGGTATATATTGGTAAAGAACCCAACACACTTATCACTATGAGATTATGAAGTGAGGGGGTAGTTACAAATACCAATCTATTACTATTGCTACCATAGATACCTTTCAGCCTAAACATCCTAAAACCATCCATAGATTGCTTTTTCATTATCTATTTTCAACCAACTTGCCTATCACACTTAAAATAAAACTTTATAATAATCTAAAAACACTCAATATGACCACTTAGCATTTACTTTTCATTTGACTAATTTCTCTTTGATTATTATATGTTGTATTGAAAAAACTTGTATTGGGTAGTGTTAGTGCAAGGTTTTGTGTTGTGTGCCCCAATTGGGCCATTCTCTTTGATCCAATTATTTGTGTGTTTGATTTCATTTCCTATTTCAATTACATTAAAAAAAATTTACCTATTTTTAATACACTATCATTATGTCTAACACAGTCTCTTATAGACTATCGTTTTACTTGACTATAGTACTAGGTTGACTTAATTGACCTAGTACTACTTTTTGCCAATCAGGGTATATTACTTAGTCAACCTGATTGAATTTGCATTCTTATCAAGATGTCCTTTTTTTCTAGGTTACATTACTAGGTTGACCTAGTTGAATATGTATCCTTTTTAGCTTATTTTGAAACCTTGCTTATAGTACTAGGTCAACCTAGTTGACTCTATACTCTTATTTGCCTCTTGTATCTCCTTACTTTTGCATCAATTTTATCTTCCCTAATCTCTCTAATTCACAATGAACTTCTTATTTTAAGACAACACTAAGTTTAATTCAACAAATATGATGAGTCTTACCAAACCTAATAGGTTATACCATAAGTAGCTTATGGATCCTACCCTAGGTGAAAGTAATGTGTATGTATCCACTCGCACTATAAAATATGTGACCCATCCTCATTACTCTTCACTTCATAATCCTCTCTTCTCATTTAAAGATCAACCTATATTAGAGTGTACACCAAAAATTCTCTTCTTTGTCAATGAATTTCCTCGACATTTATGAAAGGATCCTTTTACTATTTATCATCTCATGATAAGTGGTCAAGTTGAGGAACCCCATTCATCTTATCCCACATTCTCACATGAAGTTAGAGATATGAGCTTATTTTTTTCTCAATCTCTTCCCACTATTTTAATCCCTTCTCATACCATGACATATTCCTCTTTGATTTCCTCCACCTCCATGCCTAGTATCTCTACTAACATGGTAGGTTCTACATCTATTGGGCCTCATCCAAGACTCACTCTTCTTAATACTTCCATTAGTGCATCATTTTATACCCATAGTAATCATGCCTCTAGAGTAAATATTTTTCCACATAAGCAAATTATGTAACTAGTGCCTCACTAACAATTCATCTCAATCTACTACTAACACCCATAGTGGTATCCAAGCCACTAATACCAATTCCAATACTCTAAACAATGCTAACAATGTAACTCTAACCCATCAACTCCTATTATAAACTCATAATCAAATGAATGCGTTCTAAGGTAATAATGAAAATCAAATGATGGAAATGCAAAATAATGTTATCCATCTTCAAACCTACCCTCAATAGATGCCATGGGACATGCATAACCAAAATGTTCCCCCACCTCCTCTTCAATATTCCCATGGTAATATTATCCCTCAACATCCCCTTGTTAACAAAAAAATCAAACACATTCAAAACGAGCCTCTTTTATCTCAAATTTATAATATTGATGTAGGAGGTATCACCCCTACCTTTACTTATAATGGGTCAACTGATCTTACTCTTCACTTAAAAACATTTCAAAATGTATATAATGACTGAGTCAAGTTAAGTAATTTTTCCACTACCAAATTATTAGCAAAGACTCTCCTGAGTGATGCTTTAGATTGGTACAACCAACTTAAATCTCATTCCATCACTAGTTTAGAGTATTTAGTCAATGCTATAGTCCAAGAGTTACAAACTAGTGATCTCCTTGAGAATACCTTATCCCATTTATTAATTGTAAGTAACTTGAAACTGAAACTGCATAAACTTTCATCAAATGATGGAAGACCTTGTCTAAAAAATGTGAATATAATATGGTAGATGAAAACCTCTTTCATTTATTTACCAATACTCATTTTCCCAAGTTGTAATATCATGTCTGGACTCTCTCTCCATGTACTTTGGAAGAGGCTATATACCAAGCCAAGAATCAATATTTCCTTATACATCAATTTTAGCCATCCTAACCTTCTATGGGTACTTACATGTTAATAAAAAATAGGAATTATCATGCTAAAAATGATGGCATCACTGAATCTTATGATACCATTCATACTATTCAAGATGTTATTCCTAACCAGACTCTAGAACAAGATTCCCCTCCTAACTACATCACTAATCCTCATTTACCTTTAACCAATAACATCAATTTTCATAAAACTTTATCCTTATAAGAATTACAAATATGTATAACAAGGCCTCTTCCATGATAACTCAATCCCACTTTTCCTATGAAATCTTGGTATAATCCCAATAAGTTTTGTTGGTTTCATGATATTTTGGGTCATTCTCATGAGACTTATAGATAGATTTATAATTTGGCTATGGATTTCCTTCTTGGTCCCAATTTTTACCATTATTATATCATTCATAAATGTCAGCAAGCCTATGACATTTCCTTTAAAGCCCATGAAACACAAACTAAATCTCAATATTTGAACCATGTTAATGCTTATTTGGCCATTTATAAAGATCCTCTTCTGAATCACCAAGATAATCAAGACAAGACTACCCATTCTACAAATAATGTTGATAGTCTTATTAACCCAACTCATGAAGAGAATGTGGTCAATATGACTAATATGTGAAGGGTGGTTTCCTTCATTGATCCCCATCCCATCCACACCCCTCAATTGTCTCACCTATTTTGTGTTATCCAAGACTTTTCTCTAACTCACTTAACAGAGTTGGGGAAAGAAGACATTATATATTTTGATGAATCAATTACAACACCTACCTTATATAAAACTTCTCTTAAAATTTGTACCATTCCTCCAACCTCTTTACCTATCACCAATGATGCTCAAACTTCTATCAACACTTCTTCTCAAACCACACCTTTATCAACTACTCTATCTTATCAAGACAATCCAAAAACCTATCTTCCAATTAAACCTCCCACATCTTATCAACATAAATTCACATGCACTTTAGATCCTCTTTCTAAGGACCTCTTTCAATACTATGCACCTCTTTCCAAAAGTCGCCATATGGGTTATGATGAATGGGATCCTATCATAGAACTTATAAATCTCCCATCTCAAATCCCATTTCTTGAACTTATGCATACCTCTCTATGGTAACGTAATCATCTTATGAATATTTAATTCAAAATGAACATCCCTTATCCTCCCATAGAATGATGCGAAGCAACCTTATCTAGATCAAAAGATATCATTTTACAATAATGTGAAGAGATGTCTATACATGTTGATGAAATAATGGATACTTCTCTTTTCCTCAAATTCCCCATTACTTATATAATCCCTAATGAGATTTTTCTTCATGTCGATGATCCTTCTCTATTTATCAGTATCCAAATTAGTGATATCAAAATTAAGCATGCCTTGATTGACAAAGGTTACATAACTTGTTTTTCCTCTCTAGATTTTATCAAAGCCCTTAGATATTATGAATGAAATCTTAAATCACATGTCAAGGCTATGATTGAAGGTAAATGCTTCCTTTAGGTTATGTGTGTCTCCCCATTACCATCCCACCTATCACCATTCACATAAAGGTGATGATATTCAATTTTACTCTATCCTATAACATTTTTCTTGGTAGGCGATGGACTCATTACATGAGAGAATTTACCTCTTCCACTTACCAATGTGTTAAATTTCCTCATAATGGAACCATATATTTGATTCAAGGTGACACTAATCCTTGGAATTCTAAATAATTCCAAGACCATGATGTATTCAAAATTCTTACCCTTAAACCCTTTCCAAGTGTTCTATTTCATGAATATCATTGATTTAACTTTCCTATCAATTCCACCCAAGGTTACAATGGTCACCCCAAACTCATCCGGAATATACCCCCTAAACTTAGAGATTATAGTGATGATGAGCCTAATGAGATTGATATCAAGATTAAAACCTTGGATATCTCACCTCATCTCATTTCTTAGTTTCCCCCTTCTTTGAAACATCATTCCCATCAACCACCTTGTGATGACATACCTATTTTCTTAACCAAGACTCAAAATTCCATTCATCCCACCACATTAGATGACAAGGTCATCCCTACCTAAACCATTGATATTCATACACTTGATCATGATGATGGATATACCTTAGATGATCAATTATTAAGAGGTCTTGTCCAAGATTGAGATGATGAGATTATTCATTATCATTCTTCTTTACTTCCATCTTTCAATTTATCTTCTAGTATTTCATCCTATATAATTCCTAATTTTAGAATTTTTTCTTTTAATAATAGCGTAGAGATGGTATGCACACCTCTAATTTTTGAAGAACCTCATAAGGGTATGATTATGGATTGTGCTATAAATGGTCCCTATCACTTTATTAGATACCAAGACCCTTTTATCTACCTTATCCTTGAGATGTTTATAACTTTCCTTTATCCTTCTATTCATGTTACCCCTCCCTCAATATATCCGATTTTAGATCTTATTCCCACTCCCTCTATAGCTGAGTCTCTTCTTAATTATGATCAAATTTCTCCTTCAATTGAGCCTTGCCCAGTCTCTCCACTGGCCCCACATTCTCTTGGTGATGGTTTGCTCTTTTGCCCACCAAAGGGGCTAATTAGCCATATTATGATATTCATAAAGTTGTGAGTCACTAGACTAGATACTACTCATTAGACCAACCTTATTCATCTTCTATTGCCACTCATCTTGTGAATGCACCTACCAAGTCTAATCACAAATGTAACTATTGTTGCCATAACATAGATAATCATCCATCCACACATTATCATAAGTTGTAAAAATATATTGAAACATTTCATCCCACCTTTCCTCATCTTATAGAAAAGGCTATACCTCCAATGAAAGTATTACCTGAGTATATTCCCAAATATGGAGAGGAATATTATCTCTAGTACCGATGTAGTACACATCACATTGATCATTGATGCATCTTTCAAAAACATTTAAAGGATCACCTCATTACCATTTCTACACCTACTACCCTTCCTCCCATAGGTCACCCTCACAAGAAGGATCCCCCTTCTTCCCCCATGACTCTACCTCTTATGGATCCATCTCCACCTATAAGTCCCTCACCCATGGACCTTTCCTCACCTATGGATCCCTCTCCACCAATGACTCCTTCACTGGTGGCACCTTCCCCATTAGTGACCCCTTCATCTATTATAGAATCCACTCATATGAATTCTCTTAATCATGCCCTATATGATATCCTTCATTATCATGATCCTTTATGATTTCCTATATTTTATATTAAGGATATTTGATGTGAAGTATTTTCTCAACTTTCCCTAAAAACTGATGAGACTTTGGCTATAATCTGAGTTTAGCTTCATAGAAACTTATTAGATGTTATAGATAATGTGTGTGGACAAATATATTAGTACTTATGAACATAATCATGGTATTTTTACATTTATTTCTTCATTTAGATTGGATGTGTCCTCTAACTTTACATTTATCTATTTTATATCATTTGACATTGTGTCAAAATCTTATCTATCTTATATGATGAATTTTGTTTTACACTACATGTTGCTTATAATGTCAGTATTATTCTTATGTTCTCTTATGGATTCTTTGTCATAATTACATACTTTTTATTTTTAAGTTCATGTCTTATGGTTATCTTATTATTTTTCATGATTGTTTGCTATCTTATCTCTATAAACATGGGAAATTGTTATTTTGACTTGGTTATACAAACATTTATCCCTTTATTCATTCCTAATTTACCATGTGATTAGTTAGAAAATAATTAATCTCATTACAATCTCCTTTTACTAGTCCACTTTGGAGCTCCCCTTATTCCCCTTATTCTCCTATACATGGTTGACACTTGAGATAACATGCTGGTTCATAGGTAAGCCTAAGTGTTCTAGTCAGTCATATCTTTGGATACTTAGCTTCATTTAGCCAAAGCCTAATTCTCTTTCATGTGTATCAATTTATATCTCATGATTGGTAATTCCAAGTTTATATAGAGGAGGAATCTTAAAATCCATAAAATACTAAAAAGCCAAATCATTTAACAAAAGGTAATGATCTAAAAGGCAATCTTCAAAATTTTAAAAAAGTAAAGTCACACTAAAAGACATGATTCTAAGCACATATCCTTTATTTAATTAAAACCAAAACTCCATAGTTTTCCTCATGATAGAGCTAAGGTCCATTGGGGTATGGTAGGCTAGTAGATTGGAAAAGGAGAATAAAAAAATATTTTAGTGCTACCTACTTTCTCATGAAAGTAACCAATCTTTACAGTAGATTGATGACTCTATAAAGGGTCCTAAAGAATGGGAACATGTCATGGGAAGGTAGCTCCATTTTAATATTTTTGATCAAAATTATCCACATGAATTGATCTTAGTACCACACTTATTTACCTACACAACTTTATGCCTATAGCGAACAAGTATCCTCTATATATTGATGGTCACTAGTCACTTAGTGTCTTCTCATGTCCTTATTATGCCTCATGTCTCTTAAGGTATTATCATAATATTCCTACATTATGTTTCTTACATTACCATTTTCACTCCATACAATCCTAATATTTCCCCTTGAGAAATATTTTTTTGTTCATTGATCACTCCCCTAGGGATTCCATTTGTGAGTTATAGTGTAAGACCATGGATAGGACCTGACCTTCTCACAAATTACCAAATTTTTTGCATTGCCATTATAAACATCCCCTTTACCATATTTTCATATTATTTCCATCTCATTGGTGATCCATTTGTGAGTTGTAGTGTAAGACCATGGATAGGAACTGACCATCCTCATAAAATCTTCTAAATATCCAAGTCACAACATAATTACATGTGTCAAATATGAGATAAGATGTGATTGATTATGAGTTACACATTATTGACATGCTTTCCATCTTGATTTAGTATGTTTTATACTTCTTTAATATTTCACTTTTATCTTCTTATTTTCTAATTGCATGTAAGAATCCAACCACCTTTCTTAGGTTTTTCATACTTCCCAACTTGAATTAGTGTGATTAATTTAAGACCATTTTTCCAATTTTTTAAATCTTTTATACTTCCCAATGTGATTTATTATGATCAATTGAATTAATTTTTTTTTATACCATTAGTCTTTCACATGATTTCCATTTTATTACATTATTTTCATACTTCCCAACGTGATTTAGTGTGATTTTATTTGTTTTAATTTGGTGTCAATATTTTTTATGGTTTAAAAACATTTTCCCCTCTTGTTTAACACTTTTTGGTTTATTATACTTGGTCATATTTTGTTATTACACATTTCCTAATGTGAAATAGTGTGTAGTGCATCTGTTTTGATTAAGTATACTTTTCCAAGTCTTTTTTTACCTATTTCTATTTAACCATGCATGTGTACTACATAATTCTAGAAATCAAAACAAAACACATATATTCCTATAACATATACAATAAAATCAAAATACATGTGATAGAAAGAGATATACCTATGCATTCACAACCACCACTAAAATATAACACATAAGATCAACATCAAACTATCAAAATAGAATATCTTTATATATATCATCCAATGTTTTAAATACAAAAGTTATAAATATACATCACTCCAGCTGTATGGATGGGCTCTATAATGTCTATCTCATGGCCGAGGCATGTTACCCATAGATTATTTGAACTATCTCCTCTAAATAGTGCACTATAATAATATTGTCCAAGATCTCAAACCTGCTACCTATCCCTATAAGTTGGCCACCTAGGCCTAAACCTATCCTAGATGGATAGCGGTAGCCATATGCATGGATCTCTCTTGAGCCAAGGCTTGAAAATCCTATACATATCATAATTCTATCCTTGATGGTGGTTGTAACCCATCTTTGCATGCTTGTAACTGTCTCATGGCTTCCCCCACTAGTCTAAGCCAGACTACCTAAGCCTGGGCTAATGATACCATAAGATCATCTAATGTGGTGGGGTCATATGGTGCTAGCACCTCATTTAGAATATCATGGTGTTTTCTCATAACTAGGTATCCCCATTTGATTTCCTCATCCATAAGATCTTTAAAATTTAAAACTGGATAACTATCAAATCACATATACATCTCATAATCTATCTATCTATAATCCTATACAACTAGTATTCTATATCAAAGATTAAAAAATACAACATTTCTTACCTATCTCAGTATCACTAATCACTATCTCCTTATCTGATCATCCATTGAGAATGATATCTCCATTGGCTCATCCCTTGAGCAACTCATCCATGGGTTACCTCCCAATCAAAGAAAACCTAGAGTCACAACCCACACACACATCGATCCTATCCTCAATTGTGCCTCTATAGACTAGCTCTACCCTAGGCTGATTAATGGGTCATCTTAGATAACCCACCTCTATCCTTTATCCTACCACTAGTGTCTCCATTAGTGGTATGATTAAGGTGGTCACTGCTACTCCTATTATGATGTTGGATATGATACCTATAACACCCACACATCCACATCCATGCCCTATCCCACTACAAGTTGTCATGTTCAACTAATCCATGATCTCACATGTTACAGTCTGATCTCTAGTTTATTTACTTATTCTCCTCCTCTTCCTCTCCCCTTCAACTCTCTCACATGCCATGCCCAAAATGTGGGCACCACTATAGGAACTTTTAGGGAGGGAGCCCAAATTATCTTGGCAAACATACCACTAGATATGGCTCTACCCACCAAGTATAATGTACCATGATCTATTGACATGCTAATATTAGTGCCAAAGTCACCCAACTTAGTTAAATA
Organism: Torreya grandis; assembly: GCA_037957365.1. Classification (NCBI taxonomy): domain Eukaryota; kingdom Viridiplantae; phylum Streptophyta; class Pinopsida; order Cupressales; family Taxaceae; genus Torreya; species Torreya grandis. Next base: position 2,071,513 of record JARHVA010001820.1, read on the forward strand.
GTTGTAATGTACACATAAGGATACTACATGATAACTCCTCATGTGACCATCTATAATGCTAGCATGTGGGCCATGACCCACACCACCTGATATTATGTTCACATCATTACTTGAGGTAACCAATGATTGACCACATGTGGTAACCCAATTGAATGATATATTAAGAACCTCTCATATATCTAGGCACTCAATAATACCACTAGTCCCATGGTATTCTTCCCTCTAGAAAACATCCCATACATATCATGCATGAGCTAAACCCAGATGACATATCCCAAGTCATAGATCACCCCCTGATCCAATATGGACTAACATAAGGCTATCACATATAATGGTACTTTCCCATCTAGCTTGTGACACAACACTCATGCTATCATAATTATTATCATAGCCTTTTTGATATTTAGAATTTTTTTAATATTAACATCAAACAAACTCACCCTCAATCCTAGGTAAATCCTATCCAAGCACATCGTCCATGATGTTAGTTCTTGTATCTCATTTTGGTCATTTGGTGTCCCTGTAATCACTAGTGTCCCCTATAAGAAGTCCAAGTAATACATGGACATCTTCTAATGTGATACAAACCTCTATGGTATCCCCATCCACCAGCCATCTAAATGTGGTTATCAAATTATCCCAGGCTCCCAAGAACATGACTATAGGATCAACACTCAGTGGGATCCATCACATCTCCATGATGCCTCCCAATCACAATGTGACCAATCTAACCTTTCCCACATCTATCAAGTGCTCTATTATATTTGGTAGACATGATGCATCAACCAATCACCAAAATTTCTAGCATCTCTACAAAATTTCAACAATAAAGGGTGTATTAGATCTCCATGTCACTCATAATCAAAATACATTATTTTAAAAATTCATATAAATAAACTAATTTGCCTTAATTATTTCATTTTTTTACCAAATTGACCTATTTTAAAACTAAATCAATCCTTTCAGTACTAATTCAACCATCCTTTGGCTTAATAATACTATTATATCAATCTCTTTTCACATTATAGTACTATGTTGACCACTTAAGAACCAAATAAGTTAGCCCTATAGTACTAAGTTAGCTACCTTTGACTTAACAAACTAATTTGGATTTATTTTCCTTTAAAAATACTATATTGGCCACTTACTTAAAAACCAAGTTGGCCATATTATACTATGTTGACCCTCTTCAAAAATAAACTAAGTTGGCCATGCACTACTAAGTTAGACCAATAAAAATATTTTCTTCTGTAAACTAAGTTTACCTAGTCGATCTTGTCCTTTCATTATGATGATTTTTTGACTAATTTCCATAAATGCCTTAGGCATTTATTTCTCCAACCCCTTCCTACCCAATACTCCATTTGACCCCTAGTGTCCCTAAAAATTTCCTAGGGTTCATTTTGGTATCTAGATTTTTCCTAATTGTCAAATTTATAAAAAAACTCAATTTCAAATAAAATTACTAAAAAAATTAAAATTCTTAGTTACTTACCTGTGTTGTACTCATTATGACCACTATGCATTCTCCTCATCTTAGTTGTCATCTCTTCACCATCTTGGATCTCTGGGCTCTCACTAGGTCTCTTAGAGCTATATTTTTATCAAAATAGTAAACAATATCAAATTAATTGTTTTTCACCCTATTTATATTTACTATTCACAACTATTCACCCTTCATATATTTACCACCAGATTCATTATTTTGATAATATCTTTATTTCTATTAACTCATTTTTTGAACCATAAAAATTTATAGAATCCTAACATAATAGAGAATATTTATAAATATTATATTCATATATTGCAATTTTTTTATTTTTCTTTCTTTTTCACTAATATCTATAGGTTCACCTAATGTTCTTCATACTGGACACCTTCATATTTCTTCCATCTCCTTCTTTATCTACAATACTAAGGTAATTAAAGGTATGTGTTTTTCAATTTTCTCCTTTCATTTTATTATTTGATCCTTACTACACTTTATTTACCATCAGCATTATGTGTCATCATGTCCTTTTCTTAAAGCACCATCCCCATTTTCACTTAAGTGACACGTGATGAGATTTGAGCGGGGCATATGTATACACATAATATTTTCAATCTTATAGCAATTATTGATGCTCTTTATCTTTTAGCAACCCATCAAGTATCAATCAATCTGAGCACATGCCTTAAGGTGTGCACTAGGAAAGGGTTGGGTATAGAATTAGAGATTCATGGGATTGTTATCCCTTTTTCTACTTATTACCAATCCAATTAGATCCTAAAAACATTACCCTAAGCTTGGCCTTCGATTTTTCACACTCTTTTAGTATTTTACAACTTCATTTGCTCTTTCCATAACCTAAACCCATTTTTGATAGTTTACATGACTATGTCATCTCTGTTGACCTTGTATTCTTATTGACAAAACTTATTAAAGCTCTAGGTCAATCCCTGGCCAACCTAGTCTATGACCTATTAAGTTTTTATCAATTGCGATATGAGGTTAACTAGGTCAACCTTGTCAGCCAAAATTTTGGGAAGGGTTTAGGGTTAGATACACCTATATAAACACAATAATTTCATAATTTATAAGAGAAGATAATAAGAAGTAAGGTATATTGTGCATTTTCACATCCACCATTCTATTTGAGGAGCAAGCTTAGGGTTTCATACTTTCTTTGGAGATATAGATCTTATCTTGTGGAGAAGAATTTTGGATGCATTTATAGGTTGTGTATCCTAGAGATGATTTATCCTTGTCATCCTTACATACCAAAACAACCTATTATGAAGCACCTTATCTAAGGGAGAGATTGAGGCTTGGTGGGTTTGTCTTCAAAGGTAAGTATTCCTAACTTTGTTCCTCTTTTGTAAGAGTAGATAGATATAAATTTACACTTCTCTTCCATGCATTAGGATTTCATATACACTAACATGAGTATATGTCTTCTATGAATTTTTAATTTTATTTTTTATTACCCCCACTTTGTGTCACAAGCTTTGGTGAGCACTAGATTATATTTTTTCTTTACTTGTTTTTAGTTTAGTGAATATGAAAACATAAGACCTAGTTAGGGTTATCACATAGTTTTGATTTACTAGAGGGTTTGGAACTCTCCCTAGTGATATTGTTGTGGTAAGATATCCCTTGATTAGGCCTATTGGATCCATATTGGTTATGGCCATAATTATCTAATGTATCCCCAATCAAAAGTTTACGAAGGATCTATATTCTTTGAGTTAGGATTAATTTGTAGATATGATGCATTTCCCATTACATACATCAGCTATATAGTAGGATCCACTAATTTTTGTTATTGATAAACCATTACTAGTCCTCCTCCTATATCATACAATCCTTATTATTATCATTATCAATATCTCACCACCATATGAATATGAGGTTGTACCATGGGTACCTCAATAGATAATACTCTACCTCCTAGACCCTACTGCTCCTTTCCATAGTGTGCCTAAAATATTGAGACCACCAATGCAGTGATTGGGTATGCCAATCCAAATTAACCTAGTGCATGATCACATTAATGAGGCTCTAACCACTATATGTAATGTCATGTGATCATTATTATTTCACTTGTAAATTGGTTGGCCATGACAACCACATAATCATAGTACCCTAGTATGGCCCCTATATTATCTAAGCTTGACATAATACTTAAAGTATAACATGTACATTATAGTCCTCACCATATGGTTTTATTCCCACATTTTCACCTAATGAAGGGCATAATGCATGACATGGGGAAACTTTATTAGCCTATACATATATAACCACTCATAAATCTAGCTCCTAAAGAGGATGATAGGATCCATCATCTATTAGTCCCTACTCAAAATGCCATAAAAATTATGAATTAACTACATCCAATTGATTAAACCTAAATCATATAATGTGCCTTGATATAACATAGGGTGGCACAAATTTATATAAGGGCACCACCCCATATGACTTGTGATAGATAACATAAGCTATCACAAGTCCAATTAGGGCCATATTGATATCTAGAATGCCTAATATATACACATAAAATAATAAAATGACTAACCCTCACTAATCATATATATCCAAGAATTGAGATAAAAATTCTAAGTCTTTCCTCTCATCCTCTCCATTTGGGATATTGCACACCACATGTGTGCTACTGATTGACAGCTCCAAAATTACATGGATATCCTCCAAGGTGATGGAAACCTCTATTGTGTTTCTATCCACAACCCATCAAAAAGTCTATAAAATTATCCCATGCTATTATGAACATGGATACTAAATATACACTAAGAGGAATTAGACACATCTCCATGATCCTTTTGAATTTTAAAAAAATTAGTTGGACCTAATCTACTACGGATAACTTATCTAATAGATCAAACAACCATATTTCATCTAATAATTTTAAATGTCTCTAAAAAATTCCAAAAAAAAATTTAAATATCTGACCTTTATTAAAAAATTGAAATAAATACTTGTAAATTCATAAAATAAAAAACTAATATTTTTTCACTTCATACTGCATCAACTATGCATATTACTACATTGGCCATCTATAGTTTATTTACTACATCAATCATGTTATACTACATCAACCAACCTTATATTCTACTACATTGGCAAGCTCATATTACATTGACCATGATTATAATAAATTTCTACACCTTTGTCCATGTTTAGCTTCAATTTCTATGCCATCAACCACTTGTTAAATTGTATTGGTTAGGTTTTCTTATTAGCACCATTAACCATGCCATAGGCATAAGCTACCTTATCTATTTTTATACTATATCAACAATGTAATATGACATATACCAACATAATACTTAACTGAATTGACCAATTCTTATGGTATTATCCATGTTAATCATCCCCTGCTTCCAAACTACATCAACCTACTTGATATAGTTCATATTGCATGGTGATTTTTACCTTGGCCCTAATAAATGTCCTTGGCCTAATTTTTTATTTTATTTCACCTATTTATTGCCCATATTATTTGTCTCTCTAATCCTACACTTGTGGAAAATTCTATCACAAAAATTTTCCCTGACACCTAATTTTCCTAATCTAGTTCATTTTAATCTAAAAAGCTAAAAATAAACAATTAATGTACCACATACATGTATGATGCTAGTTGTAGTGGAGATATTTTCAACATGTCTAAATCCTTTTCTATGAGATATCATCTCTTGAGTCACTAGATTTGAGTACATAGAGCTTTGATTTCCAAAAATAGCAAATGTGTAAATGAATAACTTTTTACCCTTTCATAGTAAAATTTTTAATCTTTGGTTATTTATCAAGAGATTTCATATTTTACGCATTTACATTTTTTCATAGGTTCTTTTCATGAACCAAAATAAGCCTTATGATCATAGTGAGATATATAGTTTTTATGTCCTAATAGATTTTTTTCAAAAAATTAGAATTTTATCTTATTTTTTAGGTTTGTTTCTTGTTCTGCACATTGGGCACCTCTCATCATCTAATACACATGAAAATTTTTCTCACAAAAAAAATTAAGTGAAGGTATTTATTTACATATTTAATTTCATTTAATTTTTAATTTTTACTACATTTATCTACCATAGTTTTTGTGTTGAATATGTACTTTCCTAAAGCTCCCACCCATGTTACACTATTGTGACATGCGATGAAATTTGGGTGGGGCATATGTATACACATAATGTTTTTCACTTTTATAATTTATTTATAGTTTATCTTATAAAAACCTATCAAGATAAAATCTCCCTAAGTGCACACTTTAAAGGGTGCATAGAGATGTTGTTATATATCTACCATTTTTATATCCATTCAATCTTCCTCAGAATTGACTTCCTACTTATCTCCTTCCATCATACCTCCTTTAGCTATATAATTACCCATATTTCTTACTACATTGACCTGGTTTGATGTAATTATTTTTGACACATTTCCATTTCAAACCAAATTGACCTGGTTGATGTAGTTTTAAATGTGTTGTTTTGATCTTTACAACTATCTCAGCTAGGCTGATGTAGTTCAAGGTTGGTTGACCCATTTTGACATACATCATGATGGTCTCATGGTGTTAGATTAATTTATAGGATGGGTTAGGTATATTTAACACTATGAACATAAGTTACCATATCATTCCAACATATGACATATAGTCATTTCACTTTGTTATTGCTCACACTTCCACCCTAATATACACTTAGAGGAGTTATTTATTAGATTCTTATCTTGAAGGAATATTGTATTTTATAGTCTTGGATTTTCATTAGGAGGTATCATTTTATCATAGATATTCATTAAACCTTTGAGGTCTTCAAAACCACAAGAATCTATTTCAAATCACCAGTAGCTAAGGGGAGATTGAGGCTTGACAGTTCATCTTCAAGGTAAGTATATTCTAACCCTAGCTCTTTCATTTATTTCATTTAGTAGATATAAGTTACTTAATTTCTTAGTAAATGAATGTATATCCTTGTTTTATCTTTATATACATTTATACTTAGTGTGTTTATAGGAAGTATTGAACTTTCCATCTATCCACTTAGGTAGCATAAGCCCCAATTTTCCTACCATGGATCCTTACCCATTTTGATATATATAATATTTTATCTTTGCTTATAGTACTTTTTTTTAATATTAGAATACTTAAAATAGAGATATAGTTATAGCTACTTCATTTTTTTAGAGGCCTAAAAGCATTGAAAACCTTTCTTTTAAAATTGTTGTAGGTGTTCTTCTTACTAGGTTTGAAGATAAATTGGTCACATCTTGAATCATTAAGTATCATTGGGATATATTTACCATCTTTGAGTTTGTATCTTTAGAGATAAGATAATTTAAATTTTAACATATCCCCTTGTATACATTTTATTTAAACCAACATGAAACATACCATTGATTTCACTTCTTCAGCCAATTGTATCAAACAAATTGATGTTGTTTTATATTAGTGTTATTTTCAACAAGTTACATTGAAAAAGTTGATATAGATCTATCATGATTTTCATCCTCAATCATCTATATCAAACAACTTGATACAATATTGTTCCCATATTTTTTCTACTAAACTGTATCAAACAACATGATATAGTTCTATTTTATCCTTACTTCTAGCCAAGTTTGTTGGCCATCTTGATAATATTCTATATCAACTCTCCCTTTTAACCAAATTTATTGTGTTTAACACTTTTTGGAAATAAAGATTAATAAGAAAGAGAGTAGCCTAATCAAACAAGAAGTAAGCTACTCTAAAAATTATAATAATTAATGAATTTATATTCTACTAATATTCTAATAATAAATATTAAATCCAAGCATACACTAAATATATAAAGTACAACATTCAATATTATGGTAATAAAAATACAAAGGAGAAATTATACTTTGACTATAAACTAATGTACAGGTAAATCTGAGTAATGTAAGTGTAAATATAGACTATATGATTATATTTAATCTAATTATCACATTATATAAATTATATTTATGTTAGTACAGCCACTTCCATCACCTTATGGACACTTGCATCAATGCTACTATATGTGATTCAACACTTATGCCCTATACATAATATTGACTATTGACTTAAACTTATACTAGGTATTTCTAGGTTTTCTTTCACCTTTTAGATTGTGTTTAGATCATAGATAATTTATTTTGATATAAAAATGTATCTCAAACATGATCAATCATGATCATATAGAAGCAATATGACCTAATTTAGTGTGTCACATGGGAAAATAAAAGGTCCAAGATCTCCATGCTCATGTATCATGGATCTCATGTATGCCTATATCACACTCAAGTACCTATGAAACATGTGTATATAAAATGATGTGATATATACTAACATCAAGTAAAATAATATGAAAAATATAACAAACATGTGAAATTCTAAATATTTTTATATTTTTCTTTTATTTGATTTTTTGTATTTTATTGAATATTTGATTTTTTTTTGAAATTTTTGTTTTTGTTTTTGTTTTTATTTTTAGGATTTGTTTTAAATGAGAGTGATATATAATGATCCCATATAAGGGATGATCATATGGTTATATATACTCTACATATGGTATAGAAAATAGATCATGCTACCAAAGATCATGTATATATGTCAAATCTAAAACTAGATTATCTATAATACTTTATATATGTCTCCTAGGACTCTATGATCATGAGGTATTAGTATAAGGTGTAGTGGTTATTGTAACCTATTATTTAATGAACTATTATTTCCTTGGTGTAATACTATATATTTATACCCATTCTAAAACATGGTTCTCTATCATCAATAACTAGCTAGGCCATGGAGGTGTAAATGAAGATCTCAAAGAGTTTACTATAGATCTCTGATGCAATGGCCTCTCAAGTATTGGTCACATAGGAAAGGTAATTTCTTGTTATTTACCTTTTCATGAATGATTAACATTATTATGTTATATAATTAGCTATCATGGAATAATTTTTTCCTATTGTAAAGATATTCATATTGAATTCATGAAACTATAATTACCCTATTGGCATGAATGCATTTAAGACACCCATACACTGTGTAAGGTAACACATTGGTATTATGAATCCAATTTCATCCCAATAATAAATTTAAGACTCCCATGTGTTGTATAATTGAAAATGTTGTGGTCACATGTGCTAGACCAACTTATAAAGGTAAATCAATCTCACCAAAAACTTGTGTCTTTCCATAGATTTATTTTACCATTTTAGATGAAGAAAATAAATAATCCTGTGTATCCAAAATATGTGACCAATGTCATGGTACATACATTATCACTAGAACCATTATTAACCATAAAACTATGTATAAGATAATGATCAACATGTGCCCTAATAAATAAATAATGAATATCTGAGTCATCATCCAAAATTTCATTATCATCAAATTAATTATAAGGCATTTGAAACATAGGATGTTTCTCAAATTTAAGTATACCAATAAACTCATCTAATTTGTTCCCATAATTTAGTGAAGGAGGATGTGCAATATATTCCATTTTCACTTTTGATGCTTCCTTATAATGATCTTATAATGGATTTTTGAATATATTTTGATTTAGATGATCATTGGGTTTTGAGACTAAATCCATTAGATAATACTCAAAGGTGAGTAGATAATTACAAATAAGATATTATATTTTATTATTAAATTTATAATATTTATTCATAGAATGGCCTACACATTGATGATAAACATAATAATCATTGGCATATTATCCTTTTGGTAGATGTGTAATCATATCAACCACCATATGAGGAGGGAAATATATGAGATGAAACCCCACAATATTTAAAATTAGAAAATATAGATACTCAGGAAGTCATGTAAATTATCTCTTAGGTGTATTAGATAATATATGTTGATTAGGTTGTTGTTGTGCACTGTATTAAATGTGGTGGTTTTTTCATTTTTAGCCTCAATATATTTGACCTTATAACTTGGTTTGATATGAAACTTATTATTATATGTAGTTGATGTGTTTTCCACACACTTAGTCTTGTTTAATGAAATAAGTTCCATTTATGTATTTCAAACAATATGGCATAAGTTATCAAAATATTTAAACTTCTTGAAAATAATATAATCATGTAAGGGAGAAATAAAAATTTCTGAAAGATATCTTTAAGCTCTTTATTTTCCATTTATTTTTCTTTTAAGCTAACATTGTCTTATACCTCAAGACATATTTGTTAACATGCTCATTTGTTCCTTATTTTATCTTGGAAATTTATGCACATGACATATTTTTTGTAATGTTGATTTAAAAATGTGTTAAAAAATTATCTTCAAAAGGATTTAATGTTTTTTATGGATTATATTGGTAAATCATATAACCATATCAAAGCATAGTCTTTTATACTTATTGAAAATGATTTGGTCAAAAGCTCATCATTTGAAGCATAATCAAGCCATGTTGCATATAAAGATTGAATATGTTATTTAGGATCACCCTTGCTATCATAAAGTGTCAAATTGGGTGAAAAAACTAGTTATAAAATGGTACAAAGATATATTAGGTGCTAAAATATTACACAATAAATATTGGGAATAAATTCATGAGTTCATTTCATAACATTTTTCTCAATGTTAGTAACCTTAGCTTCCAAATCTTTCAAATCTTTTAAAATATTAGGAATATTAGACCCATTGGTATTTTGAATTAAAACTAGAGAAGTCACCAAAGGGTATGAAAACACTTGTGTTAATCTAAGAATAAAAACTAGTAGTTGAGTTGAAGTTTTAATTATTATCATGGAGGATGTAGTAATATTTATTTGAATTTTGGGGAACAATGGTTTGAAAACATATCCCATGCCCCCATTAGATTTAGAATGCAATGTTGTGATTAAGGGGAGGGAGATTGAAATGGATGTGGAGGGATATTAGAATGGGTGTGTGGTAGGCATAGCTAGTAGCCCCAATATTTGTATCAATAGAGAGAAATGGTTATTCACTAACACCTTTTGTTTTTTTAGATTCTAATATATAATTAAGTATCATGTGGAGATATTTAGGTTTTTCATAAATGTGCTCCTAAAATAATGAAATAAATTTAAAGTGATCTTGATATACTTATTCATGCTCATTTTTTTCATGTGTTTAAATATTCTCATGATCATATTCATCTTCTATAATATTTTTTCATTATTTTTCTCATTTTCATTATTGGCACTCTCATTATTAGAAGAATTTGATATGGTATTAGTTTGAGACATTTTAGGTGGCTCAAGGGGTAGCTCAATATATTCAATAAGAACACCACCTAATTTAGGAATATGCCTAGGTTTCATACAAAATATAGAAAAAAATTGAATAAAAAATAGTATAAACCTTATAAATCTAAAAAAAATAGAACAAGTTAGTAATTGCATGAGAATATTTAGAGGTCGGGTTTACCAAATGTTTAACTCTTTTTGAAAACAAAGATAAATAATTAAAGAGAGTAAACTAATCAAACTAGGAGTAATATAATCTAAAAAGTAAGATAATTAATGAATTTATATTCTAATAATATTCTAATAAGAAATATTGAATCTAAGCTTATGCCAAAAATATAAATTATAACAATCAATATTCTTATAATAATAGTATGAAGGATAAATTTTACTTATCTTATACACTGATGGAAAATAAAATATGAGTAATGTAGGTGTAAAAACATATTATATGATGATTTTGATCTAGTAATTATATTCTAAAAATTAGATTTCTATCAACAAAAATAATTGCATCACACTATGGGCACTTGCATCGATGCTACTATCTATGCTTCAATGCATCTATCATGTATAGAATACTGACTATTGATTAAAAATTCCACTGGGACTTTCTAGGTTTTTATCACCTTTTATATTATATGTTTAGATTTCATACACATGATTTTGATATCATAAAATAGATCAAACCTGAGATCCTCCTCTTATGTCTAGTCATCTTGCCAAAAATGGGTTAGTTGGCTCATGAAGTCAAGCTGACCTTAAGGACCTCTTTGTCAATGAGTATTGCCTACATATCCAATACTATAAAGAGGGCCTTAGACATATGTATTTTTCCATTATGTGTTTCCTTGTATGAACAATAAAGTAAAATGTTATCTGCAAGTGTAGTTGGTGATCTATCTTCTAACTTGACAAATATTGTTCATGGGTTATCTTTTAAATGCTTTAGACATGTAATATGGTTTCTCCTATCACTAATATATAAATATGAAAGAATATGGAAATATAACCCAATTTTTTAATTGATTTAATGAGTTTGAATAAGTGTTTACCTAGTATTTTTATATATCTATTATGATTTGGCTTTAACTTGTATTTATACCACCTATTTTGAAAATTTCATCAAATAATGGTTAATGAAATATAATAGGCTAACATGTACATTTAGATAGATTTACAAATTTGAGTGTTTAGAAGGCATGGACACTTGTGTTGGATAATGGACACTAAGGTCAACATTACTATCCCAGTTTGAATGCAACTATCTAGGAACATAGAAGGTTGTTGGAGCTTTGTAACTGATAGTGAAGGATATATATCATAATTTAAATGTATTATGGGATACAAGTGAGTTGGATAATAATAATATGGTCATAATATAAGATAATAATTTGGCCCAATTAAGTGGTGAATGAAATCTTATCAACTACAAGGAAGGTCCAGAACTAAAGGGTAGAGACTTGAGTGATATTTTTCAAGTGTACAAGACTAGTTTAACATAAAATTTCATATTTAAGCATCTACATATTTTGCATCTTGATATAATTTTATGTCTATTATATTCAACACACCCCACTCTATATTTTATTTGAAAAGTGGGTATCCCCTTTATTTTTTGAAAATAATGAATATATTGAAGGGGTACTTATGAGTTCTGAGGGTTATAATACTTAGGACACTTGTACAAAATCAGTTTTTAAATGTTAAAATCATGTTGTGATATATTTTTTGGAAAGAACTTGTTTAGAATAACCTATTAATTAAAGATATGGAAAGAGTGGATTTGAATGATGTGTATTTAAAGTGTATTACTTGGAGTATTCATTCTTCATAAAATGCATATTGGTAACTTTTCATCAGAACAATTCCTTTGAAAATTTTCACTTTGGAAAGTTTCACTTTGGGATGATTCTTTATGGAAACTTTCTCATCAATTCTTTCATTTTAGGAACTTTCATTTTTATAGATTTATTTTGGATGGATTCACATTGAAAACTTTTATTTCAAAGGGATTATATCAAAAGAATTCCTATAAAAAATATTGGTCCATAGAAGCTTTACTTTGGGATGTTTCATTTCATGAACATTAATTTCAAAAAGTTTCATTTTAGAGTAATTATTTTGCAAAGTTTAGTCATCGATAGGTTTGATCTATAAAAACTTTCACTTCAACACTATTTCACATCAACAACTTTTTTTTTGGTCTTGTTATTGGGAACTTCTCCATAGACAAGATTTTTATCATAAACTTCACTAAGGAAACCTAGTCTACAAGAAATTTTATTTTAGAAGGATTATTATGGAAATATTTGTATCAGGAACTTTTTCTTTGAAAACATTCTCTTCAGGAAGATTTTTACTAAGGGATATGCTAGACACTTTCATGTCAAAAACTTTGAATCAAAAGATTTCATTTTAGAGACTTTTCATTAGAAGGATTCATTTTAGTAACTTTATTTTGACAACTTTATGTCAGAAACTTTATTCATAAACAAATTTATTTTGGTAGATTTTGTTTCATAAACTTTGGGATTAAATCCTTTTGAAAGGCATTCTATGCTTTAGATTCTTTAGTTCCAAAAGCAAAGTTTGGCTATTATTGACTAGGCTATACAATGACACATGGAAAAGAGTGAAAGGTTACACCATGGCACCCCAAATGATAAAGCATCCTATGTGGCATATACACTATGATAAGGTGGTCAGATTTGAATTAAATGAAGGTGAAAATCTCATAGATGCTAATGAGTAATGGTGCATGAACTATAAATCAATGTAAGAGATCTATTTACATCAAGCCACCAACTAAGTTCACATCATTCAATCATTTGAGCTTGAGTAAACTTCATATTCAATCAATCCGAAGAGCTCTAACTACTATCACAACAAACTAAGACTTGATATATTTAGCTTGTAATAAGATACCAATATTGAAAGTTTGTAACATACCATTACCTAGTAGAGTTACAATGGCATCATCATTTAGGACTTATAGGGGGGCCCTGATACCATCCAGGTTCTCAATAAAATATTCTATAGAATACCTTGATACTATGTTTGAGCCTATTTCATTAGAGGGGAATTGTTTAAATTATTCAATGTTATGGGAAATAATCAATAATGTGCATTCATCACACTTTAATAAGATAAGAAAATGATGAAATACATTATCCCATTCAAGTGCCAAGCCCTACACTATGTTGTTGCAAAACTAGAAGTGATTCCATACATCTATTTACTAGGGGGTCTATTCTTTGAAGTGATAATCATAGATGGAGGATACCTACATTATGTAGATAATGACACTATTATCACATTTATATCAAGTGAAACCTTTAATAGGCACTTAAGATTTCCTATTTTAGATGTTACCTATGATTTACATAGTGTATTCATATGGAAAAAGGCCAACCATTTTGAATGAGTTCATTAAAAATGGCTGCCACCTAGGGAGAAGTTCAACTTGAAATACCATGCCAAGATCCCTATCCCCATTACCAATTTTAGGATGGGAATATATATAGGCATGGCCCTACTAAATAGGCTCTTTAGTCATACCAGTATCTACTTCATGCACTTGCAATGGGTTCCCCTTATAGACCTTCTCAATACCTTAAAGTGTACCTTTGCATTGGGGGAAATCATTAGTGTATGCCTCTAATAGAAAATTATATAGAAGGATAAGTGGCCATTAGGAGGAAATTTATATATGGCATCCCATCTTTAGATGTAGTCGTGGTCATTGTGTATATATATAAAAGAGTCCTTTGGGAGCCCAACACCGAAGTTATTAAAAATAGGATTTGTGACTACTATAACTTTGTGCATATTTATTCATATACAAGAAACATAATCAATATTATTGAGGACATTTATCCTTAGGTATAAATAACTATTAATGATGATCCATTGTCAAGAGTTTTCCCAAGCATAGCCTAAACACTATCCAATAACATTAGAGATTACTATTTATATCTTCATTTCACAATGATCATGGTGGTAGGGAATAAATTATATCCTATTTAGATTAAAAATTTAATTATGAATAAGGTAGCTAAATAGGAAATTACTCATCAAATTTGAAACAACATTGATGAAGAGCTCACCAAAAACAAGAAGGCCACCTTCCATAGGTCTCATATAACCATTGGGAAAATGTAGTATACCATTTTCAAATAGTTTAGGGAGGTTGGAAATACTAGGAAGGCTTACACATTGCCCACCCTTACTCATAAAAGCTTGGACCCTCACAACAAGGTCCAAAATAAAACTCACACTCTTGACCTTGACTACAAGTATGAGCCAATCAATCATAAGTTTATTTTCTTGAATGCTAAAGATGAAAATGAGGTTAGAGAAAGGTATACAACTACTGGGCTAAGTGAGGAATTGTTAAAAGTGATCCAAGTAGAAACATACTTGACACTTGATGAAGAAATGTTCTGAATTCCACCTCTTAGAGGATGGAGATCCTCAGCTTTATGGAGTGGGAGAAAATCACATTAGCTAGAAGAGAGGGGCCTACTCCCCAACAAGATTAAAGCTTGCCTCAGGACCAATAGTATTTAGTAGTTGAGGCACCACTTAGTGGATATGAAAAGGAAAAATAAGAAGACAAATAAAAAGTTGAGGAATAATTTCCTACCTCAATATAAGATCAAGCACAAGTTCTCCCAATTTAACCTTCAATAGTTGAAATGATTAAGGTCAATCAAGTGTTAGTTAAGGAGTTAACTATAACTGGAAGGAGTGCACAAGTGGAAACAAAATTGAAACTATAGATGGAATCCAAGGTTATATGCTTAGATTCCTTAGATGATGAGGAAACATCAACTACTTCAGCCCCAATACCAAACACCATTCCCTCTTCTCTTCCATCATAGTCCACAGGCACAAAGATAGAGAAAATAACCAAGACATATCAAAGGAATCCCAAGGACATACCATAGACCCCTCCAACTTAGGAGGTATATAAGGATGAGCTATAATAGGTGAATGTTCTAAGCCTACATGTACTCAAGGATAAAACACCTATCATAGATGACTCATCTAATAAGGGCCCCTTACTCAAAACTCCTTTGAGTTTTTTCCCTCTTATGTATTTACGTACAATTTCAATGACCCCTAACCCCATTTTCTCCACATTTGTTCCTCAATGGATAATATCAATAGGTCTATTATTTATATACCCATCCATGAGTCTACCTATCACCACTAATCCTATTCCCCTTCCAATATTATGGTTACTATGGTTTCCCTCCATTTGGTTTCCATCCCTTTCATTTACCTTCCCTTGACATCCACTCCATCAACATTAGTCTTGTCTATCCCAAACATTAATCAATAAATACCTTAAAATATAAATATTTGTACCTATTTGGATTCATATATACCTTCTTTAACTCCCATCTCAATTACCATAGTGGTAAAAACTAAGAGAGCACCTAGGAGGTATCTAGTCTATGTGGTTCACCTAATGCCACAATTTAGGAACATAGACTAGTTAAAGATTATTTGGCCTACATTTCTTAATCATTCCATCCAAATTAATAAGGAGCCTAAAGAACATGCTCAAGTGAAATAATTTCCCTCTAATCCCTCAAATATAACTCTTTTGGATTGAGATAAGGAACTAGGATCCTCGGCCTCTAAGAGTCCCAATCTAAATATAATAGAATTTCTAATAGTGATATCCCTATTTAAAAAAGCCACTGCATTAGTACAAAAGGTGAGAAAGAGGAGGATAGAATATATATTAGGTAGGACTCTAATCATGGAGGAGAGGGAGGAATTATACTCCACAAGCAAAAAACATAATATGCAAAAGGGTTAGTCCTATTATATAGAGGACTTGAAATCATACATGGAGACACAAATAGAATCCATTATGGCCGTCCATCAAGAAACTAAAAAGGCCAGGCAAGATATCAAGTAAGAGTTGGAAACACTTAGAGAAAACAACAAGTAATTTGGTTTATTTAAGGCATTGAACAAGATATATATGATGCTACCCTTAGATTGTATGAAATCCTTGATTTCATTCATTCTTTGAGAGTTAGCTTGGATCCACATGTTAAAAATGTAACCAAATTATTCATGAACCTTAAGAAAGATGACAAAAAGATTAACTTCCTTGTGATGTATACACCTGATAAGGATTTCAACCATCTAGATTTGATGACCCCATTGGAGGCATCTAATTTTTTGAACTTAGCATTAATAAGGAATCAAGAGGCCTAAGATTGGTTTCTATCTTTGAAGGCATTAGTCAATAAATTGGTTGAATAGGAAAAAGAGGTTGAAGAGATTTTGTCAGGATTGGAGTTGAATATTATTTGAGATAATTGAGGAAGGCTAGTGACCAAAGATGCATTCAACCAGATGATCAAACAAGCCTCCAAAAATTTAAAATAGAGCCTACAAGGTTTGATCCTGGAAGACATAAAGGCTTAGTTAAATGCAACAAAGAAGAAGACCACTGAGGTAGAGGTATTCAGAGTTGGTTTCAGAGTAACCAAGGTAGAACACAATAAGATAATGGCTAAGACTATTTGGGTAACTAGATCATCTCTTTTAGATATGGGTATAATTAGAGCACAACATTCTAAGGCCTAAAATCACTACCAAAACATAGATGTGAAGAAGAAATATGATCATTAAGCTCAACCTTCTAGTTCTACTATGCCAAGTCCACCAACAATAATAACTACCACATTGGTGCCACCTTAGGCTACTATCCCCATGGTGACTATAATTCAAATATCTAGTCCATCTTCAAGTTCAATTTTAGTTATGATGCTAGATACTACCAGTTCTACTAAAGTTCCCACTATAGTTTTGTGATAGTTCAAGCAAGATCCAATTTATATTGGCTAATTTATACATTTTGAATGTAAATGATGTAACCTAATAGTTAAGTCTTAGTTATATTTATATTGTAATTAACTAAATTTTGAGGAGCATGTGTACATTGTATGGCTAGGCTATTTTATAATACATCATTATGTAAATTAGACTTATCTTATGGTCTATTGATATGTAAATAAAATGTTCTAATCTTGGAGGATGAGGTGACCCCTTCCATAAGATATATATATATATATATATATAAAAGTTGTAAACTTCTTTCAAAATGTTGAAGTTTTTGAATGAAATATAGGAATAAATAAAGGATCTTGATTATCATGCAACTGTGTTTTTTCTATCTTCTTCCCTTTCTAGTTTTATGAATTTGAAGTTTCTTTAGTTTGAAAAATGATTCAATAATTTTGATGTGTGAAATCACTACATATGAATTTGACTATTATGTTTATGAATTATCAATCCTAGATGTATTATAACTATTAGAGATTGATATATTCATGGATTTATATAATTATTTTATATTTAATCAATAATATAAAGTGTGTAGAAGTGTCTCAATTGATAAAGTATTCTATGTGAGAAATAGATACTTTAGATCACTTCTTGGTATGAACTATAATCTCTTGTATAAAGGTATGCAATAACAATATTGAAAGGAGAAACCTTTAGTTGAGACCAATAATCAACCTATATTTGATTACACAAACTCCCAATTGTGTTTATTTTTAAGTAAGCAATAACTGCAAACAATATACATTAGTCCTTGAGAGACTTTCCCACTAAAGAGATAGATTGAGAAATTTATTGTAGAAAACATATAATCTTTGTTTCTACCTTACCCTTCCCTCTTTTTGAAGTTTCTTTGAGGTCCACCCACCACATATTAATCTTTCTCCCATCTGACTCACCTAGTGATTTTTATTTTTATTAGAAACCACACATCCATCCATAAACTTGGTTTAAAAACCCATAGGCTTAACCTACTATTCCACTACTTGGTTGTTATAATCATATACCTATAACTTATGCCCCAGAGTGGAACTCAATTTTATAGAGATCCCAAAATTTTAGAGGTTATCATATTTAAAACTCTTTGAGGTTTGCATAAAACACACATTAATAATTTACACTTGTGCTTTAAACTTTATCCTTTTGAATAGATTATATCAACCAAACATGATACAAATCTACCTTAAAACTCATCTTTCCATCCAAATATATCTTCCATATGTGATGTAGTTTTATCTTTAGTAATTTTTCCATAAAATTGCATCGATAATCTTGATACAGTTTCATTCCTATCTATAACTTTACATGTGCACAGACTACATTGATCATCTCGATATGGTTTTATATTTTATATATAATTGCATTGACTAATAATGATATAATTTTGTCTGATTCTTTCCCAAGCATAAGCAAAATAAATTAATACTATATTTCCAAGCTTAATCAAGGATTTCATTTCAAGTTCAATATCTATTTATTTTAATTCGTTGAATTCTACAAATTAAATTTTGGTATTGATTTTTAAACTTTATTTTATCTTTATTTGGTTTTCCATAGAAATTGTGTTGTGGTAATTTTTAAACTATTGATGACTATCATATAGATCTACATGGTGTTCTATTTAAAAACATCATGGATTTAGGGGATTTGCCCAATATTCATATCCATATTATAAAACTAACCATAAAATTTAGTTTACATGCACCTCATGGTATATAAAATATTCTTAGGATTTCATTTTTATTTAATATTAGGAATATAGCTATCTATTCAATTTTATGATACACCTAAGTGGAGTGTATCACCTAAGTAAGTTACTCTTATTTTACCCTTAAAATTGTGGTTAGTGGGATACAAACATACTTCAACCTCTATAGTTAGTACTCTAAAATATTGGGCTGAAATTAACCAATGAATGAGTAAGTATATTTGAGAGCCCACACTATCAAATAATTCCTTTTAGTACATATACATGATCTTATTTTTAGAAAGATAGTTTGATTTAATTATGTTTATTGAAACTATATGCTATATTATAGACTGCATTTACCAACATTATTATAGTTATATAATATGTATTATAACTACATCAACTAACAAAAATATAATTACTTGTGTGTGTAGACTACATTGACCAACTTGATATAATTACTTGTGTTTGATTCCCAGACTACATCAAACTCTTTGATATAGTCTAATTACTTATCACCCTATAGACAACTATACTAAATTTATCGATATAGTTTTTTAAACTCATACATCTCATTTCCTAACTACATTGACAAGCCTAATATAGTCTATTTATAAATAATTCATTAATGTATCGATTAACTTAATATAATCTATGAAATTTAACTTTTTCCTTCTAAACTACATCGACCATTTCAATATAGTTTATATTATTTTATTCAACTTTATATTGCAAGACTACATCAATCATCTTGGTAGAGTCTATTTATCACTATCATACCTATTTTAATACATCACATATATCAATATAGTATGAATCTCCATGTTTTATTTCCCAACTATATCAGTTTGGATAATATAATTTTTTTAGTTTAATTGCATCAGTCAGCCTTATTTAGTTAAAACCCTCATCTCTCATCATGCGATACATTTTTGTTGATTCTAAATAGATATCTCATCAAGATGTGATGGACTTAACCAATTATTAAAAAGCCTTTAAGGCTCATTTTCCTTTTATTACTATCTAAGAAAAAATTATCAGACGATTATTAGGACTATAAATTTTGAGTCACTCATTACATCTCAAACTCTTGATCCACTTAACTATTCCCCACACATTACTATTGTAAAATATGAGAGTGATATTGAGTATTATATTGAAATGATCATTTTCATTAATGAACATCCTGAGCATAGGGTAAAGGACCCTATAATGATATATAACCTCATGATGGGACCTCATAGAGGATTTCCTCCTTCCCCTACACATGTATTTTCTATAGGACTTGGGGCAAGTCAATACATGACTTCCTCCCTTCTTCTTCCACCAACTCTAATATTTCCACTAACATGGCAATTTTTTATTTTGGTGGGCCTACTTAAAGTTCCCATAAGAACACTCATGTTAATGCTACCACTAGTGCATCTCAAGCTCCATATTCTAGATAACATGCTCCTAATACTAATAAAATCTTATTGTGCCATAAACCTATTAGCCAAAATGGCTATCACAAGCCATTACATTTCAAAACTTACTATCTAGGCTTGTTTAACTTTGTTGATAGCCTTTTTATGCCTATGTTTTATCCTATGATGTCTTTAGCTTATGAGGTCTAGTTATGTGGTTTTGAACTGCTACAAAGGTCTCATGAAGTGTATTTTGAGGGTTGGTAACCTAATACACTTGATAGGTCATCTTATTATGAAATTTTATCAATATATGATGGCTTAGTAGAAGTTAAGGTACGTTTGAAGAAGTTAATATTTTTGAAGAGGTTAAGGTTAATGTTTTTGCCTTGTCTAGGCCTTCCTAAATCCTCTTTCTTGAACTAGTCTCTATTGTCATAGGTAATAAAATTCAAAGAGATCTTCTTAAGCCATTTGGCACCCATTGAAGATAATTTTTCAACTCCTTATTCTTGTACATGAGTCTAATATGCCATTTAACCCATTGCTAATGTATAATCAAGTTTGAAAATCCTTTATTCACTATCCTAATGTCTAAACATAATATAATTTACATTGAATGATAAGAGAATATATGAAAAAGAGGATTTTGTACATTAAATTGTATTTATATAGGGAAAGAGGACCTCCATTTGGCCTCTAGAATGAGCTATAATAGAAGATCGTGATGAAGAAAGGTCTTGAGAGTAAACATGTAGTCTAAATAAGGTTAAAAGGAGGTTTCCTTGAAGGTTTTCAAGATATTAATGGTCTCCAAGCTTATTTGAATTGATATCCATGATCCTTAGACCCAAATCAATCTTACATAGAGCTTATAA
Source organism: Torreya grandis (assembly GCA_037957365.1). Taxonomy (NCBI): domain Eukaryota; kingdom Viridiplantae; phylum Streptophyta; class Pinopsida; order Cupressales; family Taxaceae; genus Torreya; species Torreya grandis. The sequence goes on from JARHVA010001820.1 coordinate 2,093,092, forward strand.
TGATAAACAATGCAAGAAACCTACTTCATTTCTCCATTAGTTTATTGGTAGCCAAAACAAGGCCAACAGTTTTACATTATTTCATGAAGGAGAAAGAGAGTTGAATAAAATGATATTACGGGACAAAAAGTTAAATTATACCCTTAAATTCCATGACAATAGTTCAAATTTTAAGAATTTATTCTCTATGACCTATAGTATATTGGGAAGGTATCGACCAAGTAAGAAATCAATCCATGGTCATCTTTGTAAGGAGGCTATTTAGGCAATCTTCAAGAGACAGTCCACAATCAAGAATGTTCAATTATTTGAAAAATAATATATATGAAAAAAGGTTTGAGACATCTATGGATAGATGTGTGGAACTTCATATAACATTTATTAAATTTATAATACTTCATGGTCATATAGATCATAGTGACATATAACAAGAAAATAAGATGTTTATTCATATAAGTAGACTATGTCAATCTAGAAAAAATAAAAATGAGAGTCCTATTTTCCAAAATTGGCCTACGTATAAAACTTTTGGATAGATGGATCAGGCCATTCTCTTGGACCTTTTAGTAACCTTCTACCCCCATGACTAGTCTTTTTCTAGTATTGACTTGATGATGCAATGCAATATTCTAGGAGGTCCTGGTGTGGTGTGAGAACCTGAGTAGAGATCTTGTTAAGTGGGTGATTAAATGGTGTGAGGATGAGAAAAACCTCATGACAATACCACATTTCACTTTCAAGATTTTGAAATAGTTTAAGTAAGCTTTAAGGTGAATTTGGTGATTTTGAGGAAAAGACCTAGAAACAGGTCTAGAACTATAAATGAAGGATCCAACAAGTTTCCATGGTGTTCAATAATTTATGGGAATGAATGATTTTTTCAAAAATTATCTTAGATTATAATGAATAAAAAATGAGGCATAGAGAAGTTATTATGCCCAAAAGACCCCCAAAAGTGCATTAGATGACTTAAAGGTCTTCAAAATAGAAATTTCAAGTGAAAAAGTAACTTGTTAAGGAATTCAAATTTATTTTGACTTCATCCCACCTATTTATGGATTTTTTTACCATTTTAGACATGTTCAAGTTCATTTTAAGTCATTTTAAGTAGAGGATAAGAGTTTGGGAGCAAAAGGATGCATTTTGGAGCCATTTAGAGCTTTGGCAGAATAGGTTTTTGGAGATTTTGATTAATTAAATGGTAATATATCATATTAAATAATACATTCTGTACCTAATATACCCTCATATTCCTATGAAATCATATTCAATCATAATAACTAGCAAAGGTAAGGAAAACCTATTGGTTGTAAACTAGGCATGAAATAGGTTTTCTACCATTAATGGAGGTCCAATCACTTCATAAGTTTTATATAAGTAAATTTAATTTATATAATAAAAAATCTTTCTCAAGTTTTTAATTTCATATTCAAGCTTTTAGTTCTTCATGTTAAGGAAAAACCATTTTGCACAGTCTTAGATAGCTCTAGGAGAGCCTCAAGTTTTCACTTGGTATGGTTAGGAGAGAAAGAGTTGGTCCAAAATATTTTGGAATTTATAGGGACCATAATTAACTTCCACTTTTTGGAATTTTTAATCTGTTTAATCTCCCCATAGTTATGAAAATTTTCTAACAATTTAGGGGTGTCTAGATGACCTACTCATCCAGACAGGGTCCAAGTTTTCTACTATTTATTCATTTTAGAATTCAATGAAGATGAATGGTTTTATGTGGTTTATTTTATGGTAAAATATGACCTATTAATTTTTTTTAGTTAGCTAATTCCTCCTAGGAAAGTACTTATGGCATAAAACTTATTTTCCATGTTATCCTTGTGAATGGTCCATTTGATTAGTTTTAGATCAAAACCTAGGTTAGAGGGATAATTTATCTCATATTAATTATGAAACATAAAATTAAAAAAATTATCTTTCTCATCAATCCTCATTATTTCATGAAATCCTTGATAGGCCAAATAATCAAGTTGCTATTTGGAGCTCTAATGGAGTTACAAGCAAGTCTATTAACTACAAAGGTTTTCATTTCCTATAGTGGTTGAAAAATAAATGTGATATGATGTTTTAACCTCTAATATTTCATGTAAATCACCTCCCATCCTAAATATTAGTCTAAAAAATCTAGCATTAATGGAGTTGTAATGAAGAAAATGCTAACACCCTCCAGCAGGCATACACCATTAATGCACATCTACAGTACCCTAAGGATATTTTCACATTGAAATGGAGAATTTAAGTTGATTAAGGTTATCCATGGTTAATGGAACCCATTTTAAGGTGTTTAAATAGTCTAAACCTCATTGAATATTCATATATCATGCATATTATCAACTTCCTCATAGTCACTACCTGCATATAAGAATGCACACCTATAGGTGGCCCCATAGAGATATGAAAGTGTTATATGGAGAATAATAACATGATTGGAAGCCTTATTTATGTCATATATAGTGGTAAATACCATTAAAATCATTTTTAGAGAATTCACCTCAAGTGAAGGAATTGTGTTTTAGGGACAATTTCTCTAAAAGCTCCAAAATATATCCATGAACACTTTTGGTGTAAATATATAAAATGTTACATATAATTTTAATAAATATAAATTATCATACCTTTTATCCCTATCCTAGGATAACATCATGAAAAAATAAGTGAGAGATTTGGCCAATTGGTTTTCATGCTAGAAGACTTCAAAGTTGCACTTTTGTTCATTATGTTTATTCAGTGATGTCTACAAGATTTTGATCTTCCACATGACCTTCACACCTTAAGGTTGAATTATATAGCATGTAAACCTATGAAAAGTGGTCCTAAAAGGGTAAAAAGGACACCAGTGTTTTAAAATTCATCAAAATGGTTATAAATTAAGGTATTAAGCGCTATAAATACCTAAAAGTGTTGCATTGCTTACAAAAATGAACCTACAACCTGCCTGTAGGTGATTCATAAAATCATAAAGTGAAACTTGGTATTTGGCATAATAAATGATTGATGTGGATTTAATTAGATGACTATGATTTGATTGCGACCACTAAAATATATGACAAGAGGATGTAGGCCTACAAAATGTCATATACAACCACCTTAATGTCACCTATAGCTCTCTAGGGACCACCAACAACAAAAAAAGGTACACTATGATCTTAAAAAGACTTAAGGATCCTCAAATGCCTTATGAGATTTTTTTTTTTAAGGAATCATCATCATGAGATTAACTCATATGAACTATGTGTGTTGGAAAACTCCATAAGGTAGACTCTAGCATTATCGTAGTCCATACAAATGACACTAAATTTCAACCTATATCCAAATAGGTGGGAGTGATAGATAAAGAACCTTTTTAGGGTGTAGAGAGACTAATTTGTATCACCAAATTCATGGATTAGAATTGAGGTTGATAAGATTAGTACATAGTACATTCCAAGGAGGATTTTAGTTTCAAGTAGGGCTTAAGGAAAGGAAATTCACCTAAAACCAACCCCTTAGGGTAAGATACAACCAAGGATGAAGAATATACTCCTTAAGAGACCTTTAAGCATGGATATATTTAAGAGGGGTTTTAAGTTTAGAGTATAATAATGAGGGAGACTAAAAATACATCATGTTTTATTCGCACCCTCCAAGCATTATACACTTCATCTTAGTCTATAGAGGGGCTAATAAACAAGTACCAAAGTCAAGTTCATGGATATGTAAGTTTTATCTTCATAATGAGAGAATGATGGTTTGATATGAGCTAGATGGTTTAAAAAAATTGAGCTTTAAGGAAAATAGTTATAACATCAAATGTGGTTTGAGAAGCAAAAGGAAAATGATCTATAACCACTTGGAACTACACCCCTCTTTCTCTCAGACCTATTTCTAAAAGTTTGATTAAAAGGATGAATAAATTATGTATGGTGAGTTCTAATGATATGAAGGGTTGTTTAGCATGATGATAAATTAATGAACCAAGGACTGAATGAGGTTATATTCAAAGTACAAGCCTAAAGGTCCACTTATAACCCTAAAGACACCTACAACATTCATATAAAACCAATATATGAGAGTGAGGTTGTTTCAAAATGGATGGCCCTAATGATTAACAAGCTTCCTTGAAAAGTCAAGCATAATAATCTCACTAATAAACAACCTAAATCCACACTTAAAATAATGGAAAATAGTCAAGAAGGTGGATAGGAGTTCTTGAAAACCTTTTTGATGATTTAAGTAAGTTTTGAGTTTGTAAAAGAGGTTTTTATGAGAAAATGAGATATATGGATCACATATACCTTGTGGCACCCCTTTTCAAAATATCCAGATCACCTCAAGGTCTGTCATGGCCTAATATAATAACCTACAGCCACCCTTTTGTTTAGCATCATGTGAATTAGAGTTAAGAATGGATTAAGGTCTATTTGAAAAAAATATATTAAGTCATTGAGAATAAATACCAAGTTGGACTAAATGATAGTATGGAAAACCAATGAGGGAATTGGTTTTCACATATAGGAGGATTGTGTTCAAACTTTAAAGGTGGTAATTAAAAAGGGAAAGAAATGAGACCTATGTGAAGAAATAGAAATAGTGTCAAAAGAGTTTTTTGATGATTGAATGAATTATGTGGGTTAAGACAAGGATTGATTATCCTTAATCAAGGTTTAGAACTTTTTTGGAAATATTAGAATATCTTTCCACTCCATGGATGCAAACAAGCCTACAGATGGTGATATTTCATCCATAGTCAAAGAAAAATTCAATTATAAAAGTGTAAAAATAGAGGTAAAGAGTTGATTTAGTGATTTTAATAGGTGAGGGACTTTGAAATAGACCTTTTGAAGGTTATTTATCCTTTTGAAACACTCTAGAACTCAATATAAAGATTTTTTTAGGCTCTTGGGCTTGTACAAGAGAAGATAAACCCTAAGTTAGGGTTTTATTATTTTAGGGAGCTTGAACCATGTAAAAATCCTATAATTTTATGAAAAAATGGGGGAGGATGTGTGTAAAGGTATTCTAGTGGTTTTTACCATATTCCTACATATACAAGCTATAAGAGAGGACTATGTATTATGGGGTTTAAATATGACCTAATATGGCATAATAGAAACCAAAAAGGGATATATAAAGGTTTATAAAGGTGGAGTTGTGTTTTGAAACTTGGTAGGAAGAAATAAAATTATAGAGTGTGGTTGGAATGAGGTCTAGTTTCTTAGGGTATAAATCTACTTGTTTGTACAAGAAAGAATTATCCAAATAAGGGCTACTAGTTATGACAATGAATGGTGAACTTAAGGAGTTTTGAAGGAATTTTATATTATTTAAGGATGTGATTTGAGGGATAATAGGTATTTTTAAGTCCTATAGAGTCTTTTAAGAGGACCAAATTGTCCTTATGAGATCATGTCGAGAACTAGTGTACTTAGACCTAATTAAATCTTAAAGCCTATTTGCTAGTTATGAAACTACAAGAAAAGGATTAAGAGGTGAGGTAGAGTGAGATAAATTATTATTGGAGTTAAAATTGTGAGATATTAATGGAAAAAAAAATAAAGGGATTGGTTTTACACATAATGGATACCTATAAAAATATTCAACAATAACCTACAATCAAGAAGGAGAGCAAAGCTTGAGTTAATTTCAATGGGTGTGCACCATTTTGGAAATTTATTTAGGTTATCAAAGAAACCATAATGATATATAAGGAATCAAATTCACTTTTATCCTTAAGTATGTACATTATCTATACAATCACCTCAAGCAACCACATGTATAGTTAAGCATATAAGGGGAGTTTAGTCATGAAAAGGATGATGGTGGTATGGTGTGGAAAAGGTTTATAAATGTTTTAAGAATATTTTTAGGATCTAAAAATTAAATTACATAACTCCAATCACCTATTTTTATAGTAATTTCACCTCAGGCTTACCTAAATCCAATAAGGAAGGTTCATTAAGGCTTATATAGGATGAAATTATCAAGATGATCTAAGGGGGAACTTAGAACACACATGGTACATAGTGAAAAAAACTTACACCTATAGGTCTAATCAAGGCATAACTTAAAGTGCATAAGGACTTATTATTCATGGATCTATTCATGTTCCAAGGAGGTGTTCATAACTATTAATTATCCTTTTAGACCTCAAGTTGAACATAATAAAAACCTAATGTGACTCAAAAGGATCTAATGGAGACCTAAAACCTCATGAAGATAAAGGATTACCTATAAACTAGCATGCTAGTAAAAGGAATAATGGTCTATAAATTGTAGAGAGGATTACAAAGTAAGTTAGTTAAACATTAGTCCATAAATCATGAAAAATGCATGAAGAACTAGCTAACTAAGCCTATCTATTCCTATGAGAATTATAAAGGATAACAACAAACAAATGAAAGAAATAAACATCATATTACCTTCCAAAATGGATTCACCATACCCATGTGGCTCAAAATCATGTTCTCCCTTGATCAAGCATCCTTGTCTTTGTCAACAAAGGTGGAAAACTCCTCCAATGTCTCAAGAACACTCCATAGAACCTAGGCTTATGATTCCAAATCACTAAACTAGTTTATCAATGAAGCTTGAAACTAATTTTAATGGTCTATTGCAAATGATTATGGAGACAATTATGCATAATAACTTTGCATAAATAAAGATTAAAATTTAGTTCATGGCCTCTCTATTTATAGATTTTTGAGATTGGGTAGGATCAACCATGACCATCCATCTCAAGATTGAGATGTGTGGCCATGGATAATCCTAATATTTGCAATTAAATTCATAAATTCCTCAAGATAAATACGCATTAAAGAGGCATAGGAGTCATTAACTAGGCATGGGTGACCCATAATTTTGATATTTTATGCACTTATGGCTTGATGGATGCCACCCCATAGATGATGTCACTAGGTGATGTAGATATTCAAAATCAATTTCCAATAATGAGATATTCAAAAAGATTTATGGAATTCTTACTTAAGCTCTTAAATTGAATAAATTAGCTTAAGTAAGTTTAATCAAGTTTAGTGAAATTCTGTGGAAATTGGTGCATAATTAATCAAAATGGTTAGAAATTCATATTACTAGATCATAATTTGATTGGAGAGGAACTGTAATGTGATGTTAGATGCATTGGAGCTATATTCCCATTTAGGATATTGCCAACACCAAATAATAAAGGTATGTGATGTGCACTAATAAATTAGAATAAAAGAGTGATCTAGAGTACTAAATGGTGAATTTATCATTTTGAATCAAAATAATCTAATCAAAGTTAGTTGGCCCATAAAATGTATTTCCCTATTTAGGGATATTTCTACCTAAACTAGCACTTGTAAGTGACAAGTTTGAACCATTTAGGGTGTTTTATGGATTTTGATCTAAAATGTGCATTAAAGTGAAATTCAAGTAAGATTGATAATTTCAACACAAATGGTGTTAGAATTGGATGTCTACATTTTCCCCTTATTTGAGAAGGTGTAGCGAGACATTCATGTGAAGTAATGTCTTTTCAAAGAAAAGAGTTGTCAAGAAGAAATTGGAATAGATCCATGATTCCCCCTCAAGAGGACATACTAGGATGAAAGAGAAGGATGGAATCTTGAAAAGAGAGAGAAAGAAAGAGGTTAACCCATGGAATAGATCACATCCAGATGATTTAATTCTTGCACACATGATTACCATCAATGATCAAAATATAATGAGAGGTATAATAGGCCCTAGAGATAGGGGGAATGGTAAATATACAATCCATAAATGTAAGGGACACACTATAAACATACCCAATTTGAGAGTACAAGCTACGTGCTTATAGCATTAATCAATATTGAGACAAGTTGTACACTAAAATTACCATCATGGGATTTAATGTGGAGAGCTTAGAATTAGAGGAAAAGAGAGAACATTCTACTTCAGGAAGGGAAGCACCACTGGAATGGGGTCTCCAAAGATATTATAATAATAAGTATTCTAGTAGAGCATATTTGATCGTGATAAGATAGTTTTGCACCAGTAGGGTGAATCTTGATCATTGATAAAGAATAAATAATGATTTTGGCCCTATAGATCTAATTGGATTCTAATTTTGTTTAGATGTTGGGCCCCAACATGGGCATTTGGCAAGAAAAATAGCTCAAAGATATAACCCAAAAGATAGGTTAAAGTGAGAAAGCACAAACGTACATGCGATGGTGTAATGGATTAGAAATCCATATAAAACTAGACATATGAGAATGCAAAAAGTGATGAGATAGATGAAAATAAGAATGGAGATAGTTGAGCTGACCTCAATAGAAATTGAGCACTATTTACATAGTTCTATGGACTCATGTTCTAACATGAACTTTAGGCTAATGTAGTTTACCCATGTTTGGGAGAGAATGGAATGAGAAATGATGAAAATTGACCAAGAATTTGATTAGAATTATAATGTATGCAAAGAGATACACATCTAAGCATAGATAAAGAAGCCTAAAATGCATGTTACTTAGAAGCCTAATTCCATATCACGAGCCTAGGTTTTTCAAAGTGTTCTTGAGAATCATTCATTGGAGTTGATGTTGATGTTAATACTTTGAGACCTAAGCACAAAGTGCTTGCTATATCAAAAGAAATTATGCATCATAAGTATGAATATCTTGTAATGACATAATATTCCAATTGCACTGAGCTAGTTCAAATGTGAATACTTATAACTAAGGATAATGGTAAAATAATGACCAAAACTAGAGTTACAATGATTTACATTTAAACAAAAAAGCAAAGACAAAGAAAAAGATAAACATAAATGAACCTATCTTGAAATCAAGAAATGATCTTAAGTAGGAAAAAAATGTTTAAAAATAAAAGGCAAGAATGTCATAACAACATGAGACCAAGATATGAATAAACAAGATCTATTTGGATCATCAAGGCATTCTTGAATATAAAAGAGAAAACCAAAATCAAACAAAAAAATAAGACACTAACAATAATAAAATAAATAAATTAGTCTAAGAACAATGTAATAACATAAGATCAAGACATAAACAATTGAGAGCCATGTGAATCATCAAGATGTTTTGAAACACAAAAGAGATAAGAAAAAATAATCAAGGAAACACAATACTAAGATGAGACAAGAAGTAATAAAAAGAGAGAAGGAGAAGAAATAAAAGGAGAGTTGTGAAAGCATAATAAAAACACCAAGAGAACTCAAATAAACACACACAAAAAAAACCAAGTTAGTGAGGTTGAAAGACAAATGTTCATGCATGTGCGGTAGAGGCATTATTTTCCACCACATGATAACAAAGAACAATGACATGATAACTATTCCCTAATTAAAGAGTAATAATGATAGAAGAAATGGGGGAAGAGAATAAAATGAAGGGGTTAGCCGAGATGACTCTAGATGTATAAGACAAGTGGACACTGCCTACATAGTTCCATGGATTCATGTTCCAACATGAACTTTAGGCCAAATGTAGTTCTCTTAGGAAATAGGATAGAAGAAAAATGATGATTAGACTAGCATGATTAATGTTACAAAAGAAATGGAAGATATGAAAAAAAAATGAGAATGGTCTAGCAAATAATAAGATAATGAGATGAGAAAGAATGATCTTGAAAAATAACAAGTGCATGGGACAAGATGAAATGAACTAGTGTTTTTGTGCTTACAAAATGGAAAGAGCATAGCATGGTGGAATAGGAATGTAAAAATGTATAAAAGCATGAGATAATTTTTTTATTCTTTTATGGATCATGTTCTAATGCTTTTGGTATTTTCAAAGTATTTCTAATGTTTTTAGTGTTTTGGGATAAAATATGCACTATGTGGGACCATCTAGTTAAGGAGATGCACGTCCTAAGAGTTAGAGGTTCCAATAAGGTAACTAAGCTAGCTACAATGGACCATGCTCATAAATTAGGAGAGTGAGGGAAAGGTGTGACCGATCTGACCTCAATAAAAGTTGATCACTACCTACATAGTCCTGAAGGAGCTCAAGTCAATATAGTTTAAATGGCATGGTTCATGGATCTCAATGGTATAATAATGCCTAAAAAGGTTCTATAGGGTTGTCCCCAAGAGACTAGGCATGTTAATGGAAAATGGGTGAATGGTAGATGAAAAATGTTATTATTGCTCTTGTTGACATGGAGATACATGTCCTAGTCAATATGTGAGACAAAAAAAATGATTAGCTATATAAGTTGATATCCAACACCCTTTCAAAATAACTACTCTATTAAGAATTTGTTTCTGATCTAGATCTCAACAATGTGTTCATGATCTTCATAGATCATTAATTCTACTTCCTTCAAAAGTTGAGACAAGATATCCTTATAACCTTGATAAAGGAAAGTGCTACCAATGATGGTAAATAATAATAGGATAAATGAGATAAGTGGGTAATAAATAGGTGGTTGATAATGGAATGTATAATGAATGGGAAATAAATGAATATCAGGAATTTTATTCATATGTAATGTTGATGATGCTAGATTCAACATATATTTAGTTGTGGCAGGGCTAAAGACCTCTAAAGATGCTATCGATAGGACCATCAGATTATTCTATTGCTTGATCTTGAGAGTAGCTACCATTTCATTATAGTGTAGATTGGAAGCTATTTTGATTTGATCTTTGATATTATCATTAGTAAACAATGAATAACTTTTGTGCTCAGTTATTTCTGCCTTGATGAGGTTTTCACCAATGAATTTTTTTTTATCATCCCATAGTGCATCTAAGAAGGTTTCATATAGAGATGTTAACATTTGACTTTGATTGTCTTCTAGCACCTTCAAAAAGGTGTCACTAAAAGATGTTGAGTTTGATCTTTGCTTATCCCCTAGAGCCTTTGAAAAGGTTTCACTAAGAGATTTTTCTTCTTTTGAATGAATGTGGTCTTGGTCCTCCTGATATTCTATAAATTATATGCCACCATGGATGTAGTTTAATAAAATGTGATTCTGTCAGTCTCGATCAACACTTATGGGAGGTGGAATGTCAATATAATGGCTATGTTGGGTGGTAATAATGGGATGGTGAAAGGTAGCACAATCCTTGTAGAATATATTAGGAGAACTTGTGTTGATGTTGAAGTAATCATCCTCAAAAACCATAGATGGATCACAAATATATTCAAATTGATCTGCAAGGAAATTATAACTAATGTTGTAACAACCAATACTATAATCTATTTCTAACTCTAATTCTAAAGCAAGGGACTCTAAATCTAATGTCACAACTAATGTTGATTATATTTCTAATGCTAAATCCAATGTCAATTCAAAAATGGAACCTGACTCTAATATTGATTATTCATTTGATATGGTTATTTTGATAATGTTCTATTGATTGCTAAATTTTTGACAAGTAATGGCCTATTATGGCATAATGGGCTTAATAAAAATTGATTCATCTTGTAAGGGCTTAACATAGACTAACTTGTCTAAGTGAAGCCCCTCAAAAAGAGGGAACTGCTCAAGGGATGTCTCAACAAAATCATGTCTATCAAAGTGAGACTCTTCAACGAGTGGGAAAATATCAAGAGACAACTCTACCAAAACTGGCTTGTTAAGGAGATGAGGCTCTTTAAAAATATGTAACATATGAATAGGTAACTTATCATAGTTTATCTTGTCACAAATGGGTGTTTCAACAATAACATGTTTGTTTTGGTTCACAATTGGTTTCAAAAGATCAATTTTGAACACATTTTGATCCTCATAAGATGGATTTTGAAGAGGTAATGGTCCTTGTTTAGGCTCAAAGATCAACACAAAATTTATAAAGGGGGGAACATTTGGTTTAGCAAGAACAATGGTTTGTGGTTCAATAATGGACTTTGCAAAGATTAGACTATTGAATAAGGGATAAAAAACAATTGGTTCATCAAATGGATGCTATTCAATAATAGGTTCATCAAAAACTAGTGATGGGCCAAGAATTGTAACAACTAGATGCTTCTTAGTTTGGTTTCTTATGCAAACCAAAGGAGGAGGTCCTAAAATGGTAACAATTAGACGCTTCTTAGTTTGGTTGTTTGTGAAAACCAAAGGAAGAGATACTAAAATGGTGATGATTGGATGCTTCTTAGTTTGGTTGCTCATGCAAACCAAAGGAGGAGGTCCTAAAATGGTGATCTTGTTATGTTGTGGAGTTTGATTACTTACACAAGCTAAAGAAAAGCATCCAAGTCTTCCTAATAAACCCAATCATTCCAATCGTGAGTTGGATCATAAGTTGGATCTTGACTATGTTCCCATGATTGATTTTTGTGAGGTGGATAGAAACATATCTCACAAACCATATTGGCACCATAGGGTTCTTGACTAAAGTCATAAAAGTTATATTGTGTGGCCATTCTATCATAAGTTGGATTATCCATGATTGCACCATAAGTGTAGCTAGACATATCTATATTTAATAAAGAAATCTCTAAAAATAGAAAGACTTAAAGTTATACAAACTATGAAAATTGATGTTTAAAAGATAAAAGGTTCAACCTTTCTTGAAAGGGTGAAGCTGCATCTTAAAAGTAGTTTATACCAAGATTGAGCATAAAATAACCTAACATCAAATGTCTAACATCAAAGGTTTTTGAAGAAAGGTTTTGTTTTCCTAAACAAAGTCACAAAAAATGATGAGGATAGGCACTTGAACAAACAAACAATAAATAGTGTTCAAAATTAGGTAATCATTTAACCAAAGATATGCAACCCAAAAGAAAAATATCTATGTACCAACCCCATGAATTGAGGCCTAAACAAAAATCAATCAATGTTTGGATCCAAACTTGACAAGGTTAATTGAAAATGCAATGTTGAAGACTAGGATTGGACCAAACAATCTAGACAAGAGCAGATAGCATAATGACACATAAACAAGGTGCAAATGGTATACATGACATGGTTTGAAACAAATGGTTTTTGATACAATTGTAAACAAGTTCTTGAAACAAATTAAGTAGCCTAGTGGCATAAGCATGCTCAAATGATGCGGTTAATTATTATGTTTCAAAGACTCAAAGGCAAAAAATATTTGATATGATTTGGGAAGCATAATGCTACCCTTATTAACTCAAATACATGATTTTGACATGGCTTATGAAAAATAGACAAGTTTTAGCTTCAAAGCATACCAAGAAAATAATGACCAAAATACACTAAGTATAATCATCCAAATCCTAGCAAGGGTATGACAAAATGAGGTTGACTAAAACTAATTAGTTTTTGATCATTCTAGGGGAATCAATTGCATAATGACTTTCACATCAAATTATGCAAAATACAAGCATGCAAATTGGGTGATCGTGGTATTGGCTAGTTGTGAAAAGGTCTAGTTCTTTTTACAACCAATACATCCTACTATTTTCTCAGTGTAGTGTGATGTCCAAATGCAGATTCATCCCATGTGCAACTCAGAAGGAGTAAGTGAAGTCAATGTTGAGAGATGAAACCTTGGGTCAAAGCTTCCCTAAAGAACTCATGGGAGGTAATGATTTCCCCTTCGCAAGAAAAGTTTACATAAAAATAAAGAAAGCATAAAATAGAAAGACTTTAGGATCATTTTCAAGATCACCTAAACTTTAATGAGTTTTTGGGGAGTGCTTTGGATGAGATTCTTTCTAAGCCTTGGACTAGTATTTTTTACAATAGGAATTGTACTTTTGATTCCAAGGTTCCCTCAAGGGGAAAAATGGAAAAACATACACATGAGATCCCTCTTTTTTTTTAATAAAATCTAACTTAAACAACTAAGTAAATACAAAAAGCTTGGAAAAGTGAGTTCATTTTTAAGCCCAAATGGAAAATGAGGTGGTGTTCATTTGACCCCTTGGTCTTAATTACAAACTTTGAAAAACATATTAAAAAAACTCACTTAAGCATTTAAATGTTACTTTAAACACCAAAATAATGTTCCTAATCCATTTTAATGCATGCAAAAGGTGATCTAAACATGTTTTTAGCAAAATTCAAATCTGATGGTTACCTATCTACCCTTAAGGCATCACCCCAAAAGCAAATATGTTAGATTAGAAACTTTTTAAATATATTTTCAAAATTTTGTGAAAAATATATGAAACTTGAAGCTAAAATAATGTCAAATTCTAAAAATTTATGAGAAAACACGTGGTTTAAAAAAAAAATCCAAAATGGAGTTCGTATGACCCCAAACCAAGCATTTTAAAATGGCCTATTAGCTCTTGGGTTTGTGTTTAAAAAAAAACATAGTGACCGATGTCATTTATATAACTAAAGATGGTTACACTTACTAACTGATGATGATTATCTAACCGATAATGGTTATACCAATAGGGACCGATAATGGCTATGCCAATTGATGATGGTTACTATGTAAACCTGTGATAGAAAAATGACAAAATAAACTTAGAAAATCAAATTGCAAGAGTTTTAATGATCCAAATGAAGATTTTAAAGCTGCATAATGATCTTATTCATGTGTGGGATGTATTTGGTCCCATTGGGTGTCCTAAGATGTAGAGAGGATTACAAAGCAAGTTAGTCAAACATTAGTCTATAAATCATGAAAAATGCATAAAAAACTAACTAAGCCTATCTATTCCTATGGGAATTACAAAGGATAGAAAGAAACAAATGAAATAAAACAATAACATATTACCTTCCCAAATGGATTCACCATACCCATGTGGCTCAAAATCATGTTCTCCCTTGTTCAAGCATCCTTATCTTTATCAACAAAGGTGGAAAACTCCTCCAATGTCTCAAGAACACTCCATAGAACCTAGGCTCATGAATCCAAATCACTAAACTAGCCTATCAATGAAGCTTGTAACTAATTCTAATGGTCTATTGCAAAGGATTATTGAGATAATTATGCATAATAACTTTACATAGATCAAGCTTAAAATTCATGTCCATGGCCTCTCTATTTATAGATTTTTGGGATTGGTCAGGATTATCCATGGCCACACATCTCAATCTTGAGATGGATGGTCATGGTTGATGTTGAGTAATCCAATAAATATATAAATAGAGAGGCCATGGACATGAATTTTAAGCTTTATTTATGAAAAGTTATTATGCAGAATTGTCTCCACAATCCTTTTCAATAGACCATTAAAATTAGTTACAAGCTTCATTGATAGGCTAGTTTAGTGATTTGGAATCATGAGCCTAGGTTCTATGGAGTGTTATTGAGACATTGGAGGAGTTTTCCATGTTTGTTGACAAAGAAAGGGATGCTTGATCAAGGGAGAACATGATTTTGAGCCACATGGGTATGGTGAATCCCTTTGGGAAGGTAATATGATGTTTCTTTCTTTCATTCATTTCTTTTTATCCTTTGTAATTCCCATATGAATAGATGGGCTTAATTAGTTAGTTCTTTATGTATTTTTCATGATTTATGGACTAATGTTTGACTAAATTTATTTGTAACCCTCTCTATATCTTAGATATGATTAATAACTAAGCTTATGGATTCACCATAATAAAAACCTAAAGTGACTCAAAAGGATCTAATGGATACCTATAGCCTCATGAGGATAAATGCTTACCTATAAACTAGTATGCTAGTAAAAGGACTAATGGTCTATAAATAAGCTTTAAAATTCAATATAAGAGAATGTATAAAGACATAATGGTGGAATAGGATAATTATAAATATGTATATGTTCACCAAATAATGTTTTCAAAGTCAAAGACACCTCATGATATCCATCTACAATCTTGTCATACACGAGCTCCTTTTCAAGTTGGCATTGATAGTGTGTAGGTGGTCGACAAGGATTTCATATTTCAAAAAGTATATTAAGAGGGGAAGGGGTTTGATAATAATAATTAATCACAGATTAAACTATTAATAACATGTTAAAATCAGCCTAACTCGTCATTAACATCACCTATATCACTGAGCACACAAGCATCCATAGATTTTCTTTGAAAAGTTTAAGTCATTACATGACTTGCATGAGGGCGAAGGAAAAAAAAATGAAGAGTGGAATAATTAAGTATAACTTAAATGATAATTTAAAATAAAAAAAAACTATTCTAAAATAATAAACCAATGCAAAAGGGAAGAAATCTCAGTTGTGAAACTTGACCAAGTAGACACATGTCACTAGTTTTTGGCAAAATAGACCTACATGCCAAAATATGCATGATCTAATAAAAAAATTTGGTGGAGAGGATAATTATGACCTAATATACCTATTAAAAATACTTTAATATTTTTTTTACAATGGTAAATATTCAATATTTTAGTATAGTCAACCGTATGTCTAATCATGGTCAATGTTGGATCCTGCCTTAGAGAAATTAGCCATTTTGGGGCATCTATATGTCAATTAAAAGAATTTTTTTTGGTATGAATGATATAAATTTAAAAAATAATAATAAAATTAAATTATCCAGGCCATATAATTAGTGAAATTATTTTTTTTTCTTACATAGTCCTCTTGCAGTCAAGAAGGCAACCATTAGAGGTCAGTTGAAGTTTTGTTAGTTTTGGGTGATAAGAAAGAGTTTAGGCATTGGAGAGGTCTTAAAATGGTATAATATGATGTTATAAACCTATATTGTCCTATATAAGTGATCAAATTTAGGGGTTTTAATGAAAATTTTTAATAAAGACAAGTTTAGGCATAAAGGAAGCATGCAGGCAGTTCAAGGTAAATTTTGGTAAAAAGGGTCTACAGGACAAAGTACACATCTAAAAGACTTGAAAATTTGTATTATTTTTCCTCATGAAATAATATAAATATAAATAATATTTAAATTGTCATATTATAATTGTAAGTTCCATTTACGTATACACATTCCCCTTCATGTCTCATAATGGTCACTATTGGTGCATACATACTTTTTAGAGTTTTAAGGTGTGGTTAAGGGTTAAAATCTTAGAAAATTATTTTTAAATAATAATAATATTGTTTTAATACACTTATAAACCTTTAAATAGTGTTAAAAATCTAAACTTCATGTAAAACCCATAAGCAAACTCAAATCCCCATAAGCAGTCTCAAAGGCATATGAGCAAAAGTTGATTTTTGAGAATTTGAGGATGTATTTTGAGATTTTAAAGGCGAAATGAAGGATTTTTCAAGAAAATAAGATAAATGGGAATTCAAAATTGGTCCTTTGGAGTAAGTTGAGCTTTTCAAGCCTAGGACACCCAGTTTTAGCCCTTCTTTAAATGCTTGTATCTTTCATACCATGGAGTTTGGCCAAGTTATTATAATATGTTTTAATTAACAATGTTTAATTAAAATTAATTATGGATTGAGGTTGTTTAAGGTCTTGATTTTTATGAACAATATCTAAGAGCTTAAGCATGTCTAGAATGTTTGCAAACCATATAAATAATCATCTTTACGTGTGTATCTTTTCATACCTTCCATATGGGAGCCCAATATTTTCATGGATGTTTAATGGGTATATGGAATAGAGATAAATGGAAATAATTGGTGGAGTATAGGTCCACATTTTGTGAATAATCATCTTGAAGGTGAGCTTGTCTAGGCTACCAAGGAAGCTTTTTGACTATTTTTGTGTTTTTGGACTCCTAGGTCCATAAAATGGCATAAAATCACTTGAAAACCATATATAATATGTAGAGGACTCCATAAATAAACTATTTTTTAGAATAAATAACATGTTTGGGTGCCCAAGAGGCCTAAAATGGTTCAAAAATGCTTACTTTTATAGGTCTTCAAAGAGATAAATGGTTTAAAGCCATGGAAAAGGCCTAATGGGAGATAAAACATCATTATATGGCACTTGGATCTATTCACAAGGGTTTATATGGTACCTTATTGAGATAAAGAGTCAAAAACCCATTTTTTGACATTTTATGCATTATTATAGGTTTAAGCATGATTTCCACCATTTTTTAAGGTATTAAAGGTTGTCCAAATCTTCATTTTATTCCTCATATTCATGATAGAGATGTCTTGAGGTCTTATATAGGTCCAAAAGTGGTCTTCAGGGTGCCAAATGGCCTTGGGAATAGGTTTTTAGGTAGTTGGTTCATGTTGGCTCAAGTTTATGACCTCCATCATGGGGTATATGAGAGTTACAAGTTTCATGTATTTTATTTTAGGTTAGAGGAGAAAATTAAAGTTGAAAATAGAAGATATCATTAAAAAATAAAACATAAAAGATAACCTCCATGGTCAGTTAAGCATCATATGCCAAGTTCACTAACTATTTGCCAAAAGCTTCTAGAAGTGTAAGTGGAAGAGGAGTGTAGAAGTCTAAGAGGAGAATTTTTGAGGTTGAGAGAGAAAATGGTGAATTCAATGAGTTTTCAAAGTCTTTAGAGACTTTTCCATTTTGAGTGGATCATGACATCATCATCCTCAATTCTTTTCTTCTAGTATGTTTCTAAGCCAATGAGAGGACTCGAAGGCTACTTGGATGAATGAAGGTTATTTTATTTAGGAAGGATTAGTTATAAATGATAAAAAGGTGGTTGAGACTCCATGTAAGGTGGTTGTTTCTCATTTATTGATTTTTTTACTTGTTTCATCTCTCTCTCTCTTCCCCCTTTTTCCTATATCTCCTATTTCTCCCCCATTTTAAAATATATCTCATTTGACAAGAAAAACCCTATAATTTTTTTTAAGAAATATATTTTAAGGAAATAAATATCTTTTTTCACCTATCTATTGCCTCTAAATTATGTTTGACAATATTGTGTTTGATGTCTTTGTGAAGAAGTGTTATTTCATGTCCATTGTCCTTATTTCTTTCCTCTTTTTAGGTATTTTCAAGCTATTTGTAGGTCTGAACTTGAGCTATTTATACCATTAATAAACACTTTGTGTGAGTTTTAGAACTCCTCTTTGCTTCATGTATTGCTTAGTGCGCCTAATTTAAGAAATACTTATGCAAATTATCTAGTTTGTGAGATTGTGTGAGCAAGGAATGTCTTATGTTGAATTAGTGTTTGTTTCAAGCTTATGTGAGTGTCAATTAATTTGGTGCTTCACCCTTTTAGTATTATTAGTCATCATATACTCCCTTTCTATCCATTTTCCAAGAAGGAGCATTAGTTTAGGTGATCTACCAAGAAGAAGTCAGCCTCTCTAGAGGCTCAACCTCACTGCATGATACCCACATCCTAAGGTTGCTCTAATATTATAGATAGGAGTGAGAGATCCTAAAAAAATATTCCATAAGGTTTTAATTAAATGATACAAAATTTTATGTCACACCTAATGGGACCACTTTTGAATAAGATTGGTCAAGTTTGATGTTGGTTTTATTAATTCATAGTGGTAATACCTTTCATCTTTTAGTATCTAGTGATTTTGAAGAGCACTCAAAATTCTAGTGGAAGATCAGTACCTATCTTTCATGCTAAAAGTGACTACAAGATCAGATTCTAGAGGTATTCCTTTTTAATTTTTTGAATTACCTTTAAAATCAAAAGAAGGATAATATTTGCTAATACTCATCCCTAAAAAGGAAACTTTCCTCCTAAACTAGTTTCCAAGTTTACCTCTATAAGAAGATCTTTGTTGGGTCCTTTTACTACCATGGCTACCTCTAGAGCTTTGCATTTTATGGAATTCAATGGTTAGATCCATTTAGACCTCAATCAATATGGCCCTATCTCAATGGAAACCCTTAAAATTGTTCCTTACTTCATGGGATAGTAGTATATAACCCCTTTTGAGCACCTCAGAGATATAGGAACCTTTTAAAATATTCATGACTTCAATGAAGAAAACTTGACTATATCTTTCAAGGGCAAGGCCCTGGACTAGTATGAAAACCTTATTTATAATTCCATCACATCATCATATTAGTTATGTGATGTCTTATGTAAGAGGTATGAAGACAAAAGTGACCATTTGTCACTTACTTAATAGTTAACTATAATCAAGAGGGCTCCTCATGAAGTTATGAAGGATTTTAATACCAGGTTTCAAAATACATGGGATAGGATTCGAATATTTATCAAGACTAATCCTAACTATACTTTCCTTTACTATCTAAAATTTCTCAATAGTGATATTATAGTAATGATTCAGTGTATGGGAGGAAATAGACTACCAGATGCTTATGAGGTGGTAATCAGGATAGAGAATAGTCTAGTACAAGCTAGAAAGCTCACACCTAAACCTCTAATGCATTATTTCCTAAGATTCAACCACATATTATTTCTATTCCTCCCCTTACTATCATTACACCTATGCCAACACTTATTTCCATACCTAAACCAAAGTAGGAGAAGGATTCAACTAGTCAATCTAGTGATTCCCAAGAACACAAGAACTTCTAAGAACTTAAGAGCATATTTGAATCCTTTGGAAATGAATTGGTCAATTTTAAGAGGAAAAAATATAAGTTCAATATACCTTATCATACTCCATATCATCCTCAGTAGTCTTATCAATCAAATAGGCCACCCTTGAAGGAAAATTTCCAAGGCCAAGGACAAGGTAAATCTAACTATGCCAAGAAAAAAATTACAATCATAATTTTTAAAGTACCTATAATACTTTGGTTCCTATTCAAAACAACATTGATTAATAAGGTGAGGGTACCATGCCTTGGAATCATTAATTTGGTTAATCCATTGTCCCAAGCACTATTTTAATTAGGCTTTCAATGATCAATGGTAGTAGAGTGCTAGCTATGGATTCAATCAAGTTCTTATGGTTTAGAATATAGAAGTTGCTATGATGAAAAAACTAAAAGATTCATAATAAGGACAAGGGTCTAATGAAGTACCAAACTAGTTGGGTGTTATAATGGTTAATTATGAGAGAGAAAAGTTCTATGCATTTAACTAGTAAGATAGTTCTAGCCAAGAAAACATTCTAGTGGCAGCTAATACAAGGTTCAAAAGAAGGAACATGGATGGTAATTAAGAAGTATTCAAATTAACTCCTAATCTCACTCCATTATTATCAAATCCAAATGAACCTACTACTACCCCAAAGGTTCCAATAACTCAAAAGAATTAGAACCAAGGGAATGCCTTTGTACCCCAAAACTCACAAGTTCAAAGCATGGTTGTGGCTCTCAAAGCACAAGCAAAAGTTAGTGGTTTCCCATCAATATTATTGAACAAATGAATAATTCCAATGTGAGTGTACTAATGTGGGACATGCTTTCTATTCTTGGTCAGGTGGATATAAGGCTTGTCAAATATCAATGTTTATGAGAAGCCACCAAGTAAGGAAAATGTGGTTCTCACTAATACAACCAAAGGACCTAATTAAAGACAATCAAACAAGGTGGTCAAACCTCTTCCCTTCTACATTTACATAATCATTGGTAACTTCTTGGTATATAACTTCATGGTAGATAGTGGAAAAAGTACTTTAATAATGTCGAAGTCAATAGTAGATCAACTTGGTTTGAAGTATGAATGCCAATCTAAGGGGGTTTTATAGTTTGATGGATCTTCTACAAAACTAGTTGGTATTATCAAAGGTCTAAAATTGACCCCCCATGCTTATCTTAGTACTTGAGTGGCTTAGAATGTTTTAATTTTAGATGTGCCTTCTTATTTTTCTCTATGCTTATCTAGAGACTTCATAGCCAAAATTGGGGATTACTTAACATCAAATTGGTCCTACATGGCTTTCAAGACAAGGTATGGGACCAAAGTGTCTATCAAATCTGAGCCTATTTCCCAATTTCACATTGAGCCTTATGGGTGAAGTATCCCAAAATCAATTGTACCATTCTAGATGAAAATGATCACCTAGTTGGTCAAGAACTAGACACTCATCTTGAGGGGATATCTGATATGTTCTTAGATGAGTTATGGAGTGATAATTATCTACTTGTCCCTTTGAAATGTTTTGAAGAAAGAGACATGGGAGGCTATTAATTTCATGAGGATAATGACTTATTTCCATCCCTCATTAGGCCATAAGAGGATACTAATGGATTGTGAATAATGTTTTTTGATGGCACAAGGAGAAAACATGGAGTAGGTATAGGTGTGATATTGATATATCCCTCCAATGACAAGTGATTTTCATCTTATAGGTTACAATTTATTTTCTCTTAAAATGCATTTAAGTATGAGGGTCTTATCCATGGTCTTCAGTGGGCTAATAAGAGGGAAATCAAGTAGTTACAAGCGTATGGGTATAGTGAGTTGATAGTACATTAGGTTAGAGGCTAAAAACACCACAAAAACCCCTTGATGAAGTATTATAAGCACAAAGTATGGGATATGCTTGAAAGACTTTGAAGCCTTCAATATCCAAATAGTGCCAAGGGAGTAAAATCATCATGTTAATATGTTGGTAGCTATTAGAGCTCAGATTGACATCCTAAATAAGTTAAAGAAGTCAAAAGTACAACCATATGTCAAAGTGGTAGTGAGACCATTAGTGCTGGATAATGAGGCTCATTTGTAGGTATTTGATAGTGACAAGCAAATTGATTTTTTATTGTAATAAGAGGTAGAGTTTTTGTTAATGAACTAAGTTAAATTTCAACATTATTATGAAGACCAATTTATTTAGTTGAGGTCTAAAAATTTTCCTAAAGGACTAGTCACCCTTGAAGGTCTTTTCCATGAAGGATATCACATGAGGAAAGACAAGGCAATGATGTCAACTAATGAAGATAACTATGAAATAGTCCTTATGTTCAAAGACAATATTTTCAAGTTTGAGAAGGTGAGTAATAAGGTAAAAATGCATTATTTAATTTAAATTTGTAAAGAATATTTAGACATATTTGTTTGGGAATATAGTGATCTAAGAGGTTTTGATCCAAAGCTAGCCTAACACACCATAGATTTGGAGGCTAATGACAAGCCTATGAGCTAGGACCAAAGGCCTATCAACCCAAAAATTTGATACTTGATGAGGAAATAATTGAATAAATTTATTGAGTTTAATATCATTTTTCCCATCAAGCACTCCTCATGAGTAGCTAACCGGGTGCCAGTGAGAAAGAAAAATTGTGAGATCTAGTTATGTGTATATTTTAGAGACTTGAATAGGGTATATTTGAAAGATAATTACCCTTTACCATCTATGGAAAAAATTCTTCAAATGGTTTTTGGTTTTTAATACTTCTTTCTTTTGGATGGGTACTAGGATACAAACAAGTGTTGGTAAGAGAAGAAGACCAATACAAGACTACCTTCACCAAAAAGTGGGGAAAATATGATTATTAGAAGATGAATTTTATCCTATCAAACACCAAGCAAACTTTTCAAAGATACATGAATATGTATTTCCAAGGCTTGCTAAATTATATGGTGTTTGTTTACTTAGATGACATAATAGTTTTCTCTAAGAAGGCTAGTGAGCACTTAGACCACCTCAGATTAATGTTTGAGAGATGTAGAGGATATGTGATCTCATTGAATCCCAATAAGTATGTGTTTTTTATCCATAAGGACAAACTCTTGGGTCATATTATCTAAAAATAGGTACCAGCTATTGAGCCTGAGAGAATAAGTGTCATCTAAAATTATCCTTACCTAAGCATAAGAAGGGACTTCAAAGTTTCCTTGGGAATATAAACTTCATGAGAAGGTTTATTCTTGGTTTTTAAATCTTATTCAAACAAATCACTACTATGATAAATAATAATCAAGTGTTCACTTGGTTAGGAGAAGGTAAAGTAGGATTTAAGGCTATCAAGCAAGCCATTGCCCAAAAACCTACACTCATAAATCATAATTTATCAAGGGATTTCATATTATATTCCTTTTCCAATATTGAAAATATATTGACTATGTTGATTAAAAAATGGTGAAGGAATTGAGCATCTAATTGCATTTTTCAATCAAGGGATTGAAGGGTATGAAGTAAGATATAATTTTGTATAAAATCAAGTCTTTACAGTGGTAAGAAGCCTTAAAAAATTTAAACCAATGCTCTCCAATAGAAAAATATCTCGTATGATGTCTCATCCAAGAGTGAAAGACTTCATTCTTAACAAAGACCTAAATGAGAAGAGAGCTAGTTGGATTACTAGGGTCATGAAATATGACAGGGAGATCAAGGTCAATAAGCTAGTAAGGGGTAAAGGATTATGTGAGTACATGGTTGATGACCTTCATGAAGATAAATAAGTTGTCTTGGTGACATAAGACAACTCACAAATAGATGCACCTCCACCTCACACTAGCTAGATCTAGGATATGACAAGGTTATTGATAATAGGTGAGTGCCCACAAAGTATGGATAAAACAAAGAGAAGGTATTGTAGACTTTAGTACATAATTTATGCATTGTTTTATGGGGTTCTATTCAAAAAAGACCTCAATGGAGTATTCCTAAGGTGTATAGATGATGACCAAGTGACTAGGCTCTTGGAGTAATTCCATGATGGGCCTATAAGAGGCCATTTTTCTCCAAGGAATATAATATAAAAAGTAATGAGATTTGGTTTTTACTATCCCAACCTCTTTAAGGATGCATATTCATGGGTAAGAAAGTGTCAAAAGTGTGCTCTCTTTGTAGGTAAGTAAATATTGTTATCCATTTCTCTCAACCCAATTTAAGTAGAGAAAACCTTCATGCAATGGGGTTTAGACATCATAGTAATGATAAGTCCACCTTCTAATGGAGGAAACAAATGGGTAATCACTTCTACTAATTACTTCACTAGATGGGTAGAAGCAATTATTCTGAAATAAGCCAATAAAATAGTAAAGTGGGACTTATATGATAGTATAGTAACAAGGTTTGGTTTACCAATAACAATAATTTTAGATAATGCCTTAGCATTTATTGGCATGAGGACAAGTGAATGGGAATTTCATCTGGGAATCTACCTTTGTACATCCTCAAATTACTACCCCCAAGCAATAGACTTGCATAGTCAACAAATTAAAACTTGATAAGGATCATCAAGAGGACTATGGAAAAGAATTAGAGAGTATGACACACAAATTTAAGGATAGCCTTATGGGATAATAGAGTGACACCAAAAGTTTACATTAGAAATTCACCATTTATCCTTTTATATTGGATAGAATACAAGTGGCCCATATCTCTTGAGTTACTTGCATTAGAACTAGCCCATCAACTTGAGTTGATGGAGAGTGAACTTATGAGCATGAGGATGGTAGAGCTCATGGAGCTTGAAAAAACAAGGGAACTTACAATGAAGACACTAGAGTCACATCAAGATCAAGTAAAAAAATCCTTTGACAAGAAATTCATATCAAGGGACTTGAAAGAGGGGGATCTATTCCTCAAGTGGGATTCAAATAAGGCCAAGCTAAGCAACCATACATGGTTTGATAGCTTGTGGAGTGGTCCTTATTTGATCCATGGATGCAAAAAACATAATGATTTTCAATTTTAGAAGTGGATGGAGAGGTATTACCAATCTCAGTCAATAGGATTCATCTAAATCCTTCTTATTAGAAGAGTTTGTAGCCATTGTATATATTGTACATTGTGTATAGTTTTTCATGTTTTCCTCTAAGTGCCTTGTGCACATATTTTTTAGTTGTGTGTTTCCTTTCCTTAAGTTATTTGGTCACAATGTTTCTTTATTTATTTTTTTCCCTGTTTCTTCAAGATGATGTTTTTGGAAAGGGACAGCCTTGTACCATTTTCATATCAATTTGGAAAGAAAGACTTGTGACCTTGTATTCCTAATAGATCAGCCAAGGCAACTAATTTGTTGCATTATAGGCATGCAATCCTAGGAGGTCACCTAAAATTTTGGCCAAAATTGGCCTCAATAAATTTTTTCTAGATGTATTAGGCCATTCTCTTGGACCATTCAATAACCTTCTATCCTCATGACTAGTCTTTTTCTAGTCTTGACTTGATGATGCAGTGCAATATCTTGGAAGGTCCTAGTGTGGTGTGAGAATTTGAGGAAAATTATTTTTAAGTGGGTGATGAAATGGAGGAATGAGGAGATAAACCTCATGACCCTACCACATGTCACTTGTAATCTTTTGAAACACTTTAAGCAACCTTTAAGGTGAATTTAGTGATTTTGAGGAAAAGGCCTAGAAATGGGTCTATAACTATAAGTGAAGGATCCGATAGGTTTCCATGGTGTTATATAATTAATAGGAATTAATTAAGTTTGAAAAAAGTATTATATATTCTAACAAGTCAAAAATGAGGCCTAGAGAAGCTATTATGCTCAAAAGACCCCTAAAAGTGCATTAGATGACTTAAAGGTCCTCAAAATAGAAATTTCAAGTAAAAAAGTAAATTTTTGAGGAATTTAAATTGTTTTTTACTTCTTCAAACCTAATTATGGCATGTTTTACCCTTTTATACATGTTCAAGGCCATTTTATGTCATTTGGAGTGGAGGAGAGGAGTTTAGAAGCAAACAGATGCATTTTGGAGCCTTTTGGAGCTTTGATATAATAAGTTTTTGGAGATTTTGATTAATATAAAGTATCAAATATCATATTTAGGGATTAATGGTGTCCATAATATCCCCTCATATTCCTCTAAAATTATATTCAATCATAATACCAACTGAGGTAAGGAAAACCTATTGGCTACAAACTAGGTATGAAGTAGGTTTTATGCCATTAAAGGAGGTCAAATCACTTATAAATTTTATAGAAGGAAGGAAAGGTAATTTAAATCATACAAAATCTTTCCCAAGTGTTTTATTTCATAGGCAAGCTTATAGTTCTTCATGTTAAGGAAAAACCATTTTGGGCAGTCTTGGACAACTCTAGGAGAGCATTAAGTTTTCATCCAGTACAATTAAGAAAGAGAGAGATTTGGTATATAATATTGTTTTTAGTGATATGGACCCTAATTTACTTCCAATTTGTGTCATTTATGGTCTGGTTCATCTCTCCATATTTATGAACAATTGCTAACAATTTAGGGGTTTCTAGATGGCCTACTCATCTAGTTAAGGTCTAGGTTTTCTCATGTTAATTCATTTCATAATTAAATTCAGATTAATAGTTTTATGGAGGTTATTTTAGGGTAAAATAGGACCTATTATAATTTTTTTTAGCTAATTCTTCCTAGGAAGGTACTTATGGCATAAAACCTATTTTCTTTGTTGTCTTTATGAATGGTCTATTTAATCAGTTTTAGAGTAAAACCTAGGTTAGAGGGATAAAGTACCTCCTCATCCTTATGCAAAATTAACTTACACAAGTTATATTTCTCATCAATACTTAGTATTTCATCAAATAATTTATAGGTAAATGATTCAAGTTACTAGTTGGAGCTCCAATGGAAGTTTATTAACTACAAAGGTTTTCCTTTCTTGTAGTGGTTGAAAACTAAAGGTGATATGATTTTTTAACCTATAATATGTAATTTAAATCAAATCTCATCCAAGATATCAATCTCAAAAATCTATCATTAATGGAGTTGTAATGAAGAAAAAGCCAACACCCTCCATGTAATCATATACCATTAATGCACATCTATAGTTGGCCTCAGGAGATGGTCACATTGAAAGGGAAAATTTGATATGATTTAGGTTATCCATGGTGAAAATAATCCATTTTAAGGTGTTAAAATTGTTTAAACCTCACTAAATATTCATATATCATGCATACTGTCAACTTCCTCATAGTCACTACCTGCATACAAGAATGCATACCTATAGGTGGCCCCATAGAGATATGAAAGTGTTATATAGAGAGTAATTAAATTATTTGAATAATTATTGATGTACTAGAGAGTGGTAAATACCATGATAGTCAAGTTTGGAGCATTGGACTAACAAAAAAACTTGAGAAGTAACCTCAAGTGAAGGAATTGTGTTTTAGGCATGAATTCTCTAAAATATCTAAAACAAATCTCTAAGTAATTTTGGTATTAATATATAATAGTGTTGTATATATTTTTAATCAATATATATTATCATACCTTGTATCCCTATCCTAAGATAACACCTTGAAAAAATAAGTGAGATATTTAGCTAATTGGTTTTCATGCTAGAAGACTTCAAAGTTACACTTTTTTTCACTATGTTCATTCAGTGATGTCTACAAGATTTTGATCTTCCACATGATCTTCACCCTCTAAGGTTTTATTATAGAACATGTATACCTATAAGAAGTGGTCCTATAGGGGTAAAAAGGGCACCAGTGTTTCAAAAGTCATCAAAAGGGTTGGAAATCAAGGTATTAACCTCTATCAACACATAAAAGTGTGACATTTCTTATAAAAGTCACCTACAACCTAACTGTAGGTTACTCACAAACTCATAAAGTGAACCTTGGTATTTATCTTAACAAATACATGATGTGGAGTGGCCTAGATGATTTTGGGTTGATTGAGACCACTATAATCTTGGACAAAAGGATGTAGGCATATAAAACATCGTATATAACCACCTAAATGTCACCTATATCTCTTTAAAGACTACTACAATTAAGAAGGTGCACTATGATCTTAAAGAGACCTAAGGATCCTTAAATGCCTTATGAGAAGTTATCATGTTATTAAGGAATCATCATAATGAAATTAACTCATATGAACTTTGTGTATTGGAAAACTCCATAATGTAGCCTTAAGAATTGTCCTAGTCCATACAAATGACACTAAATTACAACCTACAACCAAATAAGTGGGAGTAGAAGATCAAGAACCTTTTTAGGCTATAGAAAGACTAGTTTAGATCACCAAATTCATGGAGGATCATTGAGGTTGATGAGCTTAGTACATAGTACATTCTAAAGAGGATTTTAGTTTCAAGTATGGATTAAGGAAAGGAAATTCACATACATCCAACCCCTTAGGGCAAGTTACAACCAAATATGAAGAATATTCTATTGAAGAGACATTAAATCATGGAGATATTTAAGAGGGGTTTTAATTTATAGAGTATAATTATGAGAGAGACTAAATTAGCATCATGTTATGTTCACACCCTCCAAGCATTATACACCTTATCTCAGTCTGTAGAGGGGATAATAAATGAGTATCAAAGTCAAGTGCATGGTTATGAAATTTTTGTATTCATAATGAGAGGATGGTGGTTTATAGGAGGGGGATGGTATAAATAAGTGGATCTTCAAGGAAAATAGTTGTTAAATCTAATGTGGTTTTAGAAGTAAAAGGATAATGACCTACAACCACTTGAACTTATAACCCTTTTTCTCTCAAAACTATTTCTAGAAGGTCGATTAAGAGGATGAATAAATTATGTATATCAAGGTATAATGATATAAAGGTTTGTTTATTATGATGATCAAATATTTAACCAAGGCATGAATTAGGTTATAGTCAAAGGACATGCCTAAAGTTCCACCTATAACCCTAAAGACACCTACAACATTCATAGAAAACTAATAATGATAATACATAGTTATATCTCAGTCCTTGAGACTAGTCATGTAAAGAGGGTAAAGTCACCAGGACTATAATATGAGAGTGGGGTTATTTAAAAATTTATGTTCCTAATTGTTAGAAATCTTCCTTAAAAATCTAAGCATAGTACTCTCACTAGGAAACAACCTACAACCACACTTGAAATAA
Source organism: Torreya grandis (assembly GCA_037957365.1). NCBI lineage: Eukaryota > Viridiplantae > Streptophyta > Pinopsida > Cupressales > Taxaceae > Torreya > Torreya grandis. Next base: position 2,122,502 of record JARHVA010001820.1, read on the forward strand.
TGCAAATAATCAAGAAGGTGGATATGAGTTCTTGGAAACCTTTTTGATGATTCAAGGAAGTTTGGAGTTTTTAAAAGAGGCTTTTATGAGAAAATTAGGTATATGGATCACATATACCTACTGACACCCCTTCTCAAAATCTCTAGATCACCTCAAGGTTTGTCATGGCCTAATATAATAACCTACAACCACCCTTTGGTTTAGCACCAAGTGAATTGGAGTTCATAATGGATTAAGGTCTATTTGACAAAATGATATTAAGTCATTGAGACTAAATACCTAAGGTGGACTAAATTATAGTATGGAAAACCAATGAGGGAATTGGTTTCCACATATAAGAGGACTGTGTTCAAACTTTGGAGGTGGTAATTGAAAAGGGCGAGAAATGAGGACTATATGAAGCAATAGAAAGAGTGTCAAAAGAGTTTTTTTATGATTAAAGGAAGTATGTGGGGTAAGATAAGGATTTATTACCCTTAATCAAGGTTTGGAACTTTTTTTAGGAATCTTAGAACATCTTTCCACTCCATGGATGCAAATAGGCCTATAGATGGTGATATTTCTTTCACAATCAAAGACAAATTCAATTATAAAAGTATAAAAATAGAGGTAAAGAGTTTTTGAGTGATTTTAATAGGTGAGGCACTTTGAAACATCCATGTGTAAGGTCATTTTTCCTTTTAAAACACTCTAAGACTCAAGATATAGACTTTTTTAGGCTCTCAGGCCTATGTAGGAGAAGAGAAACCCTAGGTTAGGGTTTTATTATTTTAAGTAGTTTGAACCATGAAAAAACCCTATAATTTGGTGAAAATATGGGTGAGGATGTATGTAAATTTATTATAATATTTTTTACCCTATTTTGTACATGTATGAGCTTTAGGAAAGGACTGTGTGTTATGGGGTTCAAACAAGACCTAATAAGGCATATTGGAAACCAAAAAGAGAAATAGAAAGGTGTCTAAAGGTGGAATTAGGTTTTAAAACCTATTAGGAATAAATAAAATGATATAGGGTGGTTTTAATGAGGTCTAATTTCTTATGGTACAAAGACACTAGTCTGTACAAGAAAGAATTGTCTAAAAAATGGCTACTAGCTATGATAATGAATGGTGACCTTGAGGAGTGTTGAAGGAATATGAGATTATTTGAGGATTTGAGTTGAGTGATAATAGGTATGTTTAAGTCCTAAAGAGTCTTTCAAGAAGACCAATTTTCTTATGAGATCATGTCAAGAAGTAGGGTGCTTGGACCTAGTTGAATCTTGAAGCCTATTGGCTAGTGTATGAAACTACAAGAAAAGGATTAAGAGGTGAGGTAGAGTGAGATAAATTATTCTTGGAGTTAAAAGGGTGAGATATTCATGGAAAAATAATAAGGGGATTTGTTTTCCACATAATGGAGACCTAATAAAAGCTTCAATAATAACCTATAATCAAGAAGGAGAGCAAGGCTTAAGGTGATTTCAAGGGGTGTGGACCATTTTGGGAGTTTATTGAGGTTATCAAAGAAACTATTATGATATAAAAGGAATAAAAGGCACCTTATAGTTTTTAAAATCTTTACAAACATACTAAAGCACAACCATTATCCATAAAATCACCTCAAGAAACCAAATTTAGAATTAGGCATATAAGGGGAGCTCAGTCATGAAAAGGATGATGGTGGTATGGTGTGGAAAATGTTTCCTAGCAAGATGAGGGTCTCAATCAAATGTTTTTTGAAGCTTGTTAGGCTGTAAACCTTCAAATGACATAACTAAAAATACCTATTGCTACATTCCTTCACTTAATGCTTACCTATATCCAAAAAATAAGGTTTATCAAGGATTCTAGAGGATGAAATGATCAAGAGGGTCTAAGGGGGAACTTCAAACACATATGGTACATAGTTTAAAACTTTTACCTACATGCCTAATAAAGACATAACCTATAGTGAATAAGGTGTTAGTAGTCATGGGTCTGTTTAAGTTCCAAGGAGGTGTTCATAACTATTAATTAGCCTTGTAGACCTCAAGTTGAACATAATCAAAACCTAAAGTGACTCAAGAGGATCTAATGGAGACCTACATTCTCATGAGGCTAAAGGCTTACCTATAAACTAGTATGCTAGTAAAAGGACTAATGGTTTATAAAGAAAATTTAACATGCAATAAAAGAGAATGTATCAAGAAAACATGATGGAATAAGATAATTATAAGTATGGAGAGGGCAACCAAATCATTTTTTCAAATTCAAATTCACTTCATGATCTCCATCTATAACCTTGTCATATACAAGCTCCTTTTCAAGTTGGCATTAATTGTGTGAGGGTGGTCTATAAGGATTTAGTTTTCATTGAACCATATTAAGAGAAGAATGGGGTTTATAATAATCATAAATATTATAGGAAGCTCTTGATAACATGTTAAAATTACCCAAACTCATCATTACCATCACCTACATCACTGAGCACACTGGCATCCATGGATTTTCCTTAATGAGCTTAAGTCATTATATGAGTTGCATGAGGGTGACAACAAACCAATGAATATTGTAATAATTAAAGGAGAATATAATGATAATTTAAAATCAAAATAATAATTATAAAACAATAAACCAAGGTAAAATGGAAGAAATCCCAATTGTGAAATTTGACTAAGTAGACACATGTCACTAGCTTTTGGTAAAATGGTCCTACATGCCAAAATATTCATAATCTAATAAAAAAATTAGGTGGAGAGGACAATTATGAAATAATATAACTATTAATAGTTTTTTTTAGTTTTTTTAACAATGGGACCTATTCACTATTTTAGTACAATCAACCCTATGTCTAACAACATCAACATTAGAGCCTACCTTGGATAATTTATCCATTTTAAGGTGTCTACAGGTTAATTCAAAGAACAAAATTTGGTAAAAATGGTAAAAATGACAAAAATGAAAAAAAAAATCCAATTCCATCATAAAGGTCCTATAAATAGTTCAAGTATTCACTATTCTTACACAGTCCTCTTGTAGTCAAGAAGGCAACCATTAGAGGCTAGTTGAAGTTTTGTCAGTTTTAGGTGATAAGAAGGAGTTTAGGCCTTAGATATGTCTTAAAATGGTATAATATGATGTTTTAAACCTATATTTTTATATATAAGTGATCAAATTTAGGTTTTTAAATAATTTTTTTTAATAAAGACAAGTTTAGGCATGAACAAAGCATGTAAACAACTCAAGGTAAATTTTGGTAAAGACGGTCTATAGGATAAAATGTGCATAAAAAAGACTTAAAAATTTGTATTATTGGTTATAATTTAATAATATACCTATAAATAATATTTTTCAGTTCAAATGATAAGCATAAGTGCCCACTATTTATACACAACCCTGTCTATGTCTCATAATGGTCATTATTATTGCATACATACTTTTTGGAGTTTTAAGCTATGGTTAAGGGTTAAAAGATTAGAGAAGTATTTAAAAATAATTATAATATGGTTTTAATCTAATTAAACATATTTAAATAGTGTTCACACTGCAAACCTCATGTAAACCCCATAGGTAAGCTCAAAACCCCACATGTAGTCTCAAAGGCATAATGAGGAAAGTTGGTTTTTTATCATTTGAGGAGGTATTTTTGAGATTTTACAGGTGACATGAAGGTTTTTAAAATAAAATAAGATCAATGGTAATGCCAAATTTATCTTTTTGAGGAATTTAAGTTTTTTAGGCTTAAGACACCTAGTTTTAGCCCTTCTTAGGATGTTTGTATCTTTCATACCATGAAGAGTTGGGCCAAGTGATTATATTATGTTTTGATTACCCATGTTTAATTTAAATTAATTATGGACTTAGGTTGTTTAAGTTTATTATTTTTATGAACAATTTCTAAGAGCGTTAGCATGCCCAGAATGATTGCAAACCCTACAGGTAATCATCTTTATGTGTGTATTTTTTCATACCTTCTACATGGTATCCCAATATTTTAATGGGTATATGTAATATATATAAATGGAAATAATTGGTATAATAAAGGTCCACATTGTATGAACAATCATCTTGAAGGTGAACTTGTCTAGGCTGTCAAAGGAGCTTTTTGACTAGTTTTGTGTTTTTGGACTCATAGGTCCATAAAATGGCCTAAAATAACCTATAAACAATATATAATGTTTATATAACTCCATAAATATCATGAAAAGCCTATTTTTTATAATAATCTAGCACGTTTGGGTGCCTAGAAGGCCCAAAATGGATAAAAAATGTTTACTTTTATAGGTCTTCAAAGAGAGAAATTGTCCAAAGCCATGAAATAGGCATAATGGTAACTAAAAAATCATTATATGGCACTTGTATTTATTCACAAGGGTTTATATGGTGCCGTACTGAGTTAAAGGGTTAAAAGCCTAGTTTTTTAACATTTTGTGTATTGTTATAGGTTTAATGGTGATTTACACCATTGTTGAAGGTATTGAATGTTGTCCAAATATTCATTTTATTCATTATACACAATATATATATGTTTGGAGGTCTTTTATAGGTCCAAAAGTGGTCTTTAGGGTGCCAAATGGCCTTGGGAGTAGGTTTCAAGGTAGTTGATTCAAGGTGGCTCAAGCTTATGACCTCCATTAATGGGGTTTATGAGAGTTACAAGTTTCATGGAGTTTTTTTCAAGTTGGAGGATAAAAGTCAAGTTGAAAATATAATATGGCCTCAAAAAATCAAACATAAAAGATAACCTCCATGGTTAGTTAAGCATGATATGCCAAGTTCACTAACCATTTGCCAAAAGTTTTTTAAAGTGCAAGTGGAAGGGGGTGTAGAAGTCCAAGAGGATAAGTTTGGAGGTTGAGAGAGAAAGCATATAATTAAATAATTTTTAAAAGTATTTGGATACTTTTCCCTTTTATGTGGATCGTGACATCATTATCCTAAAAAAAAATTGTCTTCTAGTATGTTTCTAAGCCAATGAGAGGGATTGAAGTCTATTTAGACTAATGAGGGTTATTTTGTTGAGGAAGGATTAGTTATAATTTATCCAAAGGTGTTTGAGACTCCATGGAAGGTGGTTGTGTCTCATTTATTGAATTTTATTTTCTTATTTCTTCTCTCTTTCTTCCCCTTTTTTCCTATATCTCCCATTTCTCCTCCATTTTATAAGATATTCTCATTTGACAAGTCAAAACCCTATAAAATTTGTAAGAAACACATTTTTAATCAATAAAGATCATTTTTCACCTATATCTTTCCTCTAAATTATGTTTATCAAGCTTGTGTATGATGTCCTTATGAAGAAGTATTCTTCCATGTCCATTGTCCTTCTTTCTTACCTCTTTTTAGGTGTTTTCAAGCTCGTTGCAAGTCTGAAATTGAGATCTTTCCACCATTAATGGAAATTTGGTGTGAGTTTTGGAACTAATCTTTAACTTCATATATTTCTTAGTGAGCCTAGTTTAAGAAATACTTAGGCAAATTAACTAGTTTGTGAGATTGTGTGAGCCAAGATTGTCTTATGCTAAATTAGTATTTGTTTAAAGCTTATGTGAGTGTCAATTAACTTTATGTATCACCATTTTAGTGTTATTATTCATTATATACCCCCTTTTTATCTATTTTCTAATTATAATTATTAGTTTAGGTGATCTACTAAGAAGAAACCAACCTTCTCCAGAAGTTCAACCTCATTATACGATACCCACAGCTTGAGGTTGCTTAAATTTTGTAGTTGGGAGTGAGAGATCCTAAAAAACTCTCCAAAAATGGTGAAATTATATGATACAACAAGTACTTGATATAAAATTATGCATTTATCCCATCTTGGAGATCTTAAAGCAAGTAATACAAATTTCATATTGCTCCTAAATAATAATCAAGGTTAAATTAGGTAGTGAATTCAAATAAGAACAATGTTGGGGGTTCTTGAAAGGGAATGCATACCTATAAGATTTTTTTCATGTTTTGAGATGCGTATAAGTCTCTTTATCATTTGAGAAGAATATCTAGGTAATTCAAAGATGGTAGTGATAAGGTTGGAAACTCATAATAAGCACCTACAGGCTTGTATAAAGAAAGTGTGAAGAATAAAGGTAGTTTGAATAAATATTTATGCTTGGAAAGCTAGGTGATATATAGGATACCATGAATAAAGTATCTAATTTTATTATAACATTTGTGAGAGACAAAATCATCCAATAATATTCATTCTTGGGCTTTAATAGAGTGTTACACCTTGAGTAGAATCTAAAGGCCTACCTACAAATTATGGAGAAAAGGTACATTTTTTGGCTTTGATCATGAAGTATGAAGATTGTGTAGGGTGTGAGGTATCATAAATAAGGTTATTAAAGTGATTTAAAACCTTAGAGAGAGGATAAATCCATCAAAAGAGACCTTTAGGGTCAAAGTTGAAGATTTACTTAAAAACCCTAGGCATGTGTCAAACAAGTTATAAGTCTTTTGGGGAACAATTGGTAAATTTAAAATGATAAGTATTTTTTGGGATTCTCTTAGAATGGTCATCTAAATATATTCCATGTTTATATGAAAATATAATAATTAGGACTGACCAAAATTATGGTAAAAATATGTAGAATTTGGCTCATATTATATAAATAAATAGTTTTGATAGGGATTGATGTCGATTGAAAAAATTGATATTGATTTTAATAGGATCAATGTTGATACATATGATAAAATTAGATTCTAGTAAAATTTACCAAAAGGTTAAGAAGATGGTTTATGATTTAATAAAATGGATTCCAAGGATGACAAAGGTATTCTAAGGATAGAATTAATGATATTACTACACATAATAAGATAAATAATGAAATTATAATAAAATTGAATTAAAATACTTATCTTGAAATGACTTTGGATGGTTATATGGATTGGTGATGTATTATGACTTACATAAAGTTATACAAGGGATTCAAAGGTTTGATGTAAATTAATGAGATAGCTTAATAGCTATGCTATAAGGTCTCTTGAGCATTGTTCATCTCTCAAACATTATATCAAACTTATGGCATAGTTTTGGGATCTATTTGTGTGAGCTGAGGCCATGTATAAGTAATCTACACCAATAAAATAAAATCAACACCAATCATGGGGAATCTTTAATGATTCTACCTTTTCTTGGGAAAACACATCTAAAGTGGTTCTAACTATGGTTTAATTTGGGGAAGGGATTTTTTAAGTTACTTCTTAGGATTTTCATTGATGGTAAGTTGTTAGGATGGAGGGATAATTTAGATTTTATGGTTTTCAATAGATTATTGGAGATTTGGGAGGTTGGGAAGGGGGTAAATAGTAATTAATGAAGTAATTACTATGAGTAAATGTAAATAAGGGTGGTGGATAATAAATAAATGGGATTATGACATAAAGACACTTATTAGGTAGAGTACATAAAATTAGTGTCTACATTTGCCCCTTTTTGTTTAGTAGTTGAATAAAATCAACTGTGAGATAAAAACATAGAGTGTGTGGGTGCCCTAGGTGTGAGTGAAGAGGTATTCCCCCTGAAACCAAGAGATGATGTGATGGAAAGAGGTAGTGATAGGTTTGAAAAAAAGTGGATCAAATATGGGGTGGAGATGTGATCAATAAAAAAATAATGACAAGGAGGTGGGTTGGTTGCATGAGTAATAAAGTTTGTACTATCAAGAAATTGATTATGATACATATATATGATTTTGGGAAACCTAAAAATAAATTTCCCTAATTGTGAACAAGTGGGTGCCTAAGAAAAGGAGACCAAGAGAAAATAGGATGGGAGTTACCAACTAAAGCATTTGGTATGCAAAAATAGGGGTTTGACCCCTATTTTTGACCTATAGGTAGATATTCTCATGGTGAAGTACAATCCTAGGATTCATAGGGGATACATTACCAATAGAGTGTATGCATTTATAATATATGGGACCAATGGTGGGTTACTTCCATGATCCTATGGTGTTGTGTAAAAGAGTGTAGGTAAATGGGGAAACTTGTGGAATCCCAAAAACAAAAGGATGTGTGTGAAAATAGATCCAAATAACAAAGTAAAGGATCAATAATGATTTAAGGTTATTAACAATGATTTATGTAGGATCAATGTAGATCACAATAATAGATAATTATTATATAAATTGACATTAATTTAGGCAACTGTTATATATAACATGACCCATAATTACAAAGGCTCATTTACAATTTTGTACAATCAATCACTTGAGCTATGAGACAAAGAGAAAACATATGGTGATGGATGAGAGTGGAATTATATGGAAGAGATATAGGTCATGTGGATAGGTATGGGATGTAATTTTAATTTTTGTTTTTTTATAGATGGAAAGGGTTGTGTGAGTGAGCTTATAAGACTAATAATGATTGGATACTATTGTTAGTGATTGATTTGAAATCATCATCAATTGACATGGATCATGATTGATCCAAAATGGATCAACATCGATCCCAAATAATCAATGATGATTACTACATGAGTTAGGATATAGGAATAAATTTTTAAAAAATATTACTAATTTAAGATTTGCAATCAAGAGAATTATTGATGATGTGGGATCAAGTGCTACCATATTTGGAGTAGTTTCAAGATGATATGAGTGAAAAGGACTTAGCTCATATGGACACCTTTGATCTTAGGGGATTACATCATTATAAAAAGATACATAGAGATATAGGACTAATGGTAGTGTTACTAAAGTAGTGGGATATGATAATATGAACCTTCTAGTTATCAATTGGGGAGATGACCCTCATAGTGGAGGATATTTATAAGATCTTACCAGTGCTAATATAGGGGGTAGTTATCACACCAATTAATGAAATAAGACATGGGGAGGCCCTAGCACATATATATGATGGGGATGTAGTGGACATCACCTTTATTATAGGGGGTTCGCATTCAAGTTTTATATGAGCATGATGTTGAGGGGAGATTAGTGATGAATATGATGATGCTAGTGATATCTTATTACATGCTATGAGATTTTGAAAGAGAGAGATTTCCTTAGTGTTTGACAAGGGTAGTAGAAGATATGCTAAATCATCATACTATATTTGTATGGACACCTACACTCTTATCACAAGTGTACTAAGAGTTATGGGGATGGAGGATAGGATAGAGATTCATATTAGATATTACATTTGTATTATAGTATAGTGCATATGATAACATTAGATTAGTGTGTCCATCTAGGATTACATGGATGATATGGCACTAGATAACCTACAATGTAGGATTCCTTTGATTGGAGGATGATATGGTGATACCATTTAGTGATAGGGTTGTATGTGATTTGGCTCATTATAGATGATTTATTTATGAGATACAGAAGGTGGATGTGATTGGATACCATATGTGAGATGTGATTTGGATAAAGTAAAGATTATTTCATATTGTCAAATGATTTTTGACAATGATCCATCCATTTAAGAGCATTACCTTTATTGAGAATATAATTAACAAAATAGATGGGATAAGCCATTTTGGGGACAAATTATCTTATTTCCCCAAGTTTTTTAAGGTAAGTGTAAATATATAGAATGAAATGAGGGATAAGCATGTCAAAAATAACATTAATATTGGTGGGATTGACATTAATATCATGAAGAGAGACTAAGAATCCTATAAATTTTCTAGATGTGATGCCAAAGACACATTTTTAGGGATTTAGTCTAACTTTATATTTGATGAGGAAAATGAAGATGATAACAAGATCAAAAAGATGAGTTTTGTGGATTTTAGACTTGTAAATGAGGTCCTCTACATAGGTTTATACAATCTTATGGATAAGGTCATGGAAAATGTGGGTCATAGCTTACTAGTAAGTAGCTTCAACATTTTTGAGGCTAAAGAAAATTTTAACATAATAATAGGTTCCCCATTACATAGTTATAGTTGTCTTATGTTCATCTTCAAGGGCAATGTGACTTTGATTATAACCTAAAAAACCATCCATAAGGGATAGCATTTAATAACTATTAGTGAAATTAATGATGACATCTATAGAAGCTAAAATAAATTTATCCTTGGGATAAGTAAGATTGAGGTTATGAAAATTGATGCAAATGTAAATGACTATGGTGAGTTTTTTCTGAACATGGATAATGTTTGAGACACATTCTAAATAGTCCATTGGCTTGATAAATTTATCATTAAGAAGTTTAATGATTTATTTATGGCATAATTTGGAAACTTTGGAGGGAAATTTATGTTATTTTTGTCACATGAGTTTAGTGTTAGGATAGGCAATGATGTTATGTGTTGTCCCCCAAACATATCAGCTATTTTTGGGACAACATTTAAACTATTTTGGTCCTACAGACAAAAATTATCTCTTCCCTTTCCAAAATTTGTCTTGGGCATTCAAATTCCTCATTTTTCAAGCTTTTCAAAAATCTACAGGCTCTTTCAAGGTTAGAGAAAACTACGGACTTGGTTTCTACGAACTCTACAAACAGGCTCATTTCTACAAGTTCAACAGGATTCACGACTTCTACAGGAGGGTTCAATCAAAAGAATTGGTTTCTAACAATTGGTCATTTTAAAAATTGGTTCATCACCTTGGTTAAAAAAAAAATCTCCATCAGCAAGCATCAACAGTAGGTTCAACATTTGGTTCATCCTTTGGTTCAACGTCAAATGGTTCAAAGGTGGGTTCAATCAAGCAGTTCAATGCTTTGTTTCAACATTTAGTTCATCCACTTTGTTTCAACACTTTGATTCATTCTTTGGTTCAATCAAACAATTCATAAGTCGGTTCAAGGCTTTGTTTGAACCGTTGAACCAAAACTTGGTTCAACGGTTGGTTCAACGTCTTGGTTCAACGAAAAGGTTCAAAGCCTTGGTTCAATGGAACAGTTCAACAGTTGGTTCATCACCAAAGTTCAAAGGGGTGGTTCAATGTAAAAGGAAAAAGTATCCCAAAGGACAAGTGTCCTTATGGAGGACACTTGATCAATTAAAGTACCCTTCAGAATGGTCATTTTCAAAGGTAATTCTTTTGGAATTCAAAAAGACTAATAATTGTCTACAAGGGAAAAGCTTGGGGAAAAGCCCAATAGAATTTATGAAGGGCCACTAAAGGACCTCGAAGGGTAGGTGCCCTTGTAGGGGGACTCTCAGCTGCCAACTTAAAGGGCACTTCTTGACACTGAAGGGTCACCTTCCCTTTGGGAAGGATGTAAAACAAGAAGCCTGAAGGCCATTCAGGGATATTTTCAAAGCTGTGGCCTGAAAGGGAAAGTTCAATCTGGAAAAGTGCCAAATAGAAAAGCTAAAAGAGGACAAAGGAATGATGCACTCAAAAATGTCAAAATTAAGACAGTGAATTAGCCATTGATCATTTGAACATACATACCAAAATACATTCATAGATTTCAAGGCCAAGACCAGTAAAAAGCGGGGAAGGAACATAACAACAAAATAAATCTAGGACCTAATTTAATTAACCAGAAAAGGAGGAATGATGAAGATTATATCAGATCACTAGGTGGACATTGAAAGTTGCAAACTTTCAATAAGCACGACTTTTTTCCCTACATTGATAAAATTAAATGGGTAAAATGCCCCTAAGTTCTAGCATGTCTTCTTAACAGATTCCAATGCAAAATGATGTATTATTATTCTTGAGTCCTTCTTGAAGAGGCTATATAAGGGACTCTCTTCTATTGTAATACAAATCTCTTTTTTGATGATTAGAATGAAACTCTGCCCAAATTGTAAGGCATTACTAAGACTTTGGGATCAGATTGCTGATCATATTTTGTTACTAGAATAAGAAAGCAAGCGACTTTTCAAACTTTGTGCTGTAATATCTTTGTTGTTGAGGAAACTGTTCTTATGTCTTTTTATTCAATATATTTTCTATTCCTTTAATTCAACAAGCAGAATTAGTGACAACAGTCATGAAGGTGTCCTAAAGAGTCAAGTGTGGAGAGACTTTGTGCCCCCATAATTGCCTTTAGTGTGTTTTATTTTCATTTCTATGTAAAGGAATTTGGGATGACTTTGTGCCCTCATTGTCCTTCATATCTTACTCTTGAGCAATTTAGGTGGAGACTTTGCACTGCATCTCAATTTTCTAGTTATTACATCCTTTGTTACATTTTTCTATTACTACCAGGAGTATTCTTGTGGTTTTCTAAATAGTACTTCTAAAAGAAGAGGAGTCTTATTTTTCATTTCCCTTGAGTTTCTCCTTTGATCCACATGCATCATCTCTAAAAAAAGAGAGATGGATGGTTTGTCCTACCCCTGAGTATTATTTTCTATATATATATATATAGCTTATCTATATGGAACCTCCCCTTGATGAGAGGAGAGATCAGTCCCCTTCTGATGTGGTAAACCTACACATTTGGATGACTAATCTTTCTACTTTGGATGATCAAACCTATTTTGTTTATCAGTATGCTGATCGACAAAATATTCAACCAACAGTTTTTGGTGACTACGCTGGGAATATAACCCATTATCATTATAACCCTTATCCATTATAGACTCTAACAACTCCATTTCATGTCTTACCCATTATCCATTTATATCCTTACCATTTTCATCCATCTCCATTATATTATCTGGTCTGCAAAACTAGAGCTGTTGAGAAAAAAATGCAATTTGAAGCCTCAAGTTTTGTGCTAAAGTAGGGCCAATTTCTTTTCCATTTTTGTCCTATAATCTAAAAACTCCACTCATATGTGTTATTCCTATTGTTCATAATCTAATCATGGAAGTTTGAGGCCCCTAGGGTAACTCATTTGGCCCACTTAATCTAACTCCACCCCTGCATGAGCTACCACTCAATTCAAGGAAGAATTTCCCCAAATTCTTTGGTGATGGAAGAGTCCACCCTAATGAACACATTACGGCCTTCACCATAGCCTATGGTGTGATAGGGGTGTAATTTGAAGACATGGTAGTTAGGCTTTTTGTGGAGACACTACAAGGTGCTACTACAGACTAGTTTTACCATCTGCAAGATGGATCAGTGACTGATTAGAATACACTTAAAGCCAAGTTCGAAGCAAGGTTCAAGCCCACAGAAGATGCACATGCCTTGTTGGCCCAGCTCACTCAGATGAAGAAAGAGCCTCATGAGCCTATGAGGGATTTCATAGCCAAATTTGACAAACTGAGAAATAGAATCCCTGTAATAGCTCGACCTACAGCTGAGAATCTCAAATGCTTTTTCATTAATTCTCAATTTCCTGAAGTCAATTTTCTTTTGAGATGTGTTGTCAAATAGATCTTGATGTAGCTCAACTTTTGGCCACTGAGGTAGAAGATGATCTCAACTTAACAAGGAAGATAAGAAGAGATCCAAATAGAAATAGATCCTCATCTTTTTCTGAATATACATCTACAGGCACCACTGATTTAATGGTACAAAAGCTAGAAAATGAATTGCTAGCCTTGAAAAGACAAATGGCACAAAGTATGTCTTTTGCTCCTCTATATAAAGATATACCAAGGAGGACATTCCATAATCAGCCATATCAAGGAAATGCTACCAAAAGTCAAGGCCAACAAAATTGTCTTCTTCCTCCATAGAGGAATCTTGCCTTTGAAGCACCTCCAACAAACTTGGTAGTTGGATATCTAGAAACAGAGCATGTTTCCTATTTCCAACCTGAGTTAGAGCAAGAAAATGGCACTGATCTCTTCAGGGAGGATCTAGAAGAATCAGTTGGTGACTCCCACATTAGTTTCTTGAATTACCAGGATGAATTTAGAAGTGAAGGTGAAGCAATCAAAGGATCATATATAGTATTCACCCAGTCTCAGAATCAGTCAGCCTAACAGGCTGACAAAGAGAAGACAGAGGAGTGACCCTGACTAGCAATTTCAATTGCTGAGTAGAGAACCCCTCTTCATTTTTAATCAAAGGACCCGATGATTACCAAAAAAGTAAGTACATCAAACATCTCTGTACCTTCTACTTTAGCTTCACAAACCAGTCCTTCCCCTCTCAAAAATCAAAAGGATGAACTCCCATCCTCTCTTCCAAATCCATTCCAGTCATTTGACATGATTGATCATGTCAAGGAATCCAAAATTCAAATGACTGAGTTTGAATCCCTGCAAGTCAATCTTGAGCAATTGGACATTGATGGAGAACCAGATGCAGACATGTCTGAGACAAAATATGTGGTCACCCAAACATCAGCCCCTATAGCACAAATTTTTTTGAATCTTTAGGCAGGGGTAATTATTTCTTTACCATAGAGGATGTTCATGTTTTTGTAGATGAAATTCTTATAGCTGACAATCCAAGAATTGATCCAAATAAGACTTCAAGAGAATTGGTAGGATGAAATATAAACAAGGAAGGATCTTCCATCTCTAATGAAGAGAAATCTAATAGGAGATTAGCTTTTGATGATGACAACAATTCTTCCACCAATGATGAAGTTAAAACTGTGTTGATATCTCCTCAAGGAGATATTCTTCCTTCATGTAATTTTTAATTCAACAACACCAACAACATAGTTGGATGTGAATCTCTGTTGCTTAAATTGAAGATTTCTCAAGATGAAGAAGTCAACCTCCTTCACATCAAAGGAGATGTTAATCTGATAGTTTGTTAGGAGTTTGATATGGACAATCTAATCATATGCTAGACTAAACTAGAAGAACAACCAATTATGGTAATGGACCATGCTGCTACAAATCAAAATTAGGAAAAGGAACCCTTCACAAGGAGAGAAAGTAGTTATGGTTTTTAGTTTGAAGAGCATGTCCTGCCACAGAGCAAAAAGAAGGAAAGACCAAGAGGAAGACACAAAAAATTAGTTTCTTGGTGGAGAGCTCCATTTGCCCGTCACCATTTTTGGGGACAAAATGTCTTCTTGCTAGTTTACCAAGATGGCACACTATTTTCACTATCTCTTAAGAAGCAGCATCTAAAATACTTCAATTCTTGAAGTATCAGATCATTGCATATGTATAGTTTTTAATTCTATTTTGTTTTGTTTGTTTCCATTTTTGATGTGTTTCATTTCTAGGTAGCATGACTTTGTAACCCAATGGCATACTTGAAGACACTAGAGATTCTAGATTCTACTCCTTTCAATTCTTTTTACAATTGATAGAAGTTCCCCCACTGGAGCCCATTGTTGTCCCCCAAAAATATCAGCTATTTTTGGGACAACATTTGAACTATTTTGGTCTTACAGACCAAAATTATCTCTTCCCTTTCAAAAATTTGTCTTGGGCATTCAAATTCCTAATTTTTCAAGCTTTTCATAAATCTACGAACTCTTTAAAGGTTAGAGAAAACTACAGACTTGGTTTCTATGGACTCTACAAACAGGCTCATTTCTACAAGTTCAACGGGCTTCACAGCTTCTATAGGTGGGTTCAATCAAAAGAATCAGTTTCTAAAAATTGGTCATTTTTGAAATTGGTTCATCACCTTGGTTTAAATAGAAATCTCCATCGACAAGCATCAGCAACAGGTTCAACATTTGGTTCATCCTTTGGTTCAACATCAAACAGTTCAATGGTGGGTTCAATCAAGTGGTTCAATGCTTCGTTTCAACATCTGGTTCATCTAATTTGTTTCAACACTTTGATTCATTCTTTGGTTCAATCAAATGGTTTGTCAGTCAGTTCAAGGCTTTGTTTGAATCGTTGAACCAAAACTTGGTTCAACGGTTGGTTCAACATCTTGGTTCAATGAAAAGGTTCAAAGCCTTGGTTCAATGGAATGGTTCAACAGTTGGTTCATCACCAAATTTCAAAGGGGTAGTTCAATGCAAAAGGAAAAAGTCTCTTGAAGGACAAGTGTCCTTGCAGAGGACACTTGATCAATGAAATTACCCTTTGGAAGGGTCATTTATAAAGGTAATTCTTTCAAAATTCAAAAAGACTAAGAATTGTCTATAGGGAAAAGCCCAGGGAAAAGCCTAGGGGAATTTATGAAGGGCCAATGAAGGACCCCAAAGGGTAGGTGCCCTTATGGGGACTCTTAGCTGCCAACTTAAAGGGCACTTCCTGAAGCCAAAGGGTCACCTTCCCTTCAGGAAGGATGTAAAACAAGAACCCTGAAGGCCATTTAGGGATCTTTTCAAAGCCATGGCCCAAAAGGGCAAGTTCAATCTAAAAAAGTGCCAAATAGAAAAGCTGAAAGAGGACAAAGGAATGACGTGCCCAAAAATGTCAAATTCAACACAGTGAATTAGCCATTGATCCTTTAAACATACAGACCAGAATACATTCACAGATTTCAAGGCCAAGACCAGTAGAAAGTGGGGAAGGAATACAACAAAAAACTAAATCCAAGACCTAATTTAATTAACCAAAAAAGGAGGAATGATGAAGATAAGATCAGATCGCTAGGTGGACATTTAAAGTTACAAACTTTCAATAAGTGTGACTTATTTTCTTGCATTGATAAAATCAAATGAGTAAAATGCCACTAAGTTCTAGCATGTCTTCTTAATAGATTCCAATGCAAAATGATGTATTACTATTCCTGAGTCCTTCTTGAAGAGGCTATATAAGGGACTCTCTTCTATTGCAATATGGATCTCTTTTTTGACAATTAGAACAAAACTGTACCCAAATTGTAAGGCATTACTAAGACTTTGAGCTTAGATTGTTGATCATATTTTGTTACTAGAATAAGAAAGCAAGTGACTTTTTAGACTTTGTACTGTAATATATTTGTTGTTGAGGAAACTTTTTTTATGTCTTTTTCTTCAATATATTTTCTATTCCTTTAATTCAACAAGTAGAATTAGTGACAGTAGTCAGGAAGGAGTCTAGAAGAGTCAAGTGTGGAGAGACTTTGTGCCCCCATAATTGCCTTTAGTGTGTTTTCTTTTCATTTCTATGTAAAGGACATTGGGATGACTTTGTGCCCTCATTGTCCTTCCTATCTCAATATTGAGGAATTTAGATGGAGACTTTGCGTTGTATCTCAATTTGCTGGTTATTACATCCTTTGTTACATTTTGCTTTTACTACCAGGAGTATTCTTGTGGTTTGCTAAATAGTACTTCTAAAAGAAGAGGAGTCCTGTCTGTCATTTCCCTTGAGTTTTTCCTTTGATCCGCATGCATCATCTCTAAAAAAAGAGAGATGGATGGTTTGTCCTACCCCTGAGTATTATTTTTTATTTATATATATAGCTTATCTATAGGGAACCTCCCCTTGATGAGAGGAGAGATCAGTCCCCTTCTAATGTGGTAAACCTACACATTTGGATGACTAATCTTTCTACTTTTGCTGATCAGACCTATTTTGTTTATCAGTATGCTGATCAACAAAATATTCAACCAACATTATGCACCACAATACTAAGATCAATTCCATGCATGTCCTTATAGGACTAAATAAAAGTCTCATGATATTTATCAAATAATAAACTCAAGTTATTATGGTCAATTAGTGTAAGTTATTGAGAGAGTATTATTGGTTGAGGGCATGATGGGGTACCATATTCTATTCTTGTAGTTTATTTAATAAACATAGAATTTTCATATTAGAAATGATATGGTGCATTAGGTAGAAAGGAATTGGGATTTGTTTTAGGATCAATGCTAGTGATAAAGTTGTTAAAATGAGTGGATTTTTATTTGAAATTCCCAAGTTTATGATTATTGAGGGAGTTGAGGTTTTTGGGCATGGATCTTCAAGAATGGATTAATTTCTATGAAAAGTGGGAAGAGGACCATAATACTCCATATTTACTATGAGATCAGTAATTTTGTTACCATGGTGATCGTATTTAGAATGTATTTGACATACATCCATGGCCTTAGCATCTAGTGTAATCTTGAGAGTAGGTGGAAATGGAGAATAAGGTTGATCCAATTTGATTAGTTTCTCATTATCATCATTAATGAGGAGAGGCTTAATGAGAATGACTAGTTTAATAGGAGGTATAAAAGATGCTGGAAGTTTTGGAGATGTAAGGGGTAATATTTTTTCCACTTCCCAAAGAGTATCGATAAGTGGAGAATTAGTAGGAGGTACATGAAGTTACAATGCTAACTCAAAATCTATTAATATGGTATGAACATTACAATTAAAATCATGTACTTAAGATAATTTTTTCTAATAATTTTGAATATCCAAGTCTCATGATTGAGCCTAAGCCATGATGTAGTTATCATCATAAGTTGGAGAAATTGTACATGCTTATGATTTGGGAGGAACTTCGGAAGGTGAGATTCCTAAATCACTAAATTTATGTGGAGACATGATTAAAGGATATTGGAATAATTTATCCACTTCATAATCATTACATGTGAAGTCATCTTATGAGTAAGAAGATTTCTGAGCATTGCATGGAGGGTTAATCAATGATCTCATCGATGAGAGGGATGGTATGATCATAATTTAATAAAGATGGAGTAGGCCACTCTGAGATGTAAGAAGGTAGCTTGGTAGTGTTTTAGGTATTTTTCAATTCATTAGGCTCATCTTCATTATAATAAACAAGAGTGACATGTAAATCTAGATTCATGTTGATGAATTTAGGTAAAGGAGACATATTAATCTTTAGAATGGTGGGAATTCAATATTAATTTTTGGGATGTGGAAGATGAACACTCCAAGGGATAGGATTGGCCTCATTTTTATACCTTTTTAAATTATGAAATAAATTGATACATTGGCTACTAGAAGAGGCAATATCCCTCATTCTATGAGTCCATGGGTAGCCTAGGATTATGTTATACGACAAATGTAACCATGAGCTTAGTTTGTATAGTCTTAGGTCCAATAATAAGGTCACATAAAAGCAATTGGATTTTTATTGATTTTGTCAAATACATGACATGTCAAGTAGGTTTATTTAATATGATCTTTGATATAGCCAAGTTGTTAGATGAGCCACATATATTTCACATTAATCTTGGACCTTTCATCTACTAATACTTTATGAATGAGGGTGGTAGTAATGGATATTTTAATAAATAGGGGTGGATCATTAGATCAAAAGAGGATCTAATCATTAATCATGTATTCTTTGAGGATCTCTATGAAGGGTTTTTAAGAAGGATTAACAAATTCAATGGTATGCAATTCAGTTGGTTTAGGTGTAGACACTGAAATCATGTCTAACCCTTGGTCGTCCTCCCCTTCTCTCCCCTTGCCATTACCCTATGACCCATTTATGACCCCCATTTTATTCTCCCACATTTATTTATCCCCTCTCGACCATTTTCCCATGAGCCTTGACCCTAACAGCATGTAAGAATGAGCAGAAGGCTAAAATTAGCCTCTGTCCCCATTCTGCATTTGCCGGCGTCGATCACTACTCGACCGACATCACCGACGTCAGTCACTACTCGGCCGACATCGACGGTTTTGCTGGCATCAGTTATCCTTAACACTGTGTTCTCAACCTAAATGCAAGATCTGTTATCCATTATCTATTATCCGTTATCTGTTATTTAGTTCTCAATCAGTTTCTTGATCGGTTATCAGACCTTCTTTCAAAACATTCTTTCATTGGACCTTCGAGGAGAATGAGCAAACTTTTCATTCAATCAATCTGTAATCAAATCTCTCTCTCTCTCTCTCAAGTACAGGTATTCTACTTCAGTCATCTCACTAGAGGTCTGCTACATCGAACTTCTACAACACACTGACAATAACAATCATGTCTCTTACTTTATCTTCAGCAGGTAACAGGTAAGCGTTTGTTTTGTGCTTTTATTTTGTTTTTTGGTTATTATTTTTAATTGATATCACCAAACTAGAACTGAATCCTTGTCTCCCTGTTGCTTCTATCTTCTATTTGGTCCCTCTTTCAGACCATTCTTTCTGCCTGAAAAAACCCTATATAGAGCATTCAACTAGAGTCTCAGAGCCAGACCCCCAGACCATTCAACCAGACCCATAGCCTTTCTCAGACCCATCCAAAGACCAAAAACTCATCCAGACTTCATCCACAGACTGCTGCCCCAACTGATGCCGGCCATAGAGACCACTGCCCCCATCGACGTCGATAGACTAACCGATGTCGACAGACATTTACAATCGATGCCGGTAGGACCACCGATGTCGGCGACTATGACCAGGCCGACAACAACATTCAGGTAAGCATTTGCTCCTATTTTCTATTTTAGTCTTTAATCATTTTAGTCTTTTATCATTTTGCTATTTATCAGACATTATTCTTATCAATCAGTGGGTTGACCTCCTTCAAGGAAGTCTTTGTACTTTTGGGATCAAGCTTTTTCTTGGCAACCCACCATCTCCTCATCTAACGCCTTCTTTATCTTAGTCTCTTTATTTTGTAGGTGTCATCCTCCACAACCAAAGAGGAGTTCTCACAATGTCTGGATAATGGTGTGCATGACTTCATCTAGGTACATACAAGCCTTAGACCATTTCTCTTAGTTTTTTATTCTCTCTTTGAATGTAGAAAGTGAATATCGTATAGAGACATTCTGGCACGCCCGGTGGGACTTTAGGGTCTTCCTTGGGTTCCTTTTCTTTCTATTCATATAGGTGCATTAGGTTTCTCCCTTTTCACCCCTTTCTTCTCTTCTAAATGACATCATAAGTAAGATTAAAAAGAATCTTTCTTTCTTTTCTTGCATTTCAAACTAGTCAAAAGTCATATTCTTCAACCCTTTCTCAACTTGTTTTCATATGAACTAACATTTCGACTTGGGTTTAAAACACATTGCATTTTCATTTCTGCTTTCTTTCATTTCTTAGTCCACACCTAGTAATTAACAAATCGCATCATGAATTAATCGTAGTCCACTTGATGTTACACAACCAAACCACTTGCACCAAATCAAACATAAAAACTTACCTGAGACAAGGCCTGACTGGGATTTCATCCCCCAGTGGATACCTTACCCATCCCGGCAATCCCACTTGGATTTCATCACCAAGGGGAAAGCCCATTCTGTTCTCTCATAGAGGATAATCTTTAGGGAAAGTATATTTTGGCTAAGCAAGACCAGCTTATCACTGGGCTCGTGAAGTGAGGGGAGCTTGCTCCTTAGCACCAGGCCATGTACGAAACCTAACCCAGACTCTTAAGCACCTAAAAAAACCTAAAACCATCCATAGACTACCTCTTCTAGGACCCTTCTAACAACCAACCTCTCCAAACATCACTTTAAGGTATAAGCCACATGAGCAAAATAATTTATTTCTAGGGATTTAATGCTTAGGCTCTGCTTGTGTTCTTCATCTTTTTTGTTCTTATCTGCTTGTTTGAGCTAGTGAGGATGTTCTTCTTCTTTTTTTCCAAAAACTCTCAAATCTTTTGGGTTTCTAGAAAACACAGTCACTGGCATCAGTTTTACCATCGACGTCAACAACATTTCTTTGCCGACATTGGTTATTTGACTGACGTCGGCCATCTATTATCACCGACATCAGTTTTTCAACCAACGTCAATCACTGTCACAGTTCTTTTCTTCCAAAAACAACAACCTAAAACCCAACCCTTTTTCTACCAAAAACCACATTCTAAGTTTCTAAAATTGAAAAAACACAATTTCTAGAACCTAACCCTTCTTGCCTTGAATGGTTTTGACACGCAGTCAAACCAAGGCCCTTCTTGACCAAGTGAGGCATCAACCGCTTCCGCCTTCCCCGTCCATAACAAGTCCTATAATGGAGTTCCACTCAGAGACCGAAAGAACTCCTACTCAACTGACCCCAACTCAGACCCCCATTTTCCTTGAAGGGGACCAAGATTTCAAAAGATTCTTTGACCTCAATGTCACAGCCCTCCAAAACTATCTCGCAAAAAACCCAATGCGAGACTTTTTGGGTAAAGGGGTGATGACATCAACACCATCTGCTATCCAGCCTTTTGCCTCAACCATTAACCCGACCATGGCCAATACACAAAGTTTGGTCTCCCCATCTATTTTTAGATCGACCTCCATCGGGGTTCCATTACCCCCTCAACCACATGTAATTCAAGCAAGTTTTACATCATACCAGAACTTGATTGTCTCGACCCCTCACACTCTTACACCCATAAATGTAGGAGTGTCTACCTCCCCCTTTGTCAATGCCTCCACATAACCACCTTTGGCAGTATCTAGTCAACTTATGCCTTCTACTTCCATAACCCAACCACCTTTGGCCTCCACTTCTGTCCCTGCAACTAGTTACACATATGTTGTGCCCCTACAAGTGCAACCGACTACGTCGTATGCCCCTTTTAGCACCTTTTAAGTGCCCTACAACCTAGGGGGCACCCCATCTGCCAATCCATCAGCATATCTCATCAAAGTGTTGATGGACAAAATGTCCAATCTTGAGACCTCTATTTTTGGTTCACGCAATGCTCTCTCGTATGAGCAAATTTGTAATGAACCCATCCATCCTTCTGTCCTGATCTGACCATACCCCAACCAGTGGGAGCTTCCTAAAATTACTCGCTTTTAGAGTAAGGAAGACCTGCAATAGCACCTATGAGCATTCAAACATGCTTGTTATCTTATAGCGCATGACGATGCATTATTTTTATGCACGTTCCCCATGTCACTTTCTGGACCTGCCCTTGACTGGTATAGCTCTCTTACCAGACATTCTATCTTTTCATTCATTTAACTTGACCAATTATTTCTCAACCATTTTTCTATCAATATCACCAAACAAGTCTCAATCATAGACCTCTACTCCATCAGGCAATTTGACAACAAATCAATAGTCGATTTTGTCACCCATTGGAAAGGCTTGATTAACCAGCTCTCCTTCTCCTTGCCTCAACCTGAGCTCATCGAGCTCTTTTCTTGAGCATGTGCCAGGCACATCTCTTCTACCTTGTAGGTTCAAACATTCCACACTTTCGATGAAGCTTTCACCATGGCCTGAAAGCTTAAACTCCATGCCATTGAAGAGGATAAGGTCAAATTGCGTAATACCAACACAAAAGCCAATGACCCTTCTTCTTCCAGACCTTCTTCTTCCCACTCCAAGCCCAAAGGAGTGGCAAACACTATGGTCATTAGATCACCATCCTTCATAAAAACTAATCACTCTCAACCTTCTACATCTCTAAGCATCACTAAACAATTCCAACAATGGTACATCTAGCGTTCATACACTCCACTTGGAGAATCATACGCTTCCATTTTGGAAAAACTTGTCAACCAGGGGGTCCTCAATCTCCCTCCAATCTGACCACCTCAATTCAACCCTTCAAAAGCCCTCCCTATATGGTATAGGGAGGCTGACATCTATCACTATCATCGCATCCATAGCCATGACATCGACAATTGCCGAACCTCCAAAAACATAGTCCAAGACATGATCGACAAGGGAGATCTTGTTTTGGACAACCGAAATTCCCCACCCAACCAAAACATCGATATCTTCAAGCAACCCTTTCCTAATCATCCACCTACCCAAAACAATGTCCAGACCGTGACCGATAGCTCCCATGAGCATGACATACACACGGTCAACACGGTCTCACCTCTTGCCCCGAACCAATCTCCTTCACAAGTGAAAGACCCTTCTTCCCCTATTTCTCCTCCACAAGTAGAAGGTACCATCATCCCTACCCTTTGCCCTCTTGAGGAGCTGCACTCTCCTATTTCTTCTCCACCAAGAGAAGACCTAGTCTCTCTACCCACTTCGATCGAAGAAGACCCAGTCACAATTTTTTCTTGCTTGTTGCCTGAGATTGCTACATCTCACTCATCTCCATCCACATCCGAACCCAAACCCATATCTAACCTCACCTCACACAATGGTGGCCCTCAACCCAAACCAAAGAAGGCCACTAAACTACACTAGAGGACTCCTCCCCCACCTTTGTCATTACCATCAATTTTGGGCCCGCATCCGTCCACTTTAATAAGAGTGCTTCCTACTCCCATAATTCATAGAGGCAAGTCACCTCCATTAATCTCTCAACCCATGAAATATATATCTCCTCCAATCCATTGACCAACACCTCCTAAACCAAAGTCATTAACCCCCACTACAATAAGACACACAGACCCATTAGCAAGTTCTTATGCCTTGCTATTACAACAATTGTTGCAGTCTTCTCGCATCAATTTCCCGCCTCTTAAACCATATCAATCTCTCAGACCAAAACCACCTTGGTTTAATGACACTCAAATTTGTGCGTATCATCACATGCTTGGGCATGACACTGAGCATTGTTGTGCCCTCAAGGTTGTCATTCACCAATGTCTGGGGAATGACACCTTTTTTCTCAACCATGTTAGCAATAAGCCTTCAATACTGCCCCACTCATCGACTCTAAGATCAAGACCATATTGGTTTGACAACTCTAAATTTTGCCACTATCATCACACTCTGGGACATGACACTGAGCGTTGTTGCACTCTCAAAGCTATCATTCGTCAACAATGGAGAAAGGATTCCCTTCTCATCAAGGATCCTCTTGACCACCCCTTCGAGAAATCATCATCACCAACCCATGCTTCTCAAACCTCATCACCTAAATTGGGATCTCCACTCTAGACTATGATCCCTTTACCACCTTTAACCCCCTTATTCAACATCAACACAGTCAATCTGACCACCAAGCCTCAACTGACCTTGATCAATTTGTCAAACATTCTCCCTAGCCACTGGGGGAATTCAAAGTTCATCCAAGCCTCGACCAACCCTTCAACCCAGTCTCAACCAAATATCAATCACTCTTTTAATCCTAAACCTCGACAGGACCTTATCCAAACATTCAACCTGACCTCGACCAAACCATCGACCAAACCTCAACCAAATCTCGACCAAATATCAACTTGACCTCAACCAGTCTTGACCTATCAAACCTTGACCAAACATTCAACCAACCTTTTAACCATAACATCAACCAGGCATCGACCAAACCTTGATCATGACATTGACCAAGACCTCAACCAAATTTTGACCAAGACATTGACCAGACATTCACCTAAACATTGACCATGACCAGATGTTGACCATGCCATTGACCAATCATCGACCAAATATCCATCGTCTCGACCCTTGACCAAACATTCAACTAGTCTCGACCAATCAACGACCATATCAACCAACTTCACATCCAACATCAATCAACACATGACCAATCTAGAAAGAGGCAAATGGGGCAAGTTTGCTCCTAATTGACTCAGACTTTATCATAATGCACAAGCATGGCCTAGGGACTGATCAAAACCTAAGCCCTTTTTATGCCTTGCATCTTCAACCATTCTATTGTTAGTCGAGTACTCGATCACTTGACATTTTACTTGAGCTCATCTCTTGAGCAACCCCCTATCATTGTCATTCCTATTCCTTTCAACCCTATTTCCCAACACTGGTCAACCCTTTTTGTCAAGCATGAATGCTTTGTCCTAATAAAAGGGAACCCTTAAACTTCTAGAGGCTCGTCCATGGCTAAAAACTTTAGTCAACAAAACATGTCAAAAAATGGGATACTTATCATATCAAAGGTCATAAACTCTAAATGTAGACTGCTCCTTCAAAGGACAGCTACATAATTGTTGTATTACTAGACTGCTCCCTTGAAGAATAGCTAGGCCAAAGTCATATCAAAAGCATACAACACAAAAGTATAGACCACTCCCTCGAAGGATGGATATGACTAAATCTTGCTATAGACAGCCCTCTTTTTTTGAAGCTTCCCGTATCGATCAGCTTCACATATATGACCACTGAGCAAAGTAACATCCCAATCCAGACTTCCTACATTGATCAGTCTACACCAAAAAAAAAAGAAAAGAAAAAAGACTGACAAGCTATTAAAGTCATGGGCATGCCTATAGTCATTCTTGGGTCACCTATAAAAGAGGCAAGGTTCTTCTTGCCACAGAAAGGGTTACCCCATCCTCTCATATCATATATCCAACCTATCACCCCAACATACTCAAGGGACTTTGAGCTCACTTAACATCAAGTGATTCGATTACTTCTCTAACACAACCACTGGTCAATGACGTAATGCATAAATGAGGCTTTTATTCTAACAACCCCTATCCATGCTGTCATTCTGGTCCTTGTCAATGAAAGAGCAATTTGCCTTTCACTTATCTTTCACACTTTGGTCACATTCAACCAAACCTTTTTTTCTACCCAACCAATTCAAACCAACTCAACCAAACATTTTCAGACCAACAACATGACAACATGACATCATCATAGTCCATTTCACATAGTTTCTATGGAAACCAATACACATGGAAACTATCGACCTGACACAATTTATGTTAAGCATAAACCAATACTTGTTGAAGCATAAATGGACCCAATTCATTTTTAACATACATCCATCACGCCTATGTAAAATTGCTAGGGATGAAAGACCCCTCGACCAATGTTACAGAATACACCATCACACAATATGGAAACAGCTGTAACATCTTCTTTCTCCTCATCATTTTGACACATGACCACACCCATCATCGACCATTTTGTCTCTTAGCCTGAACTACATTGGTCTGAGGCCCCTTCCAATCTGGGCTATGTAGGTAGCACTCAGATGACACGATGTCTTCTAGGGTTAGCTTGACCACCCTCATTTTTTGTCTCTCTGATGGACAAACCTTCTTTCTTCCTTTTAACCATGACTTGCCCTCGACCAAGACCAATCCATTACCTTAGACCCTTCCTCCTTTTTAGGGAGAATTACATTATCCTGAGGCCCTGCAACAGGGGCTATGTAGGTAGCACTCAGTGTTCTGAGGTTAGCTCGATCACATTCTTTCATCCACCCATTCATTTGACCAATCATCTATCTCAACCCGTCTTAACCAACCACTTTGGAGATCATGCCTATCTCCTCCGACCTTAACCACTTCCAAGACGACTTCACCTTGGTTGTTTTTGCATGTATGCTACCCATGTATGGTTAGCAAAATTATGCACAACCCATATTTTTGACCCTCACAAGTATAGGATCGCAAGCTGGTTGATCCCTACTACTTGTGACTTTTTCATGTTTCTAAGAGCACTTCTTGAGCCTGGGATACCTGGAACATGATGACCCATTAGAGCTACATCTTTGATTGAATAACCTGATCAACTACAACCACATGTTGGGGCCTGATTACTTTAATTTTAGCACTCCTCGACCCTCGACCTATGACAATTTGACCTGACCATCTCGTGAAGTGGTATGCACGCAATTAAAACTATTGTAGCATTCACCCTCACCATTTTTCATCCACTCGTTGTCAAATCAACACCTGATTCTCAGTTCCCTTCCCTTAACTCTTGCTTTGAGGGGGAATACCTCATCTCATCTGGTGTAATCAACCTTTTATTTTTGTCTTGCAGTTCATTCAAACAACCAATAGGACAAAATTAACCTTATCCCACACCTGGGACAACCAACTCCTATTTTTGTCTTGCAGTTCATCCAAAACAACCAACAAGACAAAAAGGGGCAAATGTAGACACCAAAATCGTGTCTAACCCTTGGTCATCCTCCCCTTCTCTCCCCTTGCCATTACCCTATGACCCATTTATGACCCCCATTTTATTCTCCCATGCCTATTTAGCCCCTCTCGACCATTTTCCCATGAGCCTTGACTCTGACAGCATGTAAGAATGAGCAGAAGGCTAAAATTAGCCTCTGTCCCCATTTTGCATCTGCCAGCGTCAGTCACTACTTGGTTGACATCACCGACATCGATCACTACTCAGTCGATATTGACAGTTCTGCTAGCATCAGTTATCCTTAACACTGCATTCTCGACCTAAATGTAAGATCCATTATCCATTATTTGTTATTCATTATTTAGTTCTCAATTAGTTTCTCGATCAATTATCAGACCTTCTTTCAAAACATTCTTTCATTAGACCTTCGAGGAGAATGAGCAAACTTTTCATTCAATCAATTTGCAATTAAATCTCTCTCACACTCTCTCTCTCAGGTATAGTTATTCTACTTTAGTCATCTCACTGGAGGTCTGCTACATCAAAATTTTGCAACACACTGACAATATCAATCATGTCTCCTACTCTATCTTTAGCAGGTAACAGGTAAGCATTTGTTTTGTGCTTTTATTTTGTTTTTTGGTTATTGTTTTTAATTGATATCACCAGACCAAACCCGAATCCTTGTCTCCCTATTGCTTCCATCTTCTGTTTGGTCCCTCTTTCAGACCATTCTTTCTACATACAAAAACCCTATACAGAGCATTCAACCAGAGTCTCAGAGCCAGACCCCCAGACCATTCAACCAGACCCATAGCCTTTCTCAAACCTGTCCACAGACCAACAACTCGTCCAGACTTCATCCATAGACTACTACCCCAACTGATGCCAACCACAGAGACCACTACCTCCACTGACATCAGCAGACTAACCGATGTCGACAAACCTTTACAACCGATGCCGATAGGACCACCGATGTCGGTGACTAGGCCGACAACAACATTTAGGTAAGCATTTGCTCTTATTTTATGTTTTAGTCTTTAATCATTTCAATCTTTTATCATTCTGATATTTATCAAACATTATTCTTATCAATCAGTGGGTTGAGCTCCCTCAAGAAAGTCTTTATACTTCTGGGATCAAGCTTTTGCTTGGCAACCCACCATCTCCTCATTTAACGCCTTCTTTGTCTTAGTCTCTTTCTTTTGCAGGTGTCATCCTCCACAACCAAAGAGGAGTTCTCACGATGTCTGGATAATGGTGTGCACGACTTCATCCAGGTACATACAAGCCTTAGACCATTTCTCTTAGTTTCTTATTCTCTCTTTGAATGTAGAAAGTGAATATCGTATATAAACATTAGGCTCATGAGAAGATGGTTTTCTCTTCTAAAGAAAATGGATCTTCAATTTCTTGGAGTTATTGCATGAGGAACTTATGATGATAAGGAGAGGTAAGAACTAACTCCATAAGAGGAATTTTATAAGGCATAGAGTTGAGTTCTCCTAATAAGTTACAATGGGTTTTGGAAGAAAAAGGAACATGAAGCTTAGAACATAAAATAGGTTTCGAAGGAAGAGAAGTGGATATAGGTTTGGAGGGAGGAGATGGTTTCTCATTGGGGTTTGAAGCTAAATGAGTATATTTAGTAAATGTGAGAAGTTTCTCTTTTAAATATGTTTTTTTACATTTGGTAATAGGATATTTATGCACTAATTTTTATTGATAATTGACCTTACATGTGTTGACATATTAGGAATTGGTGTAATATTGGTCATAGTCAACATCTATTGCACAAATATCCTTATTGGTTTGTTGAGCATTAGATGTGGAGAAATATTTTTGGTTGTTATAAGAATAAGTTTTGGGATCTTGCCATTTTTAAAAATCATTAATGTAATATTGAAAATAGACGTAAATCATGGCTTCATGATTAAATGAATCACCAAGCATATAGGAAACAATAAAATTTTCAAGCCATCTACATGTTTCATGAGAATGATCTATGTTAGCATGGAACCAACAAAATTGATTAGGGTCAACCATTTGGGAGGATTATTGGGATAAGTAAATGGTTTATAGGGTGCTAAAAATTATTTCATTTTTTGCATCATTAATGTCATATGAGAAGATTTAAGATTATTGAATTTGGAAATTCTTAGTTTGGGCTGAGGAAGATTGTCAATTATCACATTAGTTGAACGTTTAAAATATCTTTTAATGAGTTTAGTATTAGTTTCAAACTATTTCATTAAGAAGTCATGATGCTTGGCTTGGTCAATAGCTTTGTTTAACTTTGAGGAGTAAAGGTCTGAACCTTATATTAAAGTGAAGGAGTTAATGTAATTATAAAGAATCAAAATAATTTGTCATCAATCATGTTATGATTGGACTTGTGAGCTATATATTTACATATTTTGATAAAATCATGAGCTAATTTGATTGGAGATTACTTAGAATTGATGAAATGGCTAAGATAATTTTTGTGAACATCATTATGTTGAAACTTTTTAACTAAAGGATTGACTAAATCCTCTAGTTACCATATGGAATGTTGGGGAAATTGATTGTACCATTCTAATATATCACCAGTGAAAATTTTAACTAAAATTTAAGTTATGGTAAAAGTATTAGTTTGGATTAACTCCTTATAAAGATCACCAAATTCCTTAAGAAAAGATGTAGGGTCTTTAATTCCATCATATTTAATAGTTGGAGATATATTACCAATATTAATCTAAATAATGAAAGGGGATAAAGGCTCATTTTGGATGTGTTGAAGCATATTATTATTCATGATAGGTTGGGGGATGACATCCCCCATGGCATATCTAAGTGGCAGAAGAATAAAATTTTGATTATTTTGAGGGAGAATAATGGGAGGTTGATTAGCCATGTTGATCAAATGATGTTGTAGTTGCATCATTTGGGAAGTGTTAGATATTTTCATTTAGTTCATTTGTTACACAATCTATGCAAGAATTTGAGTGGTATCGATTGGTGTATTGGTGTTTATAGGAAGACTTGTCAAATTAGTACTTAGGGGAGGGTTTTTAGGTGGTGGATTCCATATGGGGTTATTGGATAGACTTGTGTCAATTACTCCCACATTATGGTGAGATGTTTCAAGATGGGAATTATATTGATAGGTATGAAAAGGATATGATCCACCAATCTCATCTTGTGGAGTGATTTTAACCATGCTACAATCTAAAGATGAGGGAGGAGAAGAAGTAATCTAAGAGTGAGGATCCTTTTGGGAAATAAAGAAACAAATAAAAGAGCACCCCATATAGTGTTTAAATGGATTCAAGTTGTAAAATAAGATTTTGATTGGGGATTTCATGATGTTTGATGAAAGGATATGAGATTAGGAGATAAGAGGGGAAAATAGGGATAGATTCAACCAAAAGGTACATATTTGACTAGGTTGACAAAGTTTTGTAAAGAATATTCATAAAATAAAAATATAAGATGACATAGTCAAGTTGGTCAACTATTTGATGGAAGGGATGGAATTAAAACAAATTAAAAATAATACATAGTTGTATGGGTTGATAGTGTACTACTAAATAGGGAATTGAATAGGAATATAAGGATACACAGTTAGATAGGTTGAATGCGTATTGAAGGAAGGAAGGCTAAAATAGTCTATAAAAGACTGTACTAATAGAAATGATAGTGTGTTGATATAAAAGAAAATTTTGCAAGAAATTTTTTAAGTAAGATAAAAGTAAGAACACAAGAAATTGGATCAATATGGTTGATCTAATTGGAACACAAAACATAAACCTTGGAAAAATTTTGGCCAATGAAAGTTTTGAAATAAAATATATAATGATCAAAGATCAAGCAATAAATACAAATTAAATGCTAACTAGTTGGTAATTCTAAGTTTTATTAAGTTATAATAAAGTTTAATTTTAATGTGATAGGGAAGTTGGCTGAAATAAGGAACTAGAAAGCAATCTAAGGTTGGTTTTAGGACATTTAAATTGAAAGGGATTTGTATTGGTGATGGTACAAAATTAGTATTGGGGCCTACCCCCTCACTTAACAATCTTGAAAAAATAAGGGTAGTGGGTGCTTTGCCAATATATATCATCAACCACATATTTATACTTAGCTATAAAACCAAGTTATCTTCCCCCTTGTTCATGAAATCCAAGTAGATAGGCCTTGGGAAGATAAATGTTTCATTCTTTTTTAATGAAAAGTGATTTGGTAGTGTTTGCAAAATAGAAAAATAGTGTAACTAAAATAGTAATTATAAAAACCACCAATTTAATATATGTGAGTTACTCTAAGCATGCAAATGAATGAAAAGGAAAGGTAAATTAATTACTAACAAATAGAGGTTAATTCCTTGGTTGAGAAAAGAATAGAGTTAGTCTAGGTGATATTGTATGAAAATAGTGTATAGTAAAGTTGACTGGGTCAATCTTGTTATACATAAGTAAGATCCATAAGAACACAGTTGAACAAGTTGACTAAGTCTTCTATATGGAAGATAGACTACATAACTATGTTTAATAGGTCAACCCAATTTGATGTAGGGCTATAGTTTTATAGATTGTAAACTTATGAAAAATAATACTAAAAGAAGAATTGAAATGAAAAATAGAAAAAAGAAGTAACCAAGATGGGATTGAAGATGTTTTTTATATTAGAAATATTTATGCTACAATGTTCAAATGTTGATTCAAAATTCTATTAACTAGGTCGACTAGCTCAACTAAGTTTACAAAACCTTGGATGTTGAAAGAAGAAGTTACAAACAAAGTCGATTGGTAAAACTATGTTTACATACTCATATGTTGACAAAAGATTAATAGCAGACAAAGTCAATTACTTGAATTATGTATGTGAATCTAGGTCTAAAGAAGAATACTATGACAAATTGATTGATCTAGTAGTTTGTATTTAGTGAAGACATGCATAGATGTAATATAGTTGTTTTGGAGTGACTATGTGTTAAACTTGTGCATAGAATGTTAGAATTGTACCAACTAGTTTGATACAGTACTGGAAATATATATAAATATAATATTATGATAAAATGATGGCATGGAATAAAAATTACAAGGGTTCACATTGGGTTCACCATAATATATACAAATGTAAATTCAATTTATCTATAAATCAATCTTAGCACAAAGAAGATAAATCCTACTTACACTTCTGATTGTTGATACATTAGATATTTGGGGTCATGACAAAGATGGATCCACTAGAGCTAACCAAGGGATATATTATCATAATAAAATCACTAAGGAGGTTTCTAAGGTCTCTATTTAAGTAAACTTATTTAATAAACCTATCTAGGTCCTATGTTTTCATATTCACAAAAGTCTATGACAAGCAAAGTAAAAGTCTAATCTAGTGCTCACTAAAGCTTATGACACAAAATGGGGGTTATTAAACATTCATAAGAGAATCCTAATTAATCTATGTATAGGTAAGACCCTAATTCATGGAGAGATAAATATAATGAAAAGCCATTACTTATGCTATTTCTATCTACTAAAATAGAGGAGTAAATTTAGATATACTTACCTTGAAGATGAACTTGTCGAGACTCAATTTGTCCCTTAGCCAAAGGTGATTTGCAAGATGTTGTTATGGTTTTTAAGGATCACTAAGAAAGGCCAAAGCATCCAAGACTTTTCCACAAGACAAGATTCTTATCCAAGTGTAGACCCTAACCTATAACTCCTCAACTAGAATGGTATAAGAGTAGATTATAAAGAAGTGTAAATGAATAATTAATTATTTCTATCTCTCTAACAAATGGATAAATGAATATGTACATATAGCTGAATATAACCCTAAAACTTTCTAAAATTTTATCCAATAGGTTCATCCAAATTGACTATATATGATAAAAATAAATTAGGTCTTGGTCTAGGTGGGCCAGGAGATGACCTAAACCCTAAATGAGTTTTATCAATTAGAGTATTGGATTAATGGGGCTGACAATGTAACATAAACCATTGGAAAGGGTCTTAGGATTATTAATGGGATAATTAAGGTAAAAAATGTCTATATGAGGGTGAAAGAGAGGAGGAAAATCTTACGTAAGTGTCTAAGAGAAAGTTGGATTGATATAAAGTGGTGGTATAGGGGACAACAATCCTACGAAGTACCAATGGTATGCCCCCCTTTTTTGGTGTACCCCTTAGGATATGCACTCAAATATATTGAGACTCTATGGGTTCCTACAAGAGATAAAACATGAATAATTGATAAAGTTTTAAAATATTATGTGTATACATATGACCCACTCAAAGGTCATCACATGTCACTCAGGTGTAACAAGGGATGGTGCTTCGAGAAAAGAACATAGAAACACACAACATTGAAGCTAAATAAATTACAATATTTTAAAACATAAAATAGCTAAAATTAAATGACATAAAAATTAAAGTAACTAAAAAATAAAAGTAATGTGTGTGTATCTTGCTTACCTTTAGCACTATATGGTTGTTTGCCATGTTTTTAGTTTTAATTGTGGAGGGCATAAAGACTACTTTCTACAAAACTAAAGAGAAAGAATTAAAAAAATATGAAATCCAAAATAACTAACACAGTGTAAATGAGAGATACTTATAAATTTGTTAATATGGGGTGATAAATTATAAGTTAGGACCAAATGACCAAGTCAAAATTTGGAGTAAATTGGGTAGCTAAAAATCCAAGGCTACTAAAGACTAAAAAAGTCAAACAAGTAAACCTTAAATAATAAAGGAAAACTCACCAATTCAAACCAAGGATACATGTCAAAAATGGTAATAAAATATCAATGCAAAAGCAATAAAAATACTTATTTAAACAAAGATGGGTAGACAAATGGTAAAACAACATTGATGAGTGAGTAGTAACAATCCTTAATAATCAATGGAAAAAGTACATAAAAGGAAAAATAATATTGGTGAGTGAGAAGTAACAAGAAAACCTCACTCAACAATGGAAGAAGAACATGAAAGTATAAATAGACACAAATTTCTAAAAAAGGGAAGGTAAAGTAATGGAAAATGGCAAAAGAAAGCAAGACAAGTCTAGAGATGTAAATCCATGGTGTAAAGAAAGTAATCCATAGTAGCTTGAGCATATTATTTTGTTCTAAGGATATATAAAACCAAAAAAAATTAGTGTTAGCATGTTTTTAAGATATGAATAAGAGGTAATATATAATTGGTAAAATAGATTTAGAATCACACTTTTCTATTAAGGAGGAAAATGAAATGGGTGGAAGGGAAAATGAAGGAAAAAATAAGGTATAAAAAATCTTTATCAAAGTCAAGACACTCAAATTAGGTTTATCAAAAAAATAGGGTTGTTGACATTAAGGAATATGAAGAAATTATCCTAGCCACAAAAATATCATGTCATCAAATGAAGTATGAATATCATCCCATGAAGGCTATATGCATGAAAATTAAAATGGATCTACGTTCCTATAATGTGTTCCTTGTTCTTTAGGACCCCTTACAGATACATCAATCTAATGTGAAGAATGGGTACTTGTACGAAAAAGTAGGTAAAACCATAGATTTTTTTTGAATTATTCTATCCCAATCTACTAGCCTACCACACTCCAATGGACCTTGGCTCTATCATGAGGCCAATTGTGGAGTTTGAGATTCAATTAAAAATAGGAGATGTGATAATAATCATGTCTTTTGGTATGATTTTGACTTTTGACTTTATATATTGCCTTTATATTATTTATTTTTGTTTCAAATGATTTTTATTTTAAATTTTATAATTCCTCCTCCATATGGATTTAGAGAACTAAACATGGGTGCTAAAGATGACTATCATTTGAAAATTGTGGGCTTGGTTGCTAAGAAAGAGAACTTAGAGAGTAGGGTGTTTAAGAGTATTGTTAATTTAGGTGAAATAAAAGTGATATATTGACAATGACCTTGTTTATCTAGAGTGTAATGAAAGGAAAAGAAATCAAGAGGAATGAACATGAAATAATTTTAATTACTTCAAATCACAAAAAATGTGATAAAGGGTGAAAAAGGGATATAATGATAGTGAAGTGTGATTATTTATCATAAGAATGAGATAAGTTTAGGAAAACATGATAACACCTTATTTTTGAGAAAATTTGATCTACAAAATAAGAAAAAGTGAAAGATGAGAACAAGGGATCATAAAATTTTAACCATTGCTTGAAATTCTAGAAAAATAATATGAAATTAATTAAAGATGGTGATTTTATGAGGAAGGCCTAGTCCTATTCAAGGTATTACACTAAAAATCATAAAATAAAAACCCAAGTGGTGGAAAAAAAATTGAAAGTAAAGAAAAATGAGAAAAAAAGGAAATCATGAGGAAGACCAGGTCCTATCCATGGTTTTACAATGCAACTCATCAAAAAAGAGAAACCAAAGGATCAAAAAGAAGGAACTAAGGTTTATGAAAAGAGAAACTTCTATAGAGGGTGAGACCTATGTAAATATCTTGAAAAAAGTGTTATAAGTATAACATATATAAATCATGATAAGAAGAGAAAAATCTAGGAAAAATAATTCTTTAAATTATTGTGCATTGGTGGGCTCTTTGAAAATATGGCCTTCATTAGTTTGAAGGCAATAGGTGTTAGGACCAAGTATGTATTTTACTCAATAAGGGACCCACCATTTTTTGGGAATATTATCCCTATTTCTCATGTGTGTAGTATAATTTAAGGACAAGATCACCACCATTAATATGGAGGAATTTAACCCTTTTGTTATGTTGTTTAGCGATGTGAACCTTGTATTGGTAGTTGTGTTGTAAAGTAGAAAGATAGTGTTCATCAATAAGATTAATAGCATGAACGTGATATTAAAGTAATTATTCATTGGGTATGATACCATGAAGATATATATGGATAGAGGGAGTATCAAGTTCTAGTGCAAGGATAAATTCAGAACCATAGACTAGCAAAAACTATGTTTCCCTAGTGGTAGTGTTAGTGTGATAGGCTAAAAAAGTAGTATATAAATAAAGATGCCAATCCATGCGAGTTTAATAGATTGTCTTTTGGAAAATTTTATTAAGATTTTTTTAGTGGCCTCATCTTGGATATTTCATTATGGATGGTAGGGTTTGGAAAATTTG
This sequence comes from Torreya grandis, assembly GCA_037957365.1. Classification (NCBI taxonomy): domain Eukaryota; kingdom Viridiplantae; phylum Streptophyta; class Pinopsida; order Cupressales; family Taxaceae; genus Torreya; species Torreya grandis. The sequence goes on from JARHVA010001820.1 coordinate 2,158,931, forward strand.
TGATTGATTTTGAATTTAACATAGAGCTATTTGGTGTCTTTATTTTTGAAGTTATCACTATTATCGAAAATGATAGTATGGGGAACTCCAAAATGATAAATAATTTGATTGAAGATGAATTTATAAATTGTGGTTTTTTAAAAATCTAAAATACTCATGTATTTGACCTATTTGGTAAAATAATTGATAGCCGTGATAATTAAAACATGCCCATCTTGTGATCTAGGTAGTTTGCCTATAAGATCTAATACCCACATTGAGAATATATAAAGAGAATATGTAGTTTGGATCTTGGTTAGAGGTGAATGGATATATAATCATGAATTTGTTAAGGAATACACCTTTTATCAAAATCTATGGCATCCTTATCAAGAGTGGGCCAAAAGTAACCCATGTGTAAGCATTTATGGGTTATAGCGTGTCCACTACATTAACCACCATAAATGGGCCCATGTGATTATTTAAGGAGATGATAAAACTATTGTTTTATAACACAAGATAGTAGGATACCCTTTTCGTTGTGATAATAAAGGATGTTATATCAAAATACATATTTGAAAGCTTTTTTGTGAATTCGAGTCTTTTCATAAGAATCCATGTTTGAAGGATAGGTTTGATGCTTAAGGAATTAAATGATGTATTTATACCAAAATCTCTTTTGAATGTAAATAGCATCAATATGGAAGATAATTTAATATTATTTTTTAATTAAATATGGGGAATTTCTTATTTGAATAATAAAGGTAAAATTAGTAAGGACTTAGTGTAAATAAAAAAGAGATGCTGAAGAAGCAGGTGAATCCGTGATAGAATTTTGATATTGAGGGATTAGATTGATGGTAAAAAAAAGAAAATTATTTGGCAAGGGTGGCATATATTTGATGATACATAATAAGGTTTTAACTTTTTCATTAATAATCCTCATTAACCTATCGATGTATGAGTTGGAAGTCACCCAAAGCATACAAATATGTAATGTCTATGTCAAGTTTCACTCTCATGCCTATAATTAATTATTCATATTATACCATGTTGTTAGTGACATCAAATTCAATGTGAAATTCCAAAAGGATAATTTAACCAAGGGGACTAGTGAGGATACAACCTACCCCAACTCCTTGAAGGCATTTGGTGCCATTAAAATAAAGGGTCCAAGTATCTTTGTGTAAATTGATGTTGATGTCAGGAAGTTATTTGATGACTAATTTAAATTTAATAGTATTAAAAAGGATAGGGGACTCTTATATATTACTTTTTCCAATATCAAAAATGAAATTATGGAAGTAATCTTTAAGAGATATGGCTTGATTAAGACCTTTAATATAGAGGATATTATTATTAGATAGACTATCTTGAAGGTGGTCGTTAGCAGGTATGGGAGCTGATGTGAGTTTCTTATCAATGATTTGTCCTTTGACATATTTTTATGTTATAATGTAGAGATAAAATTCCATTATAAGGACCATCCACTTGCCAATTCTATCTCTAGGGAGAAAGGCTTTGGATAAGAAGTGATGAAGTGGATAATAATGAATGATGACATAAGTTATTTGATAAAGCATATAATGATGGATCTTTTTAGTTATAAAATATACTACAAGGAAATCATGTTCTAATTTTGAATAATATTATTCATAGTCAATGAGGCCTCAACTAATATAATAAATGGAATAATCTCTTCCAGTATCATCTTGCTAGGTAATCATTACCCTAATTGATATAGGTGTGAAACAAGTATATAATATTAAAGGATGATTGTTAGAAGGTGCATGAAGTGTGGGTAGATGAAGCAAAGATTATTTCATATTGTCAAATGCTTTTTAACAAGGATCCTTACATTTGAGAGCATTACCTTTCTTAAGAAGAGAATTAATGGAATAGATGCGGTATGCCATTTTTGGGATAAATCATCTTATTTACCCAAGATTACTAAGGTAAGTGTGAATATATGAAATGGAACTAGGGAAAGGCATGTTGATAATAACATTGATCTTTGTGGGATAGACATCAATACTATGAAGAGAGAGTAAAAATCCTAGCAATTTTCTAGATGTGATGCCAAAGACACAATTTTATGGATTTAGTCTAACTTTATATGTGATGAGGAAATTGAGGAAGATAACAAGATAAGAAAGATGAGTTGTATGGATTTTAGACTAGAAATTATGTCATCCACATAGGTTTATAAAATATTATGGATAAGGTCATAGAAAATGTGGGTTATATCTCATTGGTAAGTAGCTCTAGTGTTTTTGAGGCCGAAGGGAATTTTAATGTAACAATAGGTGACCCATTCCATGGTGAAATTTGTATTATGTTGATCTTTAGGGGTAATGTGAATTTTATTATAACCCAAAAAACTATCTATAAGGGTCAACATTTCAAAACTAGTAGCAGAATTGATGATGGCATCTATGGAAGGTAAAGGGAAGTTATCCTTGGGACAAACAAGATTGAGGTTCAAAAAATTGATATAAACATGCATAACCATGGTGAATTTTTTCCAAACAAGGATAATGTTTGAGACCCATTATAAATAATCCATAGGCTTGATATAAGTTATCATCAATAAGTTCAATGATTTCTTTATGTCATAAATTGGAAACTTTAGGGAAAAATTTATATTGTTTTTATCACATGGGTTTGAGATAGGTGATGATGTTATGAACCATGATTATAGGATCAATGTAAATCATGTAATACTATGACCAAGAAAAAGTATCATGTATTTATCAAATAATAAACAAAATTTATCATGTTTGACTAGTGTACATTGTCAAGAGACTATGATTATTTGAGGACATGATGGGGTACCATATTCAATTCATGTAGTTTCCTTGATAAACATATAATTTAAATATTGGAAATGATATGGTGCATTAGGTAGAGAAGATATGGAATTTGTTTGAGGTAAAATGTTAGCAATGAAGTTTATAAAATGAGGGGATTTTTGTTTTAAATTCTCAAGTCTATGATGTTGTCAAGGGAGTTGAGTTTATTGAGCATGTAACAATTCAAGAATGGTTTCATCACTAGGAAAAGTGGGAAGAGGACCATAATACTACACATATACTATGATATCAATAATGTTTTCACCCTGGTGATCATATTTAGAATGTATTTGATGTACATATGCGACCTTGGCATCTAGTATAATCTTAATAGTAGGTGGAATTGGAGAAGAAGGTTGATCCAATTTGATTGGTTTATCATTAACATCATTGATGGGGAGAGGATCAAAGAGAATGACTAGTTTGATAAGAGGTATAGAATATGCTATAAGTTTTATAGGTGCAATGAGTAAGATTTGTTACACTACCTAAGGAGTATCAAGAAGTGGAGAATTAATAAGAGTTACATGACCTTCATGTGTTAAAATGAAATCAATTGAGATGGTATAGACATCATGATCGAAAGCATGTATTTGAGATAAAGTTTTCTAATAATACTAGACATCAAAGTCTTGTGATTGAGATTTTGCCATGATGTATTTATCATCATAAGTTTTACAAATTTTATATATTGTGTCTATAACATTGGTTTTAAATAATCTTAACATGATGAACCTAAAAGTTTCTTCAAATTATACATGCTTGTGATTCAGGAGGAAATTTAAAAGGTGAGATGCCTAAATCATTGAATTTATATGGATACATGATTAAAAGATCTTGGAATAGTTTATCCACTCCATAATCATTGCACATGAAGTTTTATTCTATATAAGAGGATTTTTAAGCATTACATGGAGGGAGAAATTAGTGATTTCATTGATGAGAGGGATGGTGTGATCATGAGGTAATAAAGAAGGAGGTACCCACTCTAAGATGTATCTTGGTAGTTTTTTAGCTATATTTTAAGTCATTAGGATTATCATCATTAGAATCAACAATAGTAACATGTAAATTCAAAGTTATGTTGATGAATTAAGGTAAATGAGCATTGTTAATCTTCAGAATGGTGTGAATTCAATATAGGTTTTTGGGATATGGAAGTTGAATACTCTAAGGGTTAGGATCAACTTCATGTTTATACCTATTGACATTATGAACGAAATTGATAAGAGGCAATAACCCTCATTCTATGATTCCATGGGCATTCTAGGAGTATGTTTTAAGATAAAAGTAAATTGAGTACCATGAGATTAGTTCATATAGTATTAGGTCCAATAGTAAGAGGGATCCCAATACAACCAAGTGTCTTTTGATTAGTTTTGTCAAATCCATGACATGTCTAATGGGTTTGTTTAAGATCATCTTTGTCATAGGTAAGTTTTTAGATGAGCCACAAATATTTGACATTAATATTGAACCCTTCATTTACTAATACTTTATAAATGAGGGTGGTATTAATGGATATTTTAATAGAGGGGTGGGTAATTGACTTGAATTAGGATCTCATCATTGATCATTTAATCTTCAAGTAACTCTATGGAGGGTTTAGAATAAGGAAAAATAGATTCAATAGTATGCACTTAAATTGGTTGAGGCTCATGATAATATGGTTCATCTTATAAATAATATGGATATTCAATTTAATGGAGTTGTTGCATAAGGAACTTATGATGATAAGGATAGGTATGTATTGAATCCATAAGAGGAATTTTTTAAGGCATGGAGTTGAGTTCTTCTAATAAGTTCTAATGGGTTTTATAAGAAGAAATGACATGAATCTTGTGAGGTAAAATAGGGTTAGGAGGAAGAGAAGTGGTTGGAGGTTCAGAGGGAGAAGATGGTTCCTCATTGGTTTTTAAATCTAAAGGATTAGTTATAGTACCTTTGAGAAGTTTCTCTTCTAAATACGTTTTATTAGGTTTGGTAATATGATCTTTATGAGCTGGTTTTCTTTGATAATTGACCTTAGCCACCCTAACATATTAAGAATTGGTTTAATATTGGTCATAGTAAACATAAATTTCATAAATATCCTTATTTTCTTATTAAGCGTTAGATGCGGAGAAATATTTTTGGTTGTTAGAAGAAGAAGATTCAGGATCTTGTAATTTTTAAGAAGTGTTAATGTAATATTGATGACATAGGTGAATCATGGCTTTGTGATTAAATAAATCACCAAGAATATAAGAAATAATTTTTTTTAATCCCTCTACATGTTTAATGGGACTGACCTATGTCAGCATGGTACCAAAAAATTTGATTAGGGTCATACCATTTGGGAGGATTATTGGGATAAGAAATGGTTCAGAGGGTGATAAGAATTCTTTCATTTGCTACACCATTAATGGCATATGATAAGATTGAGGATTGTTGACTTTAGAAAATCCTAGTTTGGGTTGAGGAGGATTACCAGTTATCACATTAGTTGAATGTTGAAAAGATACTTTAATGAGTTTAGTATTAGGTTCAAACTATTTCATTAAGAAGTATTGATGTTTGGCTTAGTCAAGAGCTTCATTTAATGTTGAAGGAGAAAAGGTATGAACCTTATATTAAAGTGAAGGAGTTAATTTTATTATAAAAAAAATTATCATCAATCATGTTATGATATCTTGTGAGCTAGATATTTGCATCATTTGATAAATTCATGACCTAATTCAGTGGGAGATTGCTTAACATTGATGAAATGGCTAAGATAATTTTTGGGAAGATCATTATGTTGAAAATATTTAACTAAAGGATTGAATAAATACTATAGTTTCCATATAGTATTGAGGTATGTTTCTATTATTGGTGTTAAGGCATTGATGTCAAAGTCAAAGATGGGTGTCGAAGTCAAGAATTGAGACCATGCTTGGTAGAGTGGTATAGAAGTATTAGGATATGACAAGAGAAACTTTGAAGCCAATTTTTTTATATTTATAGATAATTTAAGGAAACTTTTAAATTATTATTAGGTTGATGGCATGCCAAATTTAAGATCATGATGAAAGGTATGCTATAATTTAGTACTAGGTATCTTGAGAAGCCTAGTTTAGTCCTGTGAGAAGGTGTATGCATAGAGCATAGTGAAGCTTGGTGAATTGTGTCCATACAAACATGAGAGAGTATATATTTTTATAAATATGTGAAAGAGGAAAATAACCCTTCATAATAATTCCAAGGTCAGTTTTGATCTTAGTCCTTGCATTGAGAGACCTAATGAGAAGGCATAGGCTTGGTAGTATAATGAGATGAGAAGTATTATACTTGTGTAAACAATGTTTGTAGTGTGTGAGAATTGTATGAGGTTTTATGACATAAGGATGGATTTTTTGAAATAGTATAAATGGTTTCAAAGTGTGTTCAAGACCTAAGTATGACTGGCAGTTCAAGACCTAGTGTATAAAGAGATCTATTAGGACCTAATTAGGGGTCAATTTAATTTTAAAAGGTGAAAAAGCTCATAAGAAATTTTTTATATGTGTGATATGTGTTTTTAAGTGTGTTTAACAAGTTATAGGTCATATATTGAAGTATAAATCATGAAAATTGGTGTTGAAGTCTTTTGTGTGCACAAAATGAGGTGTTGTAGACCCGAGAAGGTTTTTATTATGCTCATTGGCATGTGAAAACTTTGCATGAGATCATGAGTATTTAATGGAAGTTGGGGAAGGTTTTTATATTTAATTTAATGGAATTATTTCTATATTTTATGGGAAATCCTTTATGAATGATTAATAATAAGGGAAACCAATCAAAACCTCCTAAAACCCTCATAATGACCCAATAGGAAATATCTTGTTGATTATAAATCAAAATTGTATTTTTGACCTAGTTTTATGTTTATAACATGTAAATGACTCTTCTACATTTCTCTAGGTGGTTTTGGTTTGTTATAAGAGTGAGTAGAAGCTATAAGAAACCCATTATTTCTTGGAATTTTGATATAACAGGTAGGGTTGACCAGGTCAAAGCATGAAAATGGTTGGAGGATGATGTGTGAGACTTGTATTTTATGACCATGTAAGTTTTTTAGAATTTTTTAGACCTAAAATGTGATAAATAAGTCATGGAATTTGACCTATCACCAATTAGGCCTAATGACTAAGATGTGTATATATATATATATATATATAACTAGGTAGAAATGAAAATGAGATTAGGGATTGGTTACAGAGGATTAGGGATGGATAAAAATGAATTGGGTAGTTTTTTAATACATATATAAAATTTAAACCTTGAATATAAGTTTTGATGATGCACAAAAATAAGCAAAAAATTGTTCTCAAAGTGACCTATGTAACATAGTGAAGTCTGTGTAGGATGAAGACATGAGATTGGTCTATAAGACCAATATTGATATTGAAAACTATAATATATCTATTCCAATATGTTATAATTATTCTTAATTTTCATTAAAACACATTTTAATTTCATAAAAGTGTTCAAAAAAGTGTTCCAAGACTTGGTTTTTATGACTGTGTTTTTGGAACTAGAGGCAATTTTTTGTATGAGTGAGAATGTTGTTCTTGACTCTTTTTGCATAGAGTTGAAGAATAAAATTAAAATTAACTTATTTTATAGGTTTCATAGGTTAATTTAAAAAAATATATACATTATAAAATTCTATTAATGTGTGAAAATTCAAAGGCTTTTGATTGGGTTCTTAAGGCTTGTGTGCAATACTAACTGAGCATATGAAGTTGATCAATTTGAGGTAATTTTCCATATTTGGTGAACTATAATGAATATTATGTTAAACCTTAGGTTATTTATATTATATAAATTTTATTTAATATTTAGTTTATGTGTCAAATTGGAGTGTATGTAACATATTTTCAAGACAAACTTTCTAATAGTGAGAAGGCCTAATTGTGTAGACCTAATTTAGTGGTTCAAGGAGTAAACTGAGCTAAATGATGTTGGAGACATAAATTTATCATATTAGGGGTATAATTTATGATTTTTTAAAGTGTTTAATATATTTATATTATATTAATATATTCCAATTATTCCTAAGTGAAACGTGTGCTTTGAGAAGGCCTAATTATATTAGGTCTCTATTAGGCCTACCAGTGGTTTTGGCCCTTAAGGGAAATGACCAACCTATATAATGGGTTTTTCACATATTATATGTGATTTATTATATATTAAAATGGTTATAAAATTATTTATAGGTTCTTTTTTTACAAATAGGGTGAGATCAAGAGTCAAATATAAAGAGAAGGTCTAATAGGCCTCATTTGACTAGTTAGAATATTGAGGATTATGAATGAATGATATAGAGTTTTTAAAAATAGGTAAAGTTTGTGAAGACCATAATATATGTGTGTTGAATATTTAATTAATTTATAAATATGTTTATATAGGTGATGAGTAAGTTTATATGATCTAATTCTACTAAGAAAAGGGCTAGTTGAGCGAGAAAGCCTAATAGGTTGTTTGAGAGAGATAGAAGAGTGAGAAGAACAAAAGAAGGAGGTAATATTAAGTTGAGAGAGAAAAAAGTGTCCAATTTTGATAAAATATTCAAGGCAAATAAGTTTTTTTAGTTATCTAAGGGGATTGGTTCCTCCTTACAAGTTGGTGCTTGCTAAAGGACTCATTGAATTGATGCTTAATTAGTGAGGGGTTGGTGCTCCTTTTTGGGTTGGTACCTCACTAAAATTTTGATTAATTGATTATATGAATGTATTATAATATGTTTATTATTGGGTTTTATCCTTAAATTGATTTTATTGCATATATCCTATGTTCTTATGTGATCTTCTTTCATAAATACTTGTGTATGTATTGATTAATGTATATATATGAATGCTTCATGGATGTTAAGTGAAATTGAAGGGTTATTTTAAGGAAATTGATTCGCCCCATATCATTATATATAATTAAAATATTTGTTATCATATCCAATCCTTTTAATGATGCCTAATATCCTAAATGAGATCCTAAATAAGTAAAGATGGCTAGTCAATCACAAGGTGTTTTTATACAAGTGAGGATCCATTGTTTAATGGATCCAATTATGCTTTTTGGAGTGTCAAGATGAGGAAATATTTGATGTGTAAAGGTTATTATGTTTATAAATAAAATTTATATGGATATAATTCAACCCTTATTATTCTTACATATGCAATAGGCAAGAAGGCTAGTAACAATAATTCAAAAGCAATGAATGGTATTATGTGTGGCCTATTAGAGGCAAAACTTGTGAAGGTGATGCACTATATGTAAGCTAAAGAAATGTGGGGAAAGTTAAATAATATCCATGAGGGAGAATCTGAGGTAAATTTTGCTAAGTTTCAAACCCATATAAGATAGTTTAAATGCCTAAATATGAATTAATATGAGACCATTATAGCCTACTTATTGAGGGTTGATGAAGTGGTTAACATCATAAGAGGCCTAGGTGAAGAATTGAAAGAATCTATTGTTGTTTAAATTTTTTTAAGATATATAACTACAAAATTTCATTTTAAAGTGTTTTATATTGAATAAATGCAAGATATAGAAAAGATAGAGATGAATGGACTTCATCACACCCTAACATCCTATGAGATGAGGACAAGTGATGGAAGATATATAAAGAAGGAATCTACATTCAAGGTAAAAAAGGTCAAAAGAGAAGAAGACACAAGGTAATAAAGTCAAATTAAATTATGAAACTAATATTTATGATGATGAGTTGATAGCTATGTTTTCAAGAAAGTTGAAGACAGGCTCAGGTAAATACAAGGGCAAACTGCCCTTTAAATGCTTCAATTGTGGAGAGATTGGATACTTTACTAATAAGTTCCATCATAAGCATAAGGAATAAGATGATGAAGAGAATGATGAAGGTCATGATGATGATAAAAATTCTTATAGGTCTTATAAGAGTAAGAAAAGCTTTAAAAGGTATGATGACAAGATTTTTTTTAAGAACAAAAGAAGCTTTTACAAGGAAGAGTAGCTCATATGATGGGAGTGAGAGAAGTGATTATGAGAGTGACCATGAAGGTGATGGTCTTGAGGTCAATGAATTACTCTTCATGGTTGAGGAATAAAGGTGTTCAAATCAAGAGGAGTTTATATGGACTGGAGGTGCTATTAGTGATTCAGATGAAGAAAAATATGAGGTAGACTTTGAGGCTGAGTTGATGAATACTATAGAAGAAATAAAGATGGTGAAGAAGAAGAATAAGGTGATGAGGTCTCTTATCAGATATTATGAGTATAAAATCAAATTTTTTAAAGATAGACTAAGTAAAAACTCCAAGGAATAAGAGGAAATAGTCAAATAGGTGGAGACTCAACTTGAGATTGTGAATGTAAGCCTCAAGGCCAAAGAATTAGAATGTGAAATGTATGTAATTGAAGTGAATTCTTTGATAAATGAATTGAATCAATAATCAAGTAAGGTTAAGACCTTTTTAAGGTTTTAAAAGAGTACCAATGATCTAGATAACATTCTGAGTAGTCAAAAGGCTTATAATGACAAAATAGGCCTTGATTTCAATGGAGACCAAAAGAAGAACACTAATGTAATAAAAAATGTCAATGATAAATCAATGAATGAGGGTGCTAGCAGAATGAAGTCTAATCATATCAATTATCATAATACTATAAGATATACTAATCCTTTAAATGTTTATTTTTATTCATGTAACCAATTTGGTCATAGAGCATGGAATTATATAAGGCCCTCAAAGAATGAATATGCATAGAACTATGAGGAGATTCATCAATCAAGAGGTATGGTTCATGGTGCATTTCCATCAAAAGGAATAATGTGTTTCAATTATAAAAAGGTTGGTCATATTGAAAAGTAATGTAATCATGGATTATAAAATCAAAACAAGAAAGTTTAGAATCATAGAATGCAATAAATAAGATAAGATAGTGAGTGGAAGCTGAAGGTAACTAAGGTTGATGACTAGTCTGCAAATCCAAGAGGACTATTTTCCATGGTGGAACATAGTTTAGATGTGAAAGAGTGCCAATAAATCTATCTATAGCTACGATTGTGGATAAAGGAGTCAAAACCTATAAACCAAGTTAGAATGTTATTCAAATAGAGATTGAAAAGTTCAAGCCAAAAGGGATATTCAATCCTAAGAGGATCATAAATGAATTTCAATCTAGTACAGAAATGGAGATCTAGGAATCTCTTGAGTTTATGTTATTTTAGTACTCAAGAGAGTATAGGTGACTCCATTTGACTTCATGGAGGAACTCAACTAGTGACTAGAAGCATAAAGAATGCTTGGTCTTAGGGGGCTTTTTATGTTCTTTATTGACATTTAGATCCAAATTTTAGTCAAGAGTCTACTACAGGTGTGATCACAAGAGATAGGTCACATAAATTTTTGTATGATGACTTGATCAAACCAAGTCATAGTCTTGATAATGTATGCAAATATCATGGAGGTAAGGGAAGCCAGGCATGATTAAAGAGTAGGTATGTAAGATTGATCTATGTTAGTCTTGTTTATAAAGAAAAGGTGTGTTTTTCTAGGTCTAAGGATCAGATAGTTGCCAAGAAGATGACCCTTTGTCATTAATGTCAAAGAGGGAAAAGTTTTGGTTTTGGAGAAAGGTCAGTTTGAAGAAGATCCAACTTGGAGTGTTATGTATGATTAACTTTGTGAAATTTTTTTCCATCTATGAAAAATGGGGATATTTTTGAGGCATTGATGTTGAAGTCATAGATGGGTATCAAGGTCAAGAGTTGAGATCATGCTTGGTGGAGTGGTAGAGAAGTCTTATGATATGACAAGAGAAAATTAGAAGCCAAAATTTTATTTCTCTATTAATAGATAATTTGAAGGAAACCTAAAAATTATTTTGAGGTTGATGGCATGTCAAAGTTAACATCATGATGTAAGGTAAGCTATTGTTTAGTACTAGGTGTCTTGAGAAGCCTAGTCTAGTCTTGTGAAAAGGTTTATGCATAGAGCATAATGAAGTTTGGTGAATTGTGTTATTATATGAATGAGAGAGTGTATAAAGTTTTGTAAATATGTGAAAGAGTCAAATAATATTTTATAATAATTCCAAGGTCAATTTTGATGCTTATTACTTGCATTGAGAGACCTAATGAGAAGGCATAGGCTTGGTAACATGATGAGATGAGTAGCGTGAGACTTATGTAAATAAGTTTAGTAGTGTTTGAACTTGGTATGAGGCTTTATTAAATGAGGATAAAGTTTTTAGAACATTACAAGTGGTCTCAAAGTGTGTTTAAGGCCTAAGTATGACTGGTAGTTCAAGACCTAGTGTGCAAAGAGACCTAGTGTGACCTAATGAGGGGTCAAGTTCAGTTATCAAGGTAAAAAAATATTATAATAACATTTTAAAATGTGTGATAGGTTGTTTTAATATTTTTTTATTAATTTTTAGGTCATATCCCAAAGGAGAAAGCATGAAAACTAGTATTGAGGTCCTTTATGTGCATAGAATGGGGTGTTGCAAACTCGAGAAGGTTTTTATTATGATAATTTAAATGTGAAACCTTTGAATGAGATAATAAATATTTAATTTAATTTAGGTAAGGTTCATACCTTAAATTTATTGTCATTATTTTTGGATTTGAGGGGAAATCCTTTATGAACAATTACTAAGAAGGGAAACCAGTCAAAGCCCTCATAATGACCCATAAGAAAGATATTGTTGGTTATGGATAAAAATGGTTTTTATAATATATTTTTATGTTTTTAACATTTATATTACTCTTCCATATTTCCCTAGGTGGTTTTTTTTGTCATAAGAGTGAGTATAAGCTATAGGAAACCCCTTATTTCTTAAAATTTTGATATATTAGGTAAGGTTGACCAAGTCAAATAATGAAAATTGTTAGAGGATTATGTGTGAGATTTTTATTTTATTCCAATTTAAATATATTATTAGGTTTTAGACATAAAATTTTCTAAATCGATCATAGAAGTTGACCTATCACCAAATGGGTCTAATGAAGAAGATAGTGATAAAACTAGGCAAAAGTAAGAATGACATTAGGGATTAGTTAAGGAGGATTATGGATGGATAAAAATGTATGTGGTAATTTTATAATACCCTTTATCACATTTACCCCTTTAATTCAAGTTTTTATTATGTACAGAAAGAAGCAAAAATTTGTTCTCAAAGTGACCTATCTAACACAGTGAGGTTTGTGTAGGATGAAGACATGAGATTGGTCTATAAGAATATTAATTATATTTAAACTTCTAATATATATATATATATATATTAAAATATTTTATAATTATGTTTAAGTATCATTAAATCCATTTTAGTTTCATAAAAATTTTCACGTGTTCTAATACTTGGTTTTCATGACTATGTTTTTGGAGCTACAGACAATTTTTTGTATATGAGTGAGAATATTATTCCTAGGTATTTTTTCATATATTTTAATAATAAAATGAAAATTTAATTATTATAAAGTTATAATAATTTAATTTTAACACATTTTTATTCATGATAAACTTGTATAAATGTGTGAAAAATCAAAGGATCTTGACTGGGTTCTTAAGGCCTGTGTGTAGTTCTGAGTGAGCATATGAAGTTGATCAATTTGAGGTATTTTTCCATATTTGGTGAAATTTAATGAATATTATATTTAAATTTATTTAATTTATATTATATACATGTTATTTTTTTTATGGCACAAATTTGAGTGTATGCATCATATTTTCAAGACAAACTTTCTAGTAGTGAGAAGGCCTAATTGTAAATATACCTAATTGAATGGTTCAAGGAGTGAAATGAGATAAATGATGTAAAATACCTAAGTTAATATTATAATGGGTGTAATTTATTAATTTATTAATTTTTTAATCTATTTATGTAAGATCTATTTATTTCAAGGAGGCCTAAGTGAAATATGTGCTTTGAGAAGGCCTAATTACATTAGGTCTCTATTAGGCCTAACAATGGTTTTGGCCCTTAAGGACAATGATAAAAATATGTAGTTGGTGTTTCACATTTAAACATATTTTTTTAAATATTCCAATGGTTATCCAAGTATTTATAGGTTCTTTTATAACCAATATGGGTGAGAGCAAGAGTCAAGTATAAATAGAAGGTCTAATAGGCCTAATTTGACTAGTTAAAATATTAAGGATTATGAACGAATGATATAGAGTTTTATAAACTAGGTAAAGGGTGTGAATACCATAAAATAGGTGTGGTGAATATTTCATAAAGTTATAACTATGTTTATATAGGTTATTAATAAGGTCATATGATCTAATTCTACCAAGAAAAGGGCTTGTTCAGTGAGAAGGCCTAATAGGCTATTTGAGAGAGATAGAAGAGTGAGAAGAACAAAAAAATGACATCATCATAAATTGAGTGATAAAAAGGTATCAAAAGGGGATTATAAATTCAATATATCTTAGTTGGTGTTGATTTACCTAAGGGGGTTGGTGTCTCCTTGCAAGTTGGTGATTAACTGGTGAGGGGATGGTACCTCACTAAAAGTTTGATTCATTGCTTATAGGACTATAGTCAAAGATGTGTATCAATGGGTTTTATCCCCCAAGAGGGTTTCCCACATATATAATATTTTCTTATGTTATTTTATTTCATATATTTTTGTGTATGCATTGATTAATGTATGTATATGAATGCTTCATGGATGTTAAGTGACATTGAAGGGTTATTTTAAGGCAACTAATTCGCCCCTTATCTAAATATCTATACTTCAAATGTATGGAATTTTGGGGAAGTTGATTGTACCATTATAATACATCACCAATGAAATTTTTAACCAAAATTTTAATTATGGTGAAAGTATTAGTTCGGATCCACTCCTTATAAATATTGTTAAATGCCTTAAGAAAAGATGTAGGGTCTTTAATCCCATCATTTTTAATAATTGGAGATATATTATAAATATCAATATAAATAATGAAAGGGGATAAAGGCTCATTTTGGATATGCTAAAACATCTTATTGTTCATGACAGGTTGGGAGATGAAATTCCCTCAGGCATCTCTAAGAGGTGGAAAATACAAATTTGCTTAGTTTTGAGGGAGAAGAATGGGAGGTTGATTAGCCATGTTGATCAAATGATGTTGTATTTGAATCATTTGGGAGGTGTTAAATGTTTTCATTATGTTAATTCATTTCATTATCTATGAAATAATATGAGTGGTATCAATTGGTTTATTGATGTTTATAGGAAGACTCACCGAATTGGCATTAAGGGGAAGGCTATTAGGTGGTGGATTCCCTATGGAGTTATTGGATAGAATTGTGTAAATTTACCCCACATTATGCTGAGATTTTTGAAGATTATATTTGATTTTATAGGTATGAAAATGAATTGATCCACCAATCTCATCTTCTGGAGTGGTTTGGACCATGCTGCAATCTAAAGATGAGAGAGGAGAGTACTACTCCAAGAGTGAGGATCCTCTTGGGAAGTAAAGAAAGGAAGAAAAGATAACCCCATATAGTGTCTAAATGGATTTATGTTGTCATAAAATATTATGATATGGTATTTCATGATTCTTGATAAAAGGATATAAGATTAGGAGATAAAAGAGGCCAAGTGATATGCCCCAGATCCATATTTATGAGTAATAGAGTATGGTTCAAGCTAATTTGGAGAAAATTTCCCTCATTTACTCCTTTACATATTTATGACATGTTGATTTTATTTAAGGACAAGATCTACAATGTTAAATTTTCAATATTTTAAATGTAAATTGTATGCACATTTTATTATTTCTTGATAAATGTGTAGGTGGTTAAGTGTTATTGTTCAACGTTCATCCAATAGTTATAGTTGGATTAGTAGTTCTTGATGGTAATCTTCTTAAAAAATTATTTCCTTAAGTGAAACTCAAAGAAAAGGGATTTGAACTTCCATTGGAATAATGAATTTTGTGCCATAGACTAAATAAAATGGGGTGGCACCCATAGAAGTTTGAATACTTGATCTATAGGTCTAAAGCACAAAAGGGATTTGAAGATATTAGTATTTCCCAATTACATTGACCATTCTAACTAGTATTTTATTTATATATATTTTAGAATATTTAGCTTATCCATTTCCTTTCAAATAATATGGTGATGAAAAAATAAGAATGATACTAAAAGAATCACAAAGCTAATGGACTTTCTTTTCTTAAAATATTTTCCATTATTCATGATGATCCTATGAGGAATGATAAAATGATAGATAATGTGATGGTGGATAGAATCAAATATTTTTTATACCTTAGTTAAAATAATAGGAACAACTATTACCCATTTAGTAAAATATTCTATAGTGGTAATGATAAATTTGTGTCACTAGGAAGATTTAGGTTTAATCTAACCAATGAGATCTAACACCCACTGAGAGAATGGAGAAAAGACTCTAGCCATTTTCAAGGCATGATTGGGGACATGTGATAAGTTCACATGTTTTTGACATTTAGGTAATTTATTAATGTATAACCTATAATATTGATTTAAGTTGGGCCAATAATAACCTAATCATAGAATTCTTTTAGTGATGCCTAGGCCACTAAAATATCTCCATATATTCTATCATGTGTTTTTTTGATTTATAGGGTTTATTACAAACCCTTGAGGCATCAAAAGAGAAGGCCATAAAAACCTAATTTATATTTAATTCCTCCTAATTTGATATAATTATTATTACACGATTGGAAGATACGCTTACCATTTTTGTAAAGATCAAGAGAGATTATACCTAGTGATAGATTATTTTATATTTACATGTACCATGGTTTGGATTGGCTTTATCTACACTATGTAGAGAGGGGAGGTTATAAATAGTTTAATAAGGTTGGTTTATTTTGTGAATAAGAATAAAAAAATTAGTTTCTTGAGAGGATGATGGGATGAAAGATTCTAAATAGTCCATGGTATCAAAAAACTTGTTAGTTTATTACAAAGTGGTTTGAATGGTATAGAAATCAAATGATGCCAATAATTGATCTACCAAGATTTTGTATTTTTGGAGAATATCATTTTTAAATTGTTATATGACATTTATTTGGTTAACTACTAGCTAAGAATTTCCATAAATTTAAATATTTTTAATTTTTTAGGGATAAAGTAGTTTTGAGGCATATGATTAAATCTTCATACTTTTCCATATTATTAGTGCAATAAAAATAAATTTTGAAAGATAATTACATAAGGGGACCTTATATAGGTATTAAAATAATCAAATCTCCCCCTTTGCTAACATTTAGATCTACTAAAGAATAAAGTCATTTGATATTCAGTATCTACATGAGATAAGGACATTATATATTCATTAGGAAATTCATAGTTAGATGGTTTATTACTTGAAAGAGGTGCCTATATAACCTGATATTTAATGGTTTTTACCTTAATTAATTTTTGGTGGAGGAACCATTGGTGGTCTAAATTGAAACCTAGCTAAGCAAAGGGATTGTTCAGGTCCTCTTGCCCAAACCTAGTCTAACATGGGACTGACCCTAGGTTATGGGTCACCTAAACCTGGGTTAGAACTCTAGAAAAGGTTGGATTAATTTTTGATTTATCAATAAACTATACCTAATACTAAATATTGATTGGAAAAGGGAGAGAGATTGAAAACAATCCATAAAATCATGTAAAAATGAGGTGATGCACCAAATGTTCTGATCCTTCTAGTTGCACAAGGCATACTATAGGGCACATTCTAGACTATAGAAGTTCACTTAATTTTATCTTCAATAAATTCCACATAAGTATTTCACACAAAGGCATGGATTATATATCAACCTAACATGGGTGGGAAATTTTCTACTTCCACACTGACCAACAGACTATGTATGCACTTCTTATGACATGTGAGAAGCACTAAAACACTGTATAAAGGTGAGAAAAAATAGATAGAGGAAAGGAAAGCATATATTCACTTGATCACATCAATGAATTCATGTTACACACTTTAACTTATATTTTAAAATAAAGGAATTCAGTCTTTATTACATCATAGAGGTGTTACTATATAAATATCGGTAGAGTCTAGTCATACCAAAGAGAGGGATCCATTTTAAGGCTTAGGAGCCTATATATATAGAATAATATGAATGAGAGAGATGGGAAACATGAATTGGAGAATGGATAAGGAGTCATTCATGATAAAAAATGTGGTGAAATTTCATTGATTATTTCTTGTATGCATGCCTTCTTCTAATCAAGACTAATCCTTTATCAACAAGCTAACAATTGTTTGCTCCAATGGTCTTCAAGTTATTATCATTAGATGAGAGATCCAATAAAAGATAAGAATTAGTTTTTCATGATCAGTCATGATTATTTCAAGGAGAAAATATATCCAAAGTATTTGATTAGCATTGAATGCTCCAACTACTTCTCTAATCCCTCGATCTACTCTGTGAACTTCACCACATCTTCCACTTGGCTTCATTATAAGGTCTAGGTCCTCATGTCCTTAGACTTGATAGAGCTATGAGTAAGTAATCTTAGGTATCTGATATGGATATTTAATTTATTCCTTAGCATGTTCTTTACTTCAAAATCCTATACATAGATTAAAAATTAATCTCCTTTATTGGTTTTCCTATAGTTATTAGATCGATGTATACCTATAAGTAATCTAGTCTCATTTTGACAAGTTATCAAACTTTGATTTGTATTAGGTATAAATACCTAGTTTATCTCCATATATCTCTAATTATGACCCTCAATATTGAAATATCTTGTGTTGGTTCAAACTGGGTCATGCTCAGACTTAACTTCATATTTACTTTGCCTGGGTTAAAAACTACTTCATCAACCTTTATTGAAAATATCATGGGATCACCTTTGTGCATTGGTTGTCAATTATTGACTTATATTATCAACCTTTTGACACATCTTGTACCACCTATCCCATTTGGTATGATCAAATACAAGTCCTTGATCTTATTGGGACCCACCATATGAACTCAATTGGTTAATTCATGGGGCCCAAAAATGGCATCTACATGCCTATCATTTCTCATTTGTATGACTATCATTGACATCCATAAAAATATCAATATCTAAACCCATAATGGATAATTGTTGATATTTATTTTGACATCCACATGATCATCAATGAAATCTACATGACCATAAATGATGTTCATGTGACCATCACACTTTGAACACCAAACATTTATTTATTGGGATTTATTTTGATGTTTGCATAACCATCAATTAATGTATGTGAAAAAATATTTGATGTCTATGTGAACATCTAAGTATTTTTATATCTAAATAGTTATTTTTAATGGCTTAAATTTGATTTCTAAACTAACATTTTATTCTACAAGTTAAAATTTGAAGACTTATATATTGAAATATATAACTCATCGAGACATGAAATTTATAGAGAAATATCTTGGCACTAAGAACATTGATTCCATGTGATCCTTTATACCCATGAGGATTTTTGAGTATACATATAAAATTCACAAGTAAGCTGACCCATCCACTTTTTCATGATGTCCCAGTGATGGTTTGGCTCTTCAAATCTTAAGTAAATCATCTTTTGATCCTTAAAAAATCTAGAACTTTGCTCATTTATTCAATCCAAGTAAAAACTTGGTATATGGACCAAAATTTTCCAACATTTTTGGTGACTTAACTGGGAAGCATGCCTACTATTCTTGAATACTTAGATCATTTACCTTGGCTAGTCCACTTGACATTGAGTTTCCTCTTTGGTTTGACATATTGATCTAAAGCTGAGAATTGGCTACCAACCTCTAGATAACCTCCTTGAAACAAATAGGGACAAAAGGAACAAAACAACACAAAGTGCCCAAGGAACTCATTTAAGGGAAACACAACATAGAAGGGAAAATAATCTAATAAAGTAAGGACTACTAGCCTAATGTGATAGGGTAGCACTTGGAGAAAAGAAACAAAAAATGAATTATATAAAAGGAATCTAACTATCTAAGACAAAGCATGATCCACCTGGGTCAAAAGGAAAATTCATAAACTCACTTAGTTCAAGAGATGGCACTAGTTGGAAAGCAAGATGTTTATTGAACATGACCCTTGATGAAGCTCTCTTCTTGATTACCAACTCCCTTATCATCGCCTATAGTGATTCATAAATAATAAACCAGTCTCCAACAAAGACAAACTAGTCTTATTCTTTAGGATCCTTCTCATACTACTTATCAACTATAATCTCTATAAGTGACACCTTATTTAAGCATTGTCATTGAGTATTTTTGTCACCTTGAGTAACCTTGTTCTCCTTACTATCAATTAGAAACTCATAAATATCTTTAAGGAGTTTTAAATTGCCAACCCCATCTACATCATGGAATTTAATGAGTGCCTCCAAATCAAACTACTCATAAACATTCCCTTCAATGGGCAACATATCTTTGTAAAGTCCCTCAAACCCTTGTAGAGATTAAATGTATAACTACCAATCATATTTTAGTTCCTCACTTTGATTAAATTGAATATGTTCAATTTGAAGGGTATCTTGATCCTTTTCAATAAGAGATATCTCAAACTCATCCATGACTTCCATTTATACCAATCCTTCATGGGGTTCCCCTATATCAAGACCAACCTTCTCATTCTATTTTGTCATCCCTAGAGTAGCACTACCTTCTTGAACCTCCAAAACATTAATGGAATCTTGAGATGAAGATTCAACCTATTTTACTATCTCATCATCCAAGTCTACCATCTTAATTTCTTCAAACTCACTCATGAAATCATGGTACAACTGCTACCAATAGTCTTCTTTAGGAATGATCTCTACCTTAGCAATGGTTCTATGTGAGTTGTCTTCATGGCTACCTTCCAAATAAAGATGAGCTTGTAATTGATCTATATCAACTACCGTAAGATCTTGAGAAAAATCTTGATTTTGGATAGCTGATATGTGATCAAGAGGTTCTTAAAAAATAACCTCTTAATGCACATCTAAGACTTTTTCCTATTGGACATCATCTCCAACTTACACTCTTTCCTATAAATCATCTTCTTTAGACTTATGAAATAATGAAACATGCCATCTCTTTCCAAGTGGTGTTCTAATAATGATTTCCTCTTCTTGATCACTAAAGTCATCATTATTTTCTATCTCCTTAACTACATCTTCCTAATTTGACTCACAAAGGAGAGGCTCTTTCTCAAATAGTGGCATAGTAGACCCTTAAAAATATTCATCAAGATGAGAGAGGTCCAAAAAGTTACCATAGGTACCTGATTTTACTCATGGAGCTTCTCTTCTTGGATCACCTTCACCTCCTCCCTCTATTTCTTTGCTTCTTGAATGGCTCTCCATGAAAGAAAGGCTCTAGGATTTTGAGGGGAAAGGAGTGGAGGCTAAATGGTCTCTTGTTTTAATTCCATAATCACCACTTCCTCCTTTTTTTGTGTACTAATTTATATGGATATCCAAAGGGGAAAGGACTTAGATTCTTGAGTAGGGAGGGGTGGGGATTGAGTGACTTTGGGTTTATTCAACTGCATGACTTGAATCCATGATTGAAACTTGGGCTTATGATCCTTTGACATAATGTACATTATGGATTGAGGATTGAAAGGAAGTACATGTAGTTGAGGTGGTGTTGCCTTTGCAACTACCAGTGTCTAGTATACATGTTTGTCTATAGCCTTAATCTACCTAGCAAGGGAGGCCTTGAAATTAGACCTTGATTATTCATGGTGGTTGGCTCTTTCAGCACAAACCTACCTTTTCTCTTGGAATCTCCCTTAGACATATTTCCATGAGAAAAAGGTTAAGAGGAGTTTGGGGCAAATGTGATGAATTTGAAACTCATTTGGTGGGGGATTATGGGTGGTGATGGGAAGATTAACATGGAGTGAATGATGGAAACTAGGATGGGTGATTGGATGTTTAATGTTCTTCATGGGATATCATTTTCTCCTCAATCTTGGATATGAGTCCATCTATGTCAAGCATGTAATAATTATTTATAGGATAACCTCTCCTAATGAAAGACATCCACCCATTTTTTGCCTGATGCACTAAATTCTTAACCCCTCTAATGACATGTTTTGGGATTTTTTTTCCATACCCTTCCAATGTATAAATGTTTACCATATTCTTCTCCTATTCCAATAGAGTTTTTTTAAGGCTATATATAAAATTGCTTGGGGTATGAGTAGGATATTTAGGAATGTCATGCAGTTACCATGACTGATTAGGAAAGTGCCCAGGTTATAGAGGAGGTAGAGGAGACTCATACAAGGCTTGATGATTTTGGAATGAGTACGACTCATATGAATGAGGATGAGATGCATATGGATCATGGTTATAGGACTGGTATGAGCCTCCATATTATTGATAAGGCTTTGCACACTCTTCATATAGTTGATATGGATCATGTTAAGTATAGTAGGCTTCATTTGGTTGATGATATGGCTTACCAACCTAATTAGGATAGAATTGTACCCCAAATCTAGCCATAAAGACTTAAGAAAGAGATAAGATAAATATAAAACTTTTTTGAAGGCTTACTTGGACTATTGTAACTAGTTGAAAGCTTGGAGTCTCCATTGATGTTTGCACATATGTCTCCAAAGAATGAGTAAATGAAGAGAAAACCAAAAATATTCACTTAGTGCATAATAAAACTTATCCCATCAAGCATGCTAGAACTGTTGGTGGTCTAGATTACACCCTAGCTGAGCAAAGAGATTATTCAAGTCATATTTCCTAAACCTAGTCTAACATGGGACTGGCCCTAGGCTATGGGTCACCTAAAATTGGGTCAGACCTCAAAATAAGGATGGATTACTTTTTAATTTATCACCTAAACTAGAAATAATACTAACTCTTTCTTGGAAAAGGGAGAGATATTAAAAATAATTCATAAAAACATATGTAATAATGGGGTGATACACGAAATGTTTTAATATTTCTAATTACACAAGGGACACTATAGGAAATGTTCCAGACTATAGAATATTACTTTATTTTCTCTTTAATCAGTTCCATATAAGTATTTCACAGAAATGCATGGATTAGCTATCAATCTAACATGGGAGGGCAATTGTCCACTTCCACATTGACCAATAGACTATGTATGCACTTATTATGACCATTGAGAACTAAAAAAACACAATATAAAGGTGAGAAAACTTAGATAAAGGCAAGGAAAGTAGTTATTCACTTGAGCACATCAATGAATTCATGAGACATGATTTAACTCAGCTAGAAAAATGAAGATATTCAATCTTTATTACTGTTAGCCAGTTTTCAAACCTAGTTTTGCATCTTTCATTTTGGCTAAGTGCAACGTTATTTATTTATCCCCACAACAAAAAATACCAAGTTTTATTTCTTTTAAAAGCCTTTGTTTGGTCTTTTTAAAGTGTTATTTCAGTCTTTTTTCTCAAGTGTTATTTCTTTCAACAAGGTTTTGCTTCAAGTTTTTTGTCTAAGTCTCAAAGGAATTATTTCAAACTTTTTGTTCAAAACAAAAACTTTTAAGGAATTTGTCCTTTTTCATGTTTTTAGAAGGGTACATTTTAGGATTTCTAAAGGATCATTTCTAAAGGGAAGGGACATTTTCAATATTTTTGAAGAGACATTTTCATTTTGTTGAAGGGTCTTTTTCTCATGAAAGTGTCTTAAAGAGGTTTTTTGAAGGGTACTTTGCAACTTTTTTGAAAGAAATGTCTCTTTCAACTTTTCTAAAGGGATTGTTTTAGACATTTTATCTAAAATTATCTTTTCAAAGGGTCTTTTTCTCTGGTGAACTGTCCTTTGAAAATAATCCTAAGAGTACATTTCCATTCTATTGAAGGGTCTTTTTATCTTGTGAAGGGACATTTTCAATATTTTCAAAGGGTCTTTCTTAGGGATTGGTCCTTTGCATTTTTAAAAAAGAATTATTTCACACATTTTGTTTGAAACAATATTTTTGAAAGAAGTGTCTTTCAAAAGCCCAAGTGAAGGGCCACCTTAAAAAAGTCTGAAGGATCATTTCTCTAACAAAGGGTAACTTCAATCTTTCTGAAGGGACACTTTTAAAAATTCCAAAGGGTTATTTTCTCATGAAAGTGTCCAGTTCAAGATTTTATAAAGGGCATGTTCAAAAATGAAGGGGAACTTGAAAAGAATCCAAATGATTTTTTTTGAAAGAAAATGTCCAAGGTAGGAAGGAATTGTTTTGGACATTTTTCTTGAGACAATATTTCCAAAGGGACATTTCAAGAATGCCAAAGGGCATGTTTAGGCTTTTGAAGAGGCAAAATGAAAATGCTAAAGGGTTATTCTCAAGAAAAATGTCCTTCAAAAAAATTCTAAAGGGACACTTACAAAATTTTTAAAGGGACACTTGCATCAAGTCTAAAAGAAAGATTTTTTTGAAGAAAAGAGAAGGGGCCCAAAAGGTTAATTCTTTCAGAGAAAAGGGTCCATAGGAAAATTGTTTCAAATTTTTTATCTAAAACAAAGAAATCTAAAGGAATGGTCCCAGTAGAGTGATGGCTATATGGACATAAACTTTAAGGTGATGAGCTAACTATTAGGATTTAAATAAGTGGTCCCAAGTAGATCAATGGGCTTTGCTCAAATACCCAAAGATCCAAGGGCTCATGTTCTTCATCTACCAAAGTAGATCAGAGGGTTTATTTCACCATTGATAAAATCATGATCCAAGTCATTTTATGATAACCAATCAAAGGAGGACAAGGCCAATAGAATGAAAACAACTCTCCCCTACACTATTACACACCTCAACAAGCTGGTGGAAAGTTGTTAACATTAGGACAAATATAAAATAGGTGGAATCTCTTATAATAACTGCATTAATGCCATTACTCAAAATATATTGATTCTACTATGCAACTATTGGAAAAGCATCTTCAAGAGATCAGGCCAATAGTGATCAAGGGAAGTGACATGGATCAATCAAGTGGCTTGAGTGAGCATCATTTTCAAAGTCAATTACAGCTAAAGATGGAGACTTCTAACAAATTGATTCCTCTCTTTGGTGCTAAAGGCCTCCCCTTCTCACTTCTTTTTAGATATAAATATAGCCCTTGGGTTAGTGTAAAAAGACCCACATAGTATATGATGAAGCCCTAATGAATTGATGTCATGTTTTATCTTTAAGCATTTAGACAAGTCTTTTTATTTAAATTTATAAGCAATTATCTGAGTGTGTGAGTAACATATAGTGATAACAAGTGTGTTTTTCATCCTCATATCCTTTGTCCTTCATCCATGAGCAAGAGTTATAGGTCTAGTAGGTCATATAGAGTGCATATAAGTGTGTTGAATTTTTTCATGTGTATAAATATTCTTGGAATGTATAGGTTGTGTTTCAGTTCATTTTCCTTGTGTCATTTCATACATCTCACCTCTATACTGGAATACTTGTGTTAGAATCTTTAGAGCTTGAAAATAGTTGTGTATTTTGATATATCATGTACTAGGTTATGGTATTCATGTGGAAAATAATCTTGGTGCATCACCATTCTTAGAACATGTTTTTTTATGAAATTTCTAACTCTTTTCCCTTCAATCAAACTAGTTTAAATAGAGGTTATTTTTCAAAGATACATTCAAGGAGCTAGCCCTTTAAATCTAGAGGTTCATTTCCTCTATAGGTATACCCACATGCCTATAAATATCCTAACATTGCCCAAATCTATAGGAATATTAAACACTCTATTTTAGGGTACAAGATTTGGAAACAACAATTACATCATAAAGGTGTTATGGTGCAAATCTTAGTAGATCCTAGTCATGCCAAGAGAGAGGGATACATTTAAAGTTTTAGGAGCCTATATATAGCATAATAAGAATGAGAGAGATGGGGAACATACATGAGAGCATGGATAAGGAGTTATTAATGATCAAGAAATGTGGTGGTATTTCATTAGTTATTTCTTGTACACATGCCTTCTTCAAATTAGGACTAATCCTTTATCAATAAGCTAATCATCATTTATTCTAATGGTCTTCAAGTTATTCTCATTTGTTGAGAGATCCACTAGAAGACAATAATCAATTGTTTGTGATGATTCATGATTATTTCAAGGAGAAAATATCTCCAAAATATTTGATCAACATTTAATGATCTAACTACTTTTGTAATCCCTCAATATACTTTATGAAATTTACCACATATTCCACTTGGCTTCATTATGAGGACTAGGTCCTCATATCCTTGGACTTGATAGAGCCATGAGTAAGTATTCTTAGGTGGCTAATCTAACTATTGTATTTATGCCTTAACATGCACTTTAATTTGAATCTTGGACATAGATTAATTATATATTAAAAACAAATATCCTTTGTTGGTTTTCCTATAGCTATTATATCGATGCAAACCTATAAGTGATCTGGTCTCATTTCAAAAGTTGTTAACCTTTGATCTATATTAGGTAGAAAGACCTATTTTATCTTCAAAATCTCTAATGATAACCTTAGATCCTAAAATATCTTTTGTTGGTTTAGAAAGGTCATGTTTGGTCTTGGCTCCTTCGTATTTACTTTGCATAGGTCAAAAGCTACTTCATCAACCTTCATCAAAAACTCCTTGGCTCACCTTTTCTCATTGGCTATCAATTACTAACTTAGATTATTGACCTTTTCACACATATTTCACTATTGATCCCCTTTTGTATGATTAAATGTGAGCCCTTGATCTTGTTGGGATCTACCATTTGAACTCAAATGGCTAATTCATGAGGCCTAAAATTGATGTTTGGACACTCATCATTTGACATTCATGTGACTATCATTGATGTCCATGTGACCATCAATCTTTGAACCCCAAATGGATAATTTATAATATTTATTTTGACATCCACATGACCATCAATGATGTCTACATGACCATCAATAATGTTTGCATGACTGTTACACTATGAATGCTAAACATTTATTTGTTGGGATTTATTTTGATGTCTGTGCAACCATCAATTGACATCTGTGCAAACATATTTGACATCTATGTAAATGTCTAAGAATTTTTAAATCCAAATGGTCATTTTCCATGGATTAAATTTAGTGTCCACATGAATGTTTCATTTTGTAAGCTAAACCTTGAAGACTTATATCTCAAGAAAGAGAACTCATCAAGACATGAAATTTGTAGAGAAAAATCTTGGCATTGAAAACATTGATTACATGCGATACTTTGGCCCTATGAGGATTTCTAAGAATAATTATAAAATTCACAAGTAATCTGACCCATCTACTTCTACATGATGTCTTGGTGATAGTATGGCTCTTCATAACTTGTGTAAGTTGTATTTTGATCCTTCAAATATCTGTAACTTTTCTCATCTATTTAATCCAAGAAAAATCTTGGTATGTGGGCCAAAATTGGCCAACAAGAACTCAAGATTAAATTTTGTGAGGAGCATAATCCACCTTTTCATTTATTGATTATGATATGGATTCAAATGTAGGTACTTAAGAGGGCTAGTGTTGGTAATTACATATGTTTGTGATTAAGTAAATAATGATAGATATTAGAAACTACATATACCAAGGTGAGACATAGTTTTTCCTCATGTGTCTAATTATTCTCATACTCAATGAGAGTATAACTTATGTAATAAGCCACTTGATCACTATACTACTCATCTCGATGGGTAAGCATGGTACCTAATGAATGATATATAGTTGAGATGTATAAGTAAAATGGTTGGCCCTCATTATGAGGAATAAAGACTTGGAGAGAAAGAAGATAGTTCTTAAAAGTGTCAAAGGCCTTTCAAAAATTCTAATTCCATATGAACTGGGTATATTTTTTTAAAATTTGATGGAATGGATAATGTTAACCTAATAACTATGAGAGAAAGTACCAAATAGACTATAATTTCAATTGTAGAATATAAAGCTACTTAAGAGTAGATTGGGGTGGCATTTCTAAAATGGCCTTAATTATTTCTGGATTGACTTTAATTACTTGGATGGAGATAATAAAACCTAAGATATTTATTGATAATATTGAAAAAACACACTTGTGGGGATTGAGGTAGATCGGTATTTGATTAAATGAGAAAAGACTACATGAAGAATAGAAAGATGGTCCTTATAGAGATTAGATTTACCTAAGATATCATCCACATAATATCCAATGATTTTATGGTTTAGGTCATGAAATATGTAGGTCATAATGTGTTGGTAAGTTATTACCATGTTTTTAAAACCAAAAGGCATGACCCTATAACAAAAAGTTCCCCATGGGGTAATAAAAGAGGTCTCATGTTAGTCTTCAGGGGTAATAAATATTTGATTATACCCAAAAAACCTATCCATGAGAGACAACATTTCATGGCTGATTATGAGGTCTATAAACTAATCGATATCAAGTAGAGGAAAATCATCTTTCGGACATGCAATATTTAAATCACAAAAATTAGTATAAAGGCATAATCCCCTAGATGATTTTATGATAGGTATAATATTCGACACCCCTTAAGGGTAATCAATAGGTTTAATTAAATTAATGGATAAAAGGCACTGTAGTTCTTCCTTGAATAGAAGTGCCACATGTGGGTGCATATTTCAATTTTTTTTATTTTACTAGTTTAGCTTCAAGGATGGTTATGATGTTATAAAAAACTATAGAGGGGTTTAAACTTGGTATATCACTATAAGACAATGACATCATAGTGTTCTTAGGAATTTACAGATTGAATAACTTTGATATTTTGTGGGACTTCTCATGTCTTGATATTAGTATTGATGGTGACTTTGTTTAGGAGACTAGGAGCTTTAGGTGGGAGGGAGTTTTGTAGGTATGTATCTCCTACCCATAAATATGTTAAGATAGAGTAATTTTATTGATATTAAGGAATAAAAATTTAGGGAGAATATTGTTCTATCATGTCATGAAAATTTAGGATAATAGATCTAGTTTCTTCATTATGTTGATACAAGATTATTCATAAGTTGAAGTTGTTGATAAAAAATAGTTAGGTAGGATGGATATTATGTCATAAATTTATGAAGGGGAGTTAGGTGATGATGATGGGTCTTCATTGATATCTAAAGTGGTGTTGGATAATGATGACAAGGTACTAGTGTGAAGATATGGATTATGAGAAGCTTGAAGGGTTTTTTGGAAACCAGGAACATGTTTTTCATATGGTTTTATAAGATCACTCAGTGTGACTTCATGTGGTCCTTGCTCATAATGTCCTATGCTAAAATTCTTCCAAGAACATTGTTATAAATAAGTTTATGCAAAGTTTGTCTTTTTGAGGAAAGAGAAACTTTAGGAACATGGTTTTATATGAGGTTAATCTTATTGATATAAAGGGGATTGATTGATCCCTTCATAGATTAAATGTTTATGGAGGTGAGGAGGACAAAAGGGGATTACCTCTTCAAGATTGGAATAATAGAGGTGTTATTTATGTGGGTGCCCATATTATTGAGGAATAGTCGAGGTGATAAGTGTCAATAAATTATATTCCCCTAGTGAGAGTTGTTGAAATGTAGAGTTGAAGGTATCATAAAGAATGCATGGTAAGGGGATTGTTGAACTGGATAATGCCTCACTTAATGATTATGAGGTTGAGTCTTTACATGGATTAATATATCATTAGGTTAATAAGTTAAATTTCACACTTTTAATGGATGAGGATATATTGAGATAATGTGGATTTTGCCTACATATTCATACTTGAGGATTCAATATAAGGTAGAGGGTACATAATGCATATCATGGATATAGGGGAATATTACTAGGATGCTATATTTAAATTCCCCTTCTACCACATAAAATAGCTCAGGAATGGTATATACACCTACTTGGATAGGTAGGATGATAGTACCTAATGTGGGATCTATCATGTCATTAAAGAATCACATCATAGTTAGGGATTGGGCTATGATAGTTTCTAGTAACTAGAGTTATTTGAGGGTGTGTGATGAGATGCTGTTTATGTTATCCCCATTATCAATAATAACCCTTTTGATCATTATTTGATCAACTTGGGTAGTGATAAATAGAGGTGGGTCTTGGTCTTTAGGTTATAGTGGGGATACTGCAGAATAATGGAAGGTAACGGATGAGGATGTTTGTAAATATTTGATAAAATTTGATAGAGGTTGGGGTTCATATAGATACCAGGATGGCTTATAATTCTTCTTTCATATCCTAATGGTGTTGTGGGTAATTTTGGATAAGTTTTTATAAGAACATCTTCACAAGAATTTGGTGGATCTATTTTAGAACTAATATTTGTATCAATTTAAGGCATTATTATTTTGAGTTGTCCCTAAAATGGAGATTTTTAGTTTTAGAGTGGGTTTGGGGATCTCTATACTTGAATTAGGAGCCTTTGCAATGGAAATTTTGATTTTGTTTGCATTTTGGGTTTTGGGGTCTTGTGCTTGAAACTATGTGGTTGTGTTTATCATATCAATTTGTAATAGTGGATGTTTTTTCAAAGTTATAGAGATACTCATGTTTTTAAGAATCAAGGGGATGTTATAAAGGAGTTGGATTGAGGATATTAACCCTACCTTTTGATTTTTATTTTGATCTTTCTCATGAAGGGTTTAAGGCATGCATTATATTGGTCTTAGAGATAGTTTTAGATTTAATGTCTTTGTCAAAGAGAATATCAAGACAAGGTTATTCAAGTAAGAGGTCATCTTCCTCTAAGAGTTCCTAGACCATGGCTTTGAGAGAATTTCATCTCTTGGTATCATGTCCAAGTATCCTATGGCATGTACATATATTATCTTGCTTGTACCATGATATTTTTTGGATATGAGGGTTAATAGGTTTGATGGGTGGTAATGTGATAAGGGAGGTTTGCATAAGTTGATCAAAGATGGTGGAATATGACCCCCAAAATGGGTATTGGTTGAATTTTATCATTTTTTGAGGTGTCAATTTTTAGATCATGTTTACTTTTGTACCCTTGTTTCTCATATTGGTTGTTTGAGTGGTCCTAATGGGAGGTTGAGGCATCTTAGATGAGACTCCAGGGTAATAAGAACTTGGGGGGATTGATGTCACATCCCAATTTCTATCTAAGATGAATAAACTATTTAATCCTTGGATTAATATGGTTGATTAGTTGATGAACTAATGTTTTTAAAGCTTGATGACATATACTGATTATGGGATAATTTGTGTTGCTTTATTTACATGATTAAATGATATGAATTAGTAATAATTTTATATTCTATACTTTGTGATCATGTTTTATTATTATACAACATTATTTTTATGGTATAATGTTGTTTCAAGATAACTACCTTCATTGGCATGAGGTGGATGCACGATAAGTTTTTCCATCAGATCATGATAGAGGGAGAGTATCATTGGAGAGGGTGGTTAGATGGAGACATTGGAGGTTGATAACGAACAAATTTGGAAATCCTTTCACACACCACTTAGTATATCATGTTTCATAATTATTGATAAAGATAACATAACATGTTTTGTGTAATTTTTATTTAGATGATTATTAGTATACATTCTAGTAAAATCTTAGTTGTTGATTATGATCACAATGATTATTTAAGTTATTTCATTGATTTTCTAATCTTATGTAACTCATCTTGTTTGCCTTAATGAGTGATTTTTTCAATGTTTATTTAGCTCATTGCCTTATTATTTATGGTTGTATAGTAAAACATTATGATATTGTGATGGATTTCATAATCATTACTTGAGATATAAGATATAGATAATAATAATTAAATATTATTATTACGATAATTGCATTTTAAAGTTGATAGATAATAAAATTGTTTTATTGGATATTATATTTAATTAACTATTTGATATAAGGATTTATATTCATATATATAAATAGATATATTAATGTTAATTGTTTAATGATTTTAGAAACCATTGTAATTTTTATATATGTTAATGGATAACATTTCAATGTAAACTCTAAGTCTTGTTATACTAGTTACATTGATAAAGTTATATTATTCTATGTGTTTGGTCATTGCATGGGTAATGCATTAGATATAGACTAGCTGATAGTCTTGCATACAATATAACATAAGTTTGTGAGTTAAGAAACTAAGGTGGTCAATGATGGATTGATCATTGCCATGTAGATTTGATAAATGAATATAATATGGTTAATTATGGATTTATTAGAGAATCATAAAGAATGATTAAGTAACTAATCATTCATTGAATTTAGTTAAGTAATATTGGGAAAACATTATGGGGTTTACTATGTTTTTCATGAAGATAGACTATGATCTAGTTAAGCTATCTAGGAATACAAAATTTGAAAGATATTTATCATCCATTAATGATGGAGTAATGGAAGAAAATAGAGGATGGAAATTGAATAAAAGAGGATAGTGGGGTTGTGAACAGAGGACACATGGCATAAAGGATGACTCACAAAATTTTGAGAGGAGAAGTGAACAAGTGTGAAGAATAAATTTGATTTGGATTTCTTGGACAGTCATATGTCAATCATGATGGTTTTGTAATTTAATTTTTGAGTGATATATTGAAATGGGTTCTCTGAATGTATATGATTACTAGTGTTCTTGTTTATTAGACCAACTGGGAGGTATTTGGAGCCCTGTGGAAGGCTTGACCTCCATAGAACCCCACATTTAAACAAGAGTAACTTGGGAGATGGGGTAGAGACCTAGAATTTGACATGGTTATTGTTTGGCTTTTTATATGCTCTATCCTGCATATCTCTAGCTATTAAAAAAAACTCTATTTTAATATTTGAGGATTATTCTAATGGGTTTATAAGTATTATGGTTCATATTAATTGATTCAAACTATACTATTGTATATGCATTTAGGTATATGAAAACATATAATCAAAGTAGTTAACCTACATAATCCTTAGATTAATAAATTAAATCAAAATTTTGGGTTAAATTATGGGTTTTTAAGGGTTCTAAATACATATACATGAGTTTATACTTGGTTAAAAACTAATTATATATATATATATATATATATATATATATATATATATAAAGTATAGTCATCTATATATATGTGTGTGTGTATTAATATATATATATATATGCTTATACATAGAATTATATGATTTCATTAAATGAATTTAAGTATATATTTATATATATACATATTTGTATTCAACTTATAGATTTCATTAAATGATTGTACACACACACACACACAGATGTGTGTGTGTGTGTGTGTGTGTGTGTGTGTGTGTGTGTGTGTGTGTGTGTGTGTGTGTGTGTGTGTGTGTGTGTGTGTGTGTGTGTGTGTGTGTGTGTGTATGTAATATGCATATATGTGTATGTATGTATGCATGTATGCATCTATGTGTGTATATATACATGTGTGTGTGTGTGTGTGTGTAGTCAACAATTGGATTTATAAGTGCCTATTTGTTTGTTATAAATTTAAAAATGAATTTTTTGTTTGGATTGGGCATAAGTTATGTTATAAACCATAAGTTAGATTGTGAAATATTGTATTATTCATAATGTATTATAATACAGAATTGGGATCTTTTCTATATAGTCACTTGTGTAACCTGAGTATGGGTAAATAAATAATATGATTGTAGGGTTTTGTATCATGCTTGAGGAAAGTATTTAAACCAGTAAATTGTTATAAAATACAAGTCAATGTTACTTATTAAGTGTGACTACAAACTTTGCATTAGACAATGTATTTGATGATTATATAGTCAAACTATGTATGAGTTTGCATAGCCCATAGGGGAAACTAGGTAAATGAGTTTGATAGTTTAAATAACTTGGTTTTGTTTGGCTAAGTCTGAGTTATGATACAAATGATACCCGATCTAGGTAATTGATTGTGTGTTGATGTTTATTTTTATTGAATTATACCTGAGTAGGGTAAAAATGATTACATTCATGTATTTGATCATTTGAAATATATTTTAAATGGAAACCTTCAATGATTGATTAGATTTCAATGATTAAATAGTTTTGATAATTAATGGAATAATTGAGTTTGATTTGTAAATTTATGTGTATTTAATTATCATGGCATATGAATTTATCAATTTATTGGAAAAGGTTATGGGGACTTTGTATGTGAACTAACTATATACTTCACATATATAGTATACTATAAGGTAAATGATAGGATGTTAACTTATAGTAAACTATATAAAAAAAGTGCGTATAATGTAATTATATACATGCATGCATGCATACATACATACATACATACATACATACATACATACATATACCTATGTTATAATTTTTACTATCATAACAATGAATAATTGATGCTTGATTATATCTAGTTAATATAAAAGCATTATAATGTTTAAATATAGAGTGATTTTGTGTTTATGAGATTAAATATAGAACATAACTATATGTATGGACTAGTCATTATTATATGTGAAATATGAATAATTAAATAGCCAAGGTTATAATATTATTTTTTGGAGAAATATTATTATAAGTTACTTAATGGATAAAGCAACTGACAATCTAGATATTCATTACCCATATGGTGTGTAATATTGAGGATTATTTTTGTATTCTATTTATTATTTATAATAAACTAGATCCTTAGATTTCATTCACTTCATTTGATCGATTAAATCAATTGTTATCCAATTTTCACACCCCATTTTTCATCTTTCATTTTGGCTAAGTGTAACATCCTTATTTGTTTATCCCCACAAAAAAGTGTCAAGTGTTATTTTTTCGACAAGGTTTTGTTTTGGGTTTTTTGTCCAAGTCTCAAAGGAATTGTTTCAGAATTTTTTTTTGAAACAAAAAGTATGAAGGAATTGGTCTATTTCAAGATTTCTGAAGGGTCACTTGCAAGATTTTTGAAGGGTCTTTTCTCATGGAAGTGTCCTTTGTAAAAAGTTTGAAGGGTACATTTCAATATTTTTGAAGGAAAACTATCCTTTGCAACTTTTTTGAAGGGTTTTTTATTTCAAGGAATTGGTCTATTTTAGTTTTTCCAAAGTGTACATTTCAATATTTTTGAAGTACATGTCTCTTCTACTTTTCCAAAGGAATTGGCTTAAATAATTTTTCTAAAGGAATTGTTTTGGACTTTTTGTCTAAAACAATCTTTTTGAATGGTCATTTCTCAAGCAAAGTGACATTTTCAATATTTATGAAGGGTCTTCTCTCGGATTGGTTCTTTGCATTTTTTTGAAGGAATTGTTTCAGAATTTTTGTCTGAAACAATCTTTCTAAAAGAATTGGTCACTTACTTTTCTTCAAAGGAATTAGTGCTCTTCTAAAAGGTCTTTTTCTCCTAAAAGTGTACTAAATAGATTCCTGAAGGGTACATTGCAATATTTCTGAAAGAAATGTCTTCTACAAAAAGTCTAAAGGGTATTTTTCATGTAAAGTGCCCTACACACTTTCCCAAAGGGTCTTTTCTCTGAAAATTGTCCCTTTCAAGCTTTTTGAAGGGACATTCCAAGAATGCCAAAGGGCATGCTTAGGCTTTCAGAGAGGCAAAATGAAAATGCCAAAGGGTTATTCTTGGAAAAAGTATCCTTCAAAAAAATTCCAAAGGGACACTTGTAGAAATTTTGAAAGAAAGATTATTCCAAAGAAAAGAGATGGGGACTGAGAAGTTAATTCTTTTTAGAGAAAAGTGCCTGTGAGAAAATTGTTTTGAACTTTTTGTCCCAAATAAAAAAGTTCAAAGGAATGGTCCTAGTAGAGTGACAACCATATGGATGTCAACTTAAAGGTGATGAGTTATCCATTGGTGTTTAAATAGTGGGTCCCAAGCAGATGCAAATGAGGCTTATCTCACTATTGATCAACTCATGATCTGCATCATTTTTTGATGGCCAATCAAAGGAATAAAATGATAAGGATCTTTATAAGATTTGAGCATTCAACTTGGTTGAGCTAGAACAATTTTTCAAAGGATTTTGACAAATGCCATGAAAATATACGCGTAGACTTCAAGGATTTGCCTTTCCAAGGCTAAAAAAAGTGAAAGTGACTCTTCCCTATGCCATTGCACATCTCAACAAGCTACTGAGAAGCTATTAACATCAAGACAAATCTACAACAAGTGGAATCTCATTTGCATAACTTATTAATGGAATTAATCAACTTGAAAATATATTGTTTATACTAGTGAAACTATTGGGAAAGCATCTTTGAGAGAGAAATCTAGCTATGCAACCACTTGAAGTGACATGGATCAATCAAATGGCCAAAAGAGCATTATTGAAAAAGATAATTGTAGTTAAAGATGGAGACTCCTAACAGATTGATTCCTCCTTCTAGTGCCAAAGGCCTCCTCCTCTTACATCCTTTTTACTATAAATATTTCCCTTGGGCTAGTATAAAAATAACCACATAATGTATGGTGAAGCCCTGCTAGATTGATATCACATTTTGCCTTTAAAGTATTAGTACTAGTTTGTTTCTTTCAAGTTTCTAAATAACTAGTTGAGCATGTACGTGATGTATAGTCATAGCAAGTGATGATTTCCATCATTCAACCCCTCTATCCTTCATGCTTGAGCAATATTTCCTTGTTTAATAGCTCATGTAGAGTGTGTCTAAGTGTGTTAAATTGTTTTAAGTGTATGATTATTTCTAAAATGTGTAATCTACCTTTTAGTTTGTTTACCTTATTTTTTTTATGCATCTAACCTCTATAATAAAATATTTGTGTTAGAACCCTTAGATTTTGAAAGTGGTCTATGCATTTTGTTGTATTGTGCATAAAATATGATATCTACATGGAAGATAATCTTGGTGTATCACCACTCTTAGAGTAGGGTTTTTTTTGTAATTTCTAACTCTTTTCCTTTCAAGAAAACTAGTTTAGTTAGAAGTTGTTTTATAGAGATACATTCAATGAGCTAGCCCTTTAAATCTAGAGGTTTATTTCCTCTATAGGTATACTCACATGCCTAGAAATGTTCCAACATTAGACTCTTCTAGGGTGCAAGATTTGGAGATAATAGTTTTGGCACACCTGGTGGGATAAATTATTGACATGTCAAGGTGAATGCTGGTCTTGATAAGCCTAAGGTTGTAGAAACATTCTTAATCAAGCATTTGATGACTCAAAAATGTGAGATTCTTTGGTTATCGATAAATTTTCCCATGTTATACTTCATGGTCCTCACTAGGTCATCTAGGATTTCTAATCAAGCCCCTCTAGCTAAAGATCTTCTTGAAGAATAACACCCTAAACCATTCCTAATGCTTAGATATCCTTGGTAAGTAGGTTTTGACGAAGAATAATAAGTTGATAAAGTTGGAAAAATAGGATATCAAGAGGAAAGAATACAAATGGAGAGGCAACAACCTTTCCTATCCTTCAATACCCAAAATCCATTTGACCTTCCTGTATATGACCCTATTCCTCCAAATTCTACCAAGAGTCTCCATAGTTTCAATAGATAGGTCCTTGTACCCCATTTAAGCATATTAGGGACATTTAAATTTTTTGTAACTTCCATAATGTTACTCGAGCCAACATAGTCATTAGATTACTTGCTATGTATCTAAAAAGAAAGACACTTGACTGGTATAGGACTTTGGAAGGTGGTTGCAATACAAGTTGGGATGGCTTTGGGGAATTGTTGGTAACTAGATTTTAGAATAAGAGTTACCATACTTTTTTGATCCATTAGTTGAATGTGATAAATATATGTCCTAAAAAATCTATGGGAGATTTTAATGAAATATTTCAAAGGACATGGCATAGGTTACCACATATCATGAGACCTCCTCTGAGCTTTGTGATCCCCACTTATCTAAATGGTATTATTATTGATGTGGTAGTGATGCTATAGTCAATGGGAGGATTCACTCTACCAGACACATATGAGACAACTATATAAGTTGAGAATAGCTTGATACAAGCTAGAAAGGTACCTCCAGGAGTTTCCATGCCTTTGCTATCTCATAGTTTAGTTGAAGCTCCAAGCATAACACAAGTTCCTAACACCAATGCCAAGCTAAGAACCTTTCCCAAGAAGATGGATAATGTTGTCGATAAAGATGAATATATTTGGTCATTACAAGCTCATCTCAAGCAAGCTCATTTATAGGCAAGTGCTCTACCTAACCCTCAATACTATCCTCAATAAAGCTATAGAGCTCCACCCTAATACAACTACCAATGAATAGGATAAGGTCAAGAAGGTTTCAATAGGAAGCCCAATACCTATAATCCTAATTCCATTCCTTCCATGAAGTTTATTATTCCAATGCATGCTAACTTGGTCCAAGGAGAAGATCATTTGGACCAATGGGGACAACCTTAAGGTTGTTTTATGTATGATGTTAGAGATCATGGCCAAGCTTTGGTGGCACAAGAATAATCTACTCCTTACATGACATAAAAAGAAGAAAATCTCATGCAAAGGGATATTTAAGGAGAAGGTAGTAGCCAGAGTGTAGGTATGATGAACTTTCAAGCAAAGGATGATTATGTGTTAAATCAAAGTAAATCAATTACAACCAACATAAGAGCCAAAAAGAGATCTCTAGGAGATGTTTTAGGAGTACATGTAACTCTAAGTGATGCCTCTCAAAGGCCATAAAGTGTGAATCCTAGTGAAATACCTACTACCAATCATGCTCCTCAACAAAGTCAAAATACAAGTAAGGTTGTCAAGCCTAAAATGTAGTAGGTTCAAACTCCCTCACTACCTTCAAGAATACAAGAAAAGATGAATACTTCACCTCTAAACATTGTTGATTATTTGAAGAATACCAAGACAATCATATTTCTTTGGGAAGTCTTGCATATGCCTGGTCAAAAGGAACTCTTACAAGAACAACTTACAAACATTCATGTAGCCCCTCAAACTTCAAAACACAATAGTGTGGCCCTTACCAGTTATCCAAATCATATCTTAGATCCCTCCACTAAATTTGAAAATCCTCCACCCATCTACCTCACACTTATTATGGGAGACAAGTTGGTTCACAATTATATTGTAGATAGTGGAGCTAATACCAATGTCATGCCTAAGGTGGTGGATGATATGTTGGGATTGAAGTATGAACCACATAGTAAAGTTATGTTACAGCTTGATGGGACTCCAACCAAGATATTAGGATTAGTCAAAGGTCTAAAAGTCCTTTTACATGATTGCCTATGTTTCCCCATTTTACAAAATGTTATGGCGGTAGACCTTCTATCTCATTTTGATATCTACTTGTTAAGGGACTTCATGGCTAAGATAAGAGGGTAACTTTCTACTAACTATTTTTTTATATCTTTTAAAACAAGATATGGAACCAAGGTGACTATAAGGACATAGCCCTTGGCAAGGTTTCATATTGAGCCATATATGGAGACAAGTTCAAATAAGAATTGTCTAATTAGCAAATAAGAATAAGGTGTCATGGATGCTGAAGAATCCTCCCCCCTTGAAGGTATTTTTGATCTTTTCCTTGATAAGTAAAAAAATAAAACATATAGACTTGATCCATATAATTTTATAGAGGAAAATAATTTAGGAGTTTATTGTATACATGAAAAAGATGTTTCAATCCCTTCACTCACTAATGAAGACCATGAACTTGAAGGAATATGGGAAATGATTTTTGATGGCTCAAAAAGAAAAGTAGGTGTAGGAGCTAGCATTATGTTAGTTTCTCCATCAAAGAATTAATACTAATTATATATATTCCACTTCAGCTGCACCTATAATGTGGTAGAATATGAAGGCCTAGTTCACAGCCTCCAATGGGAAAAGAAGAGAGGGATCAAGAATTTGTAGGTTTATGGGAATAGTGAAATGGTCATCCACTAGCTAAGAAATCAAGCTACAACTAAGAATCCCTTGCTTAAATCCTAAAATCATAAGGTATGGTACCTACTTGAATACTTTGATGCCTTCAACATACAACCCATATTGAGGGTTTCAAATAAACATGCTAATAGATTGGCTACCATAAGAGCACAATTTGATCTAGTTGCTGATGTAGGAAAGGAGAAATATTAGTCTCATATCAAGGTTATTGTGAGGCTTTATATTCCAAATAATTAAGTGGCATGGAAGGTGTTTGAAAGTGATGATCACATTACACACTTCATATAAAATGAGTCAAGATTCTCCTTAAGGAACCAAAAAAGATTGCATGATCAATATGAAGAACAAGTTATTCAACTAAAAACAAACAAGATACCTAAGGGGCTAATTTATTTGGAGAGTATTTTCAATGAAGATGATAAAAATAAGAAATAAAAAGTGAGCATGTCAACAAAAGAAGATAACTATGAGAGATTCATGATTTACAAGGACAAGCTCCTAAAAATTGGTAAGGTATGTTCTCTATTCAAGAGGTAGGCCTGTATTGAATTATACAAAAATTTTCATGACATATTTTCTTGGTAATATAAATATTTTAAGGGGTTTGATCTAATTCTAGCTCATCACACCATTGAGTTATAATCTAGAGCTAAACTAGTTAGGCAAAAGCAAAGGCCTATCAATCCCAAGATAGAGGAACTCATGAAGAAAGAGCTGACCAAGTTGATTGAATCTAGGATTATCTTTCCTATCAAACACTCAAATTGGGTGGCTAATCTTGTACCTATCCTAAAGAATAATGGAGAGATCAAACTTTGTGTGAATATTTTAGACCTTAATAGAGTGTCTCTCAAGGATCATTATCCAATACCTTCTATGGAACGAATTTTGCAAGTTGTTTCAGGTTCTCAATGCTTCTCACTTCTTGATGGTTATTCAAGTTACAATCAAATATTGGTGAATGAAGAGGATAAGTTCAAGATATAATTCAATACAAAATGGGGGACCTTTGCCTATAAGAAGATTCCTTTTGGTTTATCCAATGTTGGAGCTACAATTGAAAGGGAAATGAATATGGCTTTTAAAATTATGATTAATGAGTTTCTACTTGTGTACCTTGATGATATAACTATTTTTTTGAAAGATACTACTGATCATATGGAATATCTAAGGTAGGTTTTTGAGAAATGTAGGGAGAATGGAATATCTCTTAATCTAAAAAAGTGCATCTTTGCTATCCATGAAGGTAAGTTATTGGGTCATATTGTTTCAAAAGAAGGATTGTCTATTGACCCTAAGATGACTGAGGTTGTTCTAAACTTATCCTTGCCTCAACACAAGAACATACTTAAAATATTCTTAGTTAAAATAAACTTTGTAAGAAGGTTTATTCCAAGCTTTACAACTATGGTAAATCCTATCATAGCTATGCTCAAGAAGAACCAAGGTTTTTCTTGGACAAAGGAAGGTAAGATTAGTTTTGAGGAAATCAAAAAATTAATTGAAAAATCTCCTACTCTCTTGAACCCAAAATTATCCAAATATTTCATACTCTATACCTTTGCTAACCTTGATATAATCTCAGCTATGATTATGCAAAAGAATGATGAAGAGGTAGAGTAACCAATTACATTCTTCAGCCAAGGATTGGAAGATTATGAGATCAAGTATACATTTTTTGAGAAGAAAACTCTAACAGTGATAAGAGGATTGAAAAAATTTAGACAAATAGTTTCAAACAAAAAGATACATGTCATGGTTTTTCATCCAAGCACCATGGAGTTTTTCCTAAGCAAAGACCTTAATGAAAATAGAGTTGGGTGGATTAAAAAGGTAATGGAGTATGATGTGGATATTAAGGTAATAAGCTTGGTAAGAGGAAAAGGGTTATGTGATCATTTAGCTTCAAATTTTCAAGAGCCAAAGGAGGAATTCTTGATCAACCAAATTCACCCCTAACTAGTTGATCACATATAAGTTTAAAGTTGGACACAAGACATCATTAGTTTTCTTCAAAATGGTGAGTGCCCCAATGGGTTAAATAAGTCTCAAAGGAGGTATTTTATAATGTAGACCATTACCTACTATCTTATAGATGGTGTTATCTTTAGGAAAGATGTGAATGGTGTGTTTTTGAGGTGTGTAAACAATGATCAGTTTGATATGCTACCAAGAAAGTTTTACAATGGTGCAGATTGAAGTCATTTCTCTCCTAAGACAATAGCTAAAAAGATAATGAGGGCTAATTACTATTAACCTAGTCTTTTTAAGGACTATTACCACTAGGCTAAAAAGTGTTCTCAATATGCCTTATTTATAGGCAAATAGAAGCTTTCAGCCCTTCCATTGAATCCTATCCAAGTAGATAGCCTCTCATGTAATGGGGTCTTGATTTCATTAGTGTGATCAACCCTCCATCAAGTACTAGACACAAATGGATATTGACTGCTACTGACTACTTCACAAGGTGGGTAAAGGCTATTACATTGAAGGAGGCAAGTGAAAATGCTATCTTAGAGTTCTATGAGAGCATTATAACAAGGTTTGGAGTTTTTCATGTTATCATTTTTGATAATGCACTTACTTTCATAAGTGCTTAAACTTTTGATTGGGAAAATAAGAATGGATTTTAATTAAGTACCTCATCCAAATATTACCCTCAAGGTAATGGATTGGCTAAATCTACTAACAAAAATCTCATCAAGATCATCAAGAGGACATTGGAGAATAATAAAAGAGCATTGCACAACAAGTTGAAGACAACCTTATGGGCTGATAGGATTAATCCTAAGAGATCATTTAGTAATTCTCCCTTTGTGCTTGTTTATGGGAGAGAGGATAGGTTGTCCATATCTCAATAAATCCCTGCTCTAGAACTTACACATTAGCTAGAAATACTTGAAAATACTCTAATGGAAATCATATTGATAGAACTAATGTAACTATAATAAGAAAGAGATAATGCACATAAGGCCATGGAACACCACCAAGTGCTCATGAATAAGTCCTTTGAAAAAAGAACAAGTGCAAGAGTGTTTAAGGAAGGTGACTTGGTCCTGAAATGGGATGAGGATAAAGCAAAAATAGGTAGACATACATAGTTTGACACTTTGTGGAGTGGCCCTTACATCATTAACAAGTGCAAGCAGAGCAACTCTTTCCAAATGACTAATATGAATGGAGAAGAATTGCCTATCCTTGTGAATTGGATACATCTAAAGTTTTTATATTAATCCTTATAGGTCATGTTTTATAAATAGTATTTTAGGTGTGTGATTCCTTTGGTTTGTTGTTGTGTTCCCTAAGTGATTTTTAGCACAAGCATGTTTCTTTCCTTTTATTTGGTGTGTGTCTCTACCTTTGTTCATGTGAATCAATCCAACTTGTGTTTTTGAGCCAAAAGTTTGTTCAAGTCATTTTTGAGTGC
Organism: Torreya grandis; assembly: GCA_037957365.1. Taxonomy (NCBI): domain Eukaryota; kingdom Viridiplantae; phylum Streptophyta; class Pinopsida; order Cupressales; family Taxaceae; genus Torreya; species Torreya grandis. The sequence continues at coordinate 2,201,903 of JARHVA010001820.1, forward strand.
CTATATGCATGAATTCATGCCCAATGGAAGGATTTAAGCAATTGGTCTTAAGCATAGTAGGCATGCCTCCCCTAGGAATCACCAAGAATGTTAGCCAATTTTCACACCTAGTTTTGCATCTTTCATTTTGGCTAAGTGCAACATCCTTATTTATTTATTTATCCCCATAACAAAGTGTCAAGTGTTATTTATTTTGGCAAGGTTTTTCTTCAAGTTTTTTTGTCTAAGTATCAAAGGAATTATTTGACTTTTTGTCTAAAACAAAAAATTATGAAGGAATTTGTCCATTTCAAGAATTCTGAAGGGTCAGTTACAAGATTGTTGAAGGGTCTTCTCTCATGGAAGTGTCCTTTGTAAAAATTCTAAAGGGTACATTTCAATATTTCTGAAGGAAAAGTGTCCTTTGGAAAATTTTCAAAGGGTTTTTTATTTCAAGGAATTGGTTCATTTTAGGTTTTATAAAGGGTACATTTAAAGATTTCTAAATAAAATGGCTCTTACACTTTTCTGAAGGAATTGGCTTAAATTTTTTTTTGAAGGAATCATTTTAGAATTTTTGTTTGAATAATCTTTCTAAAGGGTCATTTCTCAAGTGAAGGGACATTTTCAATATTTTTGAAGGATATTTTCTCAAATTGGTCCTTTACATTTTTTTGAAGGAATTATTATAGACTTTTTATCTGAAATAATCTTTCCAAAAGAATTGGTCACTTTTCTCTGAAGGAATTGGTGCTCTTCCAAAAGGTCTTTCTCTCCTAAAAGTGTCCTAAGTAGATTCTTGAAGAATACATTGCAATATTTCCAAAAGAAATGTCTTTTATGAAAATTACAAAGGGTCTTTTTCATATAAAGTGCCTTATACACTTTCCCAAAGTGTCTTTTCTCAAGAAAGTGTCCCTTTCAGGCTTTCTAAAGGGAAATTCCAAGAATGTCAAAGGGCATGTTTAGGCCTTTAAAGAGGTGAAATGAAAATTCCAAAGGGTTATTCTCAGCAAAAGTGTCTTTTAAAAAAATTCTGAAGGGACACTTGCATAAAGTCCAAGGGGACACTTGTAAGAAGTTTGAAAGAAAGATTGTTTCAAAGAAAAGAGAGGGGGCTTGAGAGGTTAAGTATTTGAAGAAAAGGGTCTACATAAAAATTGTTTCAATTTTTTTGTCTGAAATAAAAAAGTTCAAAGTAATGGTCTTAGTAGAGTGATAGCTATATGGATGTCAACTTCAAGTTGATGAGCTAGCCATTGATGTTTAAATAGTGGGTCCCAAGTAGATGTAAATGAGGCTCATCTCACCATTGATCATATCATGATCTGCACCATTTTTTGATGGCCAATCAAAGGAACAAAAGGTTGAGGAGCTTTGCAAGATTTGAGAATTCAACTTGGTTGAGCTAGAATGAGTCTTCAATATATTTTGACAAATGCCATGAAAACATACATGTAGACATCAGGTAGTTGCCTCTCCAATGCCAAATAAAATGAAAGCAACTCTTCCCTATGCCATTGCACACTTTAGAAAGCTAGTGAGAAGTTAGAATTAGGGAAAATCTACAAGTGGACTCTCATTTGCATAACTAATTAATGCCATTACTCATCTTGAAATATCTTGTTTTTTCTAGTGTAACCATTGGGAAAGCGTCTTTGAGAGAGTAAGCTAGCTATGTAACCACTTGAAGTGACATGGATCAATTGAATGGCCCAAAGGAGCATCATTGGCAAAGATGATTGGAGTTGAAGATGGAGACTCCTAAAATATTGATTCCTCCTTTTAGCACCAAAGGCCTCCTCCTCTCACTTCATTTTTTCTATAAATATAGCCCTTGGGCTAGTGTAAAAATAACCACACAATGTATGGAAAAGCCCTACTAGATTGATATCACATTTTGCTTTTAAAGTATTAGTAATAGTTTATTTCTTTCAAGTTTTTGAACAATTTTTTGAGTGTGTAAGTGATGTATAGTGATAGTAAATGATGATTTTCCATCCTTTTTCCCCTCTATCCTTCATGCCCGAGTGACATTTCTTAGTCTAACAAGTCATGTAGAGTGTGTCTAAGTGTGTTAAATTGTTGTAAGTGTATTATTGTTTCTAGAATGTGTAATATTCCTTTCAATTTGTTTACCTTGTGTTGTTTTATGCATCTCATCTCTATACTGAAATATTTGTGCTAGAACCCTTAGAGTCTAAAAGTGGTCTATGCATTTCACTGTATTATGCATAAATAATGATATCCACATGGAAGGTAATCTTGGTGTATCACCACTGTTAGATTACATTTTCCTTTTCTATAATTTCTAACTCTTTTCCTTTCAAGAAAACTAGTTTAAATAGAAGCTATTTTGTAGAGATACATTTAGGGAGATAGTCCTTTAAATCTAGAGGTTCATTTCCTCTATAGGTATACCCACATGCCTAAAAATGTTCCAACATTGCCCAAATCTGAAAGAGACCTGAACACTCTCTTTTAGGGTGAAATATTTGGAGACAACATGAATGTTTGTGATATTTTTATATTTAACTTAATGTTGATTAGCCAAAGTGAAATATGATGAATGGATATCTTAGTTTTTAGTATTATTATTTATTTTACCAAATCTTACATTCATGACCCTAATTAAGTAGTAGATAGATTCCTCTAGCTTATTTAGCACCATCAATGTAAAATAAAGGGTAATCCAATCAAGTGGTGTGTATGTATTTGACTTGTCCTAGAGATTATTTATTATTAAAATTTTTGGCCAAAGTAATGTTTGATAAACATTGTCATTTAAATTTTGATATAGTTTTCATATTTGTGTGATATCATATTATAACAAATTTATTTATGGTACACATTATGTATTATATATCTTCGATGCACAGGTTTTGGTTTGTTACTCTGGATTCTTACACCATCATTATCTACCCATCTATGAAGGGAGGGACAACCATTTGTTTGGGAGATAGTGTGGGGGATCTATGGTCCACATTTGTCTTGGAAAAACACTCGAATGATGCTCTCCCTCCTAGCTAGAGTACTATACTTGAGATTACATATTGATTCTTGAGTCATGGAGACTCTACTTAGATGAGCTTTGTATCATGTTTTATCATTTGAGATATTTTATGTATTGTTGAAAATAATAATATTTATGCATTGTACATTCTACATTAGAGGGTATAATATTATTTAAATTATGGCTAAAATTTTACTATATCATTTATGTTGAGATGAAATAATTATGGTTGTTCAATATTGTTCATGATTTCTTTACCTATTCATAGTGATCCTTAGTTACGTAGATTAGCTATACCTTGATGGTTAACTAAATTAATAAAGTTAGTTAAATATCACTAGATAAGATTTCTCATGGTGAAATGTATATGTTGAATATGTGTATTTAATTTAAAAAAATTATTGGAATATTCTTGTAAAACCTAGTGGGGTTATTACATTGTGGTATCAGTGTTGAGGTTCAAACTCTAGGACCTAATGTGTCCTCTAACACAAAATTATTATCCTAATTAATATGAAGAATAATGGTGCATGCTAGACCAAGAGGTGATTGTAATTCAAATACCAAACCCCCTATTGAAAGTTAAACAAGATACAAAGTTAGATCAAATCCTCACAACCATGCAAGAGATTATGGATCAAATCATGACCCTAGAACAAGATGTGCATGGAAATGAATAGGAGAATACTTAGGAAGAAACTGAAGATCATTTTAATGACCGAGAAAATCTTGAAGAGTAGAGTCATGAAGAGGTACCATAAGATGTGAGAGATCAAGTAACTATAGAGTTAGCATGTAACATGAAAAAGGTGAATCCACCTAAGTTTGATGGACATGTATTAGGGGATAGAGCTAAAGTATGGATAATAAAAATAGATAAGTATTTCAAGATTCAAAATTATTTTTAAAGTCATGAAATTAGTCTAGAGATATTATTATATTTTTAGTGAAGCAATGACTTGGTGGGCAAGAAAGAAGCTCAAGTCGAACCTTGACTCAAGAACCACCACTTGGGAATAGTATATTACACTTTTTAGGTCATGATGGCTTCCAAAACTATACTTTGACCAAAATCTTATGTGTTTATATAATCTTAAGAAATAGGATTTATTAGTGAATGAATACTAGAAGCAATTCACCAATTGTTTTAAGTATGTAACTTAGTATCAGGGAGATGAGACGTTTAGAATTAGAAAATTCATCATGGGATTGCAACCCCAAATAGGTGGTGAAATAGATGTGCATGGTCCATCTACCATGGATTAGGTGTTTTAGAAGGTGGTCAAGTAAGAATATAAAATAAAATATATTGCCCAAGATAGAGATAATTTTAAAAATAAATTTGAAAGTTCTAAATCAACTTTCAATAAGAAGAACTGGGAGCAAAGAAGTAGAGATTCCAAGGGTCAGTTTAAGAATCAAAATGAAAAGTTTAAAAGTGGTTCAAGAAATAAAAATCCTAGTATTGGTTTCAAAGGAAAATAATAGATTGAGAAGAAAGGATTGATTTGAGGTTGCTTCATTTGTGGAGGTAACCACTTTGCTTGAGAATGTCCTTAGGATAAATCAAATAACAAGGGTTCAACTTGTCAACAAGGTATGTTTTAGTAATGGATTCAATCGATAGGCTAAGTATGAAGCTTCACCCATAGAACTATCAAGGATTTTTTTCAATCATATAATTTCTATTCTAATTGATACATGAGCTACATAATGTTTAATTTCTCTTAAGAGTGCTTAAAAAATTTACTAGAAAATATGGAGTTATGGAAAATGCATGGTCAATACAAATAGGTTAAAGTTGACAAGTGTCTAGTTGAAGCAAAGATTAAATTACCTAAGTTTACTATGGTAGTAGATATTTATGAAATACCATTGGGATCATATGATGTGATATTATGAGTTAATTATATTTTGAATCATAAAGCCAAGGTTGACTATTTTTTGAAGAAGGTTGAGTGTCAAGATGATTTTAAAAATCAGACAACTTCAAGGTGAGAGAAGGGAGTTGAAATTGAGGCAAATTTCTAAAATTCAACTTAAAAAATCTCATAGGGATGCCAAGCATTTATCATTAAGATAAATGAGATGGAAGAATATAAGGAATCATATATCAAAGATTATCCTTTTTTGAGAAACTTTTATGATGTGTTTTTGAAATAATTACTAGTATTAACACCTAAGCACAAGTTTTATTTCTCAATTGATGTCATACCTAGATCAAAACCATAGTTTAAGGAATTGTAAAAAATGACAATCAATAAAATCATTGATTTAAAGACACAACTTTAGGATTTATTATTAAAAGGACTAATTCAATCAAGTGTGTCACCATAGGGTACTCCAGTTGTCTTCATCAAGAAAAAGGATTACACTTTTCACCTATGCTTATACTACAAGATGTTAAATAAAAGAATGATAAAAAACAAGTATCTATTGCCATGCATTGATGATCTATTTGATCAAATGCAAAGATCCATAGTATTTTCTAAGGTTGATCTTAGATCAAGGTATCACTAGTTGAGGATCTGTAAAGAGGATATCTTGAAAACAACATTCAGGACTTGATATGAGCACTATGAATTTACAATGTTACCATTTGGGTTGATGAATGATCTAACAAGACTCATGAATCTTATGGAAAATGTGTTTAGAGATTACCTAGATCACTTTATGTTGATATTTCTTGATGACATCCTCATTTACTCTAAGGATGAAGAAGATCACTTACAACTTCTAGAATTGGTTTTACAACATTTGTGAAAGAATATATTATATGGTAAGTTATCTAAGTTTGAATTTTTACAAAAGAAAGTGCAGTATCTAGGACATATTATCTTTTTGGATGGTATTTTAATATATCCAAAAAATATAAGAGCCATTATGGAGTGGTCGACGCCAAAGAATGTGCATGAGGTGAGGAGTTTAATGGGATTAGTGGGATATTACAAAAAATTCATTCCAATTTTTTTTAAGATAGCTATTCCAATCACCTCTCTTCAACAAAAGAATCAAAGTTTCATCTAGTCAAAAAAGTGGGAGGTATCCTTTTAGGAACTTAAAAGGAGGCTTAATTCAACACCAATGCTAAGAGTTCTTGGTCTTAATGGTCAATTCTCAATGATCACAGATGCATCTGGGCATGGACTTGGAGGAGTTATTATGAAGGATGGTTTTATGGTAGCCTATGAATCTAGGAAATTGAAGCCATATGAGGTGAATTGTTACCCTCATGACCTATAAATTATAGTAATTATTCATTCTTTGAAAGTTTGGAGGCATTATCTATTGGGAAATTTTTTTGAGCTCAAGATTGATAACTTAGGACTCAGGTACATTTTCACCCAACCAAATTTGAATGCTCATCAAATATGATAGTTAAATTTTTTGTCTGACTATGAATTCAATATTAACTATATTAAAGGTAAGGAGAATAGAGTAACTGATGCTCTAAGCCATATAAGGTACATAACAATCATAGATACTATCAGGAGTAATTTTAAAGATAAAGTGATCAAATTATCATTAGGAGATGAATTCTACAATCAAGTCAAGAAAACATTGTCTAAGAATTCTCATAATCCCAGGTATAAGGGATTTGGAATAGAGAATGATGGTTTTTTGTTGTATAATGGTAGGATTCATGTACCAGATAGAGAGAATTTGAGGAACATAATACTAAAGTAATTGCACAATGCCCCATATTTAGGACATCCAATAGTAACCAAGCTCATGGTTGAGCTGAGACCAATCTATTTTTGGAAATGAATCAAGAGGCAAGAAATAGATTTTTGTGTCTCATTATCTAGAATGTCATCATGTGAAACCTGAACATGTGCATCTAATAGGATTATTGTATCCAAATGATACTAGAGTAGAAGTGGCAGGTGATTAGTGTGTACATTGTCTAAGGATTTCCATTATCATGGAATAGGCATGACATGATCTTGTTAGTAGTTTAAAAACTAACCAAGGTAGCTCACTTCATATCGAGTAATTTGACTATTGATGTAGCTACTCTTGTAAAGAGATTCATAAAGGAATTGGATCGATTACATGGTTTTATAGAGAAGATTATTTTGGATCATGATATGACTATGACTTATAGATTTTGGTTGACTCTAAATTTAACTCTAGGTATGTAATTAAACTTCATCACTAAAAATCACCCATAAATTGATGGACAAATAGAGTGAGTTAATTAGATTTTAGAGGATATCTTTCATATGTATTTCATGGATAAGCAATATAAGTGGGAAAAATACCTTCCATTGGTTGAGTTTGAGTATAACTCATACCAATGAGCATTGAAGATGGCTCTATTTAAGGCATTATAAGGAAGGATGTGTAGAACACCAATCAATTGAGATATGTTGGAAGACAAGGTAGTCTTTGTACCTAAGATGCTTTTAGAAATGGAAGAAACAAGTCAAGATAATCAGGTAGAGGTAGGATGAGGGCATTTATAGACAAAAAAAGTTATGCTAATTTAAAGAGAATAATTAGGCAATTTTTTGTAGGTGATAAAGTGTTTCTATAGGTTAAGCCCTAAAAAAATCTCCATTAAATTTATGAAGTTAGTGAAACTTTCATTGATATATATAGGACCCTTCAAGGTTTTGGAAGTGGTCAACCCTATAGTGTATAGGCTTGCATTTATACTAGTTATATCTCTTTTTGCATAATTTATTCCATGTATCCTATCTTAAAAAATAATAGATGATCCTTTCACATGTGTTAGATTGTAATAATTTACAAGTTCTATATCCCAGAGTGGTCATGGTAAAACCAATTAGATTAATTGACACTCACAAACTTCATTTGCATAATAGAGAAGTGTCATAGTGTAAGGTCCTATGAGACTAATACTATGAGGATAGTGCCACTTGGGAGGACTATGATGAGTTTTATATGTTATTTCCACATTTATTCACTTGATTTGTTATTGTATATTATATTATTTTCTATTGAAGAATGTTTCAAATTCATAACTTGTGTTTGAATAAATGTCATCAAGATGATGACCAAATTTAGGGGGAAGGACGTCACATCTTGAATCATCTCTAAGATTAATAACTTGAATAATCCATGGATTAATATGGTTTATTAATTGATTAACTAATATTTTATTAAGTTTTTATGACATATGCTAATTATGGGATAGTTTTGTGTTGCTTAATTTACATGATTATATGCTATGAATTAGCAACACTTTTATAAGTGACTGTGTGTTTATAACTTTTGAAAATGAAGTTATTGTTTGGATTGGGCATGAGTTATGATATAAAACTTAAGCTAGATTGTGAAATATTGTATTATTCATAATGGATTATGATGCATAAATGGGAATTTTTTTTTGTATAGTCACTTGTGTAACCTAAGTATGGGTAGATAAGTAATATGAATTTAGGGTTTTTCACCTTTTTTGAGGAAATTATTTAAACCAATAAATTATTAAAACATATAAGGAAATGTTAGTTATTAATTATGACTACAAACTTTGAATTTAACTATGTATTTGATGATTATATATTTGTACTGTTCAAGAGTTTGGATAGTCCATGGGAGAAACTAGGTAAACAAGTTTGATCATTTTATTTCCTTGGTTTTGTTTGGCTATGTCTAAGTTGTGATACAAATTATACCCAAGATCGGTAATCAATTGTGTGTTAATGTTTGTCTCTATTGAATTATACCTCAGTAAGGTAAAAATGACTACATTCATGTATTTGATCAATTGAACTATATTTTAAATGGCAACCTTGAATGATTAATTGAATTTCAATGATTAAATAGTTTTGATAATTAAAGGAATGATTTAGTTTACTTTGAAAAATTATATGTATTTAATTATCATGGCATATGAATTTATCATTTTATTGAAAAAGGTATGGGGCCTTTGTATGTGAGTTGACTATATATTTCATTTTTACAATATACTATAAGGCAAATGATAGAGGATGCCAACTTATAGTATAATATATAAATGAAGTGTGTATAATTTAATTTTATGTATGCACACACGTGCACACACAGACACACACAGACACAGACACAGACACACACACACACACACACACACACACACACACACACACACAGAGAGAGAGAGAGAGAGAGAGAGAGAGAGAGAGAGAGAGAGAGAGAGAGAGAGAGAGAGAGAGAGAGAGAGAGAGAGAGAGAGAGAGAGAGAGAGAGAGAGAGAGAGAGAGAGAGAGAGAGAGAGAGCTATGCTATTGTTATTATTATTATTATAAGAATGAATAATTGACACTTGATTATATCTAGTTAATATAAAATCATAAGAATGTATAGATATAGAGTGTTCATTGTATTTATGAGATTAAATATAAAAAATAATTGTATGTATGGAATGGTTATTGTTATATGGAATATGAACAATTAAATAGCTAGGGTTATAATATTATTTTGTGGAAAAATAATATTATAATTTGTTTAATGGATAAATCAATTGGTGGTCTATATATTAATTACCCAAATGGTGTGTTATAGTGAGGACTATTTTAATATTCTTTTTATTGTTTTTAATAAACTAGATGCTTATATTTCATTCACTTCATTTGATGGATATAATAAGTATTTGTGATATTTTTGTATTTATCATAATATTGATTAGCTAAAGTGAAATATGATGAATGAATATATTGGTTTTTAGTATTATTATTTATTTTATCGAGTCTCACATATATGACACTAATCAAATAGTGGATAGATTTCATTGGCTTAATTAGCACCATAAATGCAAGATAAGGGGTAATTCGATCAAGTGGTCTGTATGAAGTTGATTGATCCTAGAGATCATTTATTATTGAAAACATTGGCCAAAGTAATGTTTGATAAACATTTTCATTTAATATGTTGATATAGTTTTTAGATTTATGCAATATCATATTAGAACAAATTTCTTTATGGTGCACATTTTTATTAGATATATTCTATACATGAGTTATGGTTGGATACTATGTCTTCTTACACTATCATAATCTATCCATCCATGAAAGGAGGGCCATAACCTTTTTTAGGACATAGTTCAAGGGATCTATGGTCCGTGGTTGGTGTGGAGAATCACTTAGATGATGTTCTCCCTCTCAACTAGAGTACTATGCTTGATACTACACATGATATTAAATATTGATAATTGAGTCATGGAAACTCTACTCAGAGGATATTTGTATCATGTTTTATCATTTGAGATATTTTTTGTATTGCTGAAACTATAATATTTATGAATTATAATTTATACAATAGAGACTATAATATTGTATCTATTATGGCTGAAATTGTACTATATAATTTATGTTAAGATGTAATAATTATGGTTTTTTAGTATTGTTCATGATTTATTTATCTAGTCATGGTGATATTTCACTAAGTGGATTAGTTATACCTTGATGGTTAGATAAATTAATACAATTAGTTAAAGATCACTATATAGGATTTCTCATGGCAAAATTTATATGTTGAATATGTGTGTTTAATTATTTAAAAAAAAATTGAATATTCTGGTAAAACCTAATGGGGTTGTTACAATTGATAAAGGGTGTTTATGTTGGTATATTTTGTCACCCAATATTTCACTGTAAAGGAGGTTTTTCAAGCCTACTCTAAGTTTTTGGAAATATTGGAATACCTCTAGGCCTATGGGTTGCTTATAGTAGAGGTAGACCTCTAGGTTTAAGGGCTAGTTTCCCAAATTTACCTTGAAGTGCTTATCACCTAAACTAACTGATTGTTTATGGGAAAAGGGATAAAAGTATACATGAAATAAAACTAATCTAAGGGTTTAATACACCATACTTATTTCCATAAGACCATCATAATTCGTTCACTAATAAATAATACCTAAAAACTAGCTTCAAAGTCCTAAAATGTTCTAACATTAGTATTTTAATATAGAGGTGATATGCATGAGACAACACAAGGAAAGTAGACCAAAGGGTATATTATAGACTCTAAGTACACTTTCAAACTTTAATGGAGCCAAACACACTATATACAATCTATATGACTTGTTAGAATGAGAACTTCTTACACTAGATAGGAAAGGACAAGGAAAAGTAAGGATATAATCACTGGACCTCACCATTCATCACTTTGCACATTTAGAAAAAATGTTTGTGAACACAAAAATAGTCTACTTATATTATTTAAAATAAAAGTAAAACATCAAACTAGTAGGGATTTTCCATAAATGGTGTGGAATTATCCTAAAAGATCCAAAATGGCTAGTACTTATAGAATGTGAGAGATGAGAAAGAAGAATGAAGCTCAAGATTCATAAGAATAGGTGTCAAGTTGAGAGGAGTTATGTTTTTAAGATAATGGAATATAGGAGAGACCATGTAAGGTTTATTTGGAAAATTAACCTCAAATCATCAAACTCCATAAAATTGATGTAAGACTTTAATTTCTTGTTTGGAAACTGCCTTCATCATTTATTTTTCCTTGAGCACTCCATAAATGAATAGGGATATATGACATAATTTCAGTATGAAAGGGGGTTATAAATAGTCTCTAACATGTATTAGATGTGTCCTTAATCATCATTATTCTTTTGGACAAGTGTTCTCACTATCTGTAGTCATAATCATCCTTCCTTAGACCTATCTTCACATTTGGCACCAAGACACTCATCAATTTCTCAAATCAAACCATAAAATAGATGGAATGACACTTATAAAGGTTCATAAAGTCTCTAGATCCATTTTGTAAACTTTAAACATCCTGCCAATTGGAGTTATCACCTTCTCACTCGGTGATCACTCTTCATTCATTATGCTAATTTGGACTAGATGAAGTGAAGGTACTTACATAGGTATCTATGTGATTAGATGAAGTAATAAATGGATATTAGGAGTTATATTAGGTATCAATTTATCTCCCAAACTAATTTTCATCCTTTAAAACCCTTTTTTAACTATAAAACATCAAAAACTATAAATAAAATCCATTTTGTACCTTATCCATAAAAGTAGGGTACAAGTCAATCTGATGGGAAGGAGCCATGGGGAGTATTATACAAGTTAAAATTGTTTTCCTATCCAAATTGGCTCATTTGGATGAATTTTATTCTTTTTTTCTTCATTAGGTCATTAGCAAGGGTTTTAGAGGATTTTATATAATTTTACCCCTTAAAGATGGTTCATAAAATTATGACATTCAATCCTAAAAAAATATTAATAAAACCTTGTTAAGTCCCTCTCTAATATATCCTAGCTCCTCAGAATCCTATGATAGGTATCTATATAGGTATGAGATTTTAAAGATTGCCTCTTGAGTTCTTTGCATTTTGGGCATCCTGTCATGTTCTCAAGTCAAGATATGACTTCTTCATGGTCTTCTCTACAAACTAAACATTCTCACACACCTTATTTCTTCCTATGAAGGTGTTAAAATGTATTTAAAGGATCATCTAATGATATAAATGGAGTTAAACCCCTTTAGTAATTAGGCTTAGCCTAGGCCTAGTAGACTTGACTGTACTTTATTCCTCACAACCACCTCTGAGAGTACCCTCTATCTAAGATAGAATAAAGGGAAATTTCCCTATTATCCTAAGTAAAATTATGATGTTAGAGGATTGGTCAGTTTATGGGAACACTCTGTATAATGTTTTAGGGTTGGTTCACACTCCTATCACCTCCAAACCTCATAAAACCCAAGGTAGACTTCTTCAACACACTATGTGCAGGGTTTTGTATATTCACTATAGTTGTTCTTAAAAGAAAACTCTTTCCATATTTTCCATTGTCTTTATAATCATGTAACATGTAAATTATCATTTTTTAAGGAACTCTAAGCATGTTCCTCATTCTAAACTTTTCCAAACTCTTCAAGGTATACCTTTCTCTTGACTAAACAAGGTTGACATACTATGTATTATGTTTTGGCTCAAAAAAACATAATTGTAGGTGTATATTATACTTTTAAACCCTATGTTATTACTCTAAAACCCTCTTGAAATCCTTAGGGTCATTTCATAATCATTTTGACTTTTCACTACACATGCACATGTTAAGCCAATATCAAGACAGTCATACTTTAGAGCACTGCCATACTACAATCAACTATAGTTGATCATTATTAGAGAAAAAGGGGTCCTGTAGATGATTTAAAACACTTAAAACATGTACCCACACATCATATGGATAATTTTAAGCCTTTATAATCATATCCAAGTTATTGGTGTTCATGTTTTCATGGTTTCATCTCTAGGTTCACACCATAGAATTGTAGGTACCTACATTTGGACTATAGGTGAACTTTTTAAAGTCAAGGGTACACCTATATATGGTGATATAGGTAAATACCCCATACTCCAATTATTCCTGATGTTATTTAAAACACTAATTCCGTTCTTACCTTCATAAGGATAATTACCATGAGGGCATGCTCCTAAATTTCCACCTTAGACTATAAACTCACTTGAAGTTCAAATCATTATAGTAAACATGAAAAACTTGTAGTGAAGAGTTACATGAGTTAAGGACCTCATCTACATCATGTATTGGGACCAAAAACTCACTCTATTTGGTTAAGGTCTCACTCTTATATGAAGGATATATGATAAGATCATTCAAAATAATCTAGAATCCATGTCACCTCATTGTATGGCAGCACCAAAAGTGGACAAGGCTCTATTTCAGAGTTTTTAAGGTAACTATTGACCATTTTTACTTGCAAACCAAAAATGGGTCAACCCCCTATAGTTAGGATCTTGTATAGGGGAATTTAATATTGTCATAGAGTATGTTTCAACTCAATTTATGTCATTCCATATTCCATTCTATTTTATTCATAGTCTAGCTTGGTCCTTGTGTTATTTGATGTCTAAGGGACCATTTTAGGGTCATATATGCAAATGACAAGTCTTCATGGTGATCAATACAATTAGAGAATGGATAAAGTTGCTAATGGATGGACATATGGACATATGTATAGTGTTATAGAGGCCCTATGGGGTTTAAAAAGTGTTTGGAATGAGTATGGAAGTGCATAACATCCATACGGTTCTTCATTGTGTTCATTGAGACACTTGGGTCTAGTGGCTAAAATGATGAATAGGCAGTTTGTTAACATCATAATTACCATGTGTGGATAAGTTAAGGAGAAATAATAGTATGGTTCTATCCACATTAGTCCTAAGAATATATGCACCATGCTTTAGGTCATTTGATGAATCACTACATAAAATATGAGTTTTCAAAGTGGGCCTCTCAAGCATAATTTGCTAAGTTTTCATACTTAGCCAATTTGTAAAGAAGCTCAAATAGAGCCAAGTGAACATATTTACAAGGCCATATCTCAAACATGTGGTAGTTTTAAGATAAAATGGTCACATGGGTTTTTTTTTATCTTAGTCCCTAGTTGTTATGTGCTAAGTTTCAAGTCATCTTCTAAAGCACATCAAAAGTTATACAAGTTCAAAGTTGGCTCCCCAAATAGAATTTGCTAAGTTTCTATACATAGCAAATTTTTTACCATGATAGACACACAAACATCATGAATATTTATATAGGTGAGCTCACTTTAACATATTATAATTACACTTAGAAGGCTCTTAAGACCAGTGAATCAAATCAGTTCATCCCTTTTAGTATCAAAAACATCTCTTACAAATTTGGTGCCTCCATGATTCTTGCATCTTAAGATCCAAGTTTTCAAATTTGGTCAAATACTTGGAGATGTTTACACTAATGTCAAGTTAAATCCATTGTATAAATCCATATGAGCCTAAATTTGATAGTTTTCCAGATGTTAATGATGGTTGCATGAACATCAAATGATGGGAGCGAGGATATCGATTTTAAAATCATGAAGTAGCCATTGGATTTCAAGAAATGGGTCCTAATTGATATAATGGTCCATGTTTCATCTTAAATTATCATCTAATGGTATAAGTAAAGGTCAAAAGGTTATAGGGATCAAGAGATTGACAAATGGCATAAATGCATGAGGCTGCTAGACTGATAATGGATCCTAAAATCAAATGTGGGGCTACCATGTGGCATAAGCTAGGATAAATTTGATAGGTTAAGGGGCAAGATTGATGGATAGAACAAGATAAATGGAGTGAGCAGAGGTTAATTTATCAATGAGATGATTTAGGTATCAATGATGAATCAAATTAAAGGGACTTCTTGGGACTCAAACACATAATTGAGGTCACACTAGGGTAAGATTTTCAAAGGGTGTTTACCACCATTAAAGCTCATTTGAATTCCATGAAAAAGATAATAATGTAGTCTAGTTTAGTAATATAAAAGAGAACCATTGGATCTAAGTATGGACCTATAGTTTAACATTTTTGTGGCTTGTAGGGTCATTTTTGTAACTATGTTCACCATTATTAGAAAAAAGACCTATGCATAGTCTATTTGGACCTAATAGGAAAAATAATAGTCTAAGATTGATTTTCATTCTATAGTTGAATGATGAAAATGGGTATGAGTTAGATCATGATCTATTTGACAAGAGCTAACATTTCAAAGAATGTCATAAAGGCATACATGTGGACCCCAATAGTCTCATCTCTATGACCAACTACATGAAAATGACCCTTCTCTCCACCTTGGAACACATCAAAAAACCAATTATGAGTAGTTTAGCATCAAGATAAAGATCAAAACAAATTTATCCCTCCATTGTAACCATCAAGGAATAGTAATAAAGGAATATGTAACTATGCAACCACTCAAGGTGACCTGGATCAATCAAATGGCCTGAATGAGTATATTTTATAGAGGCAATTATACCAATATTTCAAATGAAGTTATGTTCATTTGATTCCTTTTTATCAATGTAAAGTCCCTCTTTCTTACTCCCATTTTCTATAAATATTGATCTTGAGCTATTATCAATCAGTATTACACCAGGTATGATGAAAACCTACTAGATTGATGTTATATTTTACCTTTGAGCATTAATATAGGTTTGTTTTCCTAGTTTTGAATCATTTTATAAGTCTCCAAGTGATTTATGGTGATGAGAAGTGATAATTATCTATCCTTCCTTCCCTTATCCTTTGAGGTTTGAGCAAGAGTTCCTAGTTTAACAGGTCATATAGAGTGCAGTCTAGTGTGTAAATATTTTTCAAGTGTATAATTTTCCTTAGAGTGTGAAATTTTCCCTCTAGTTCATTTGCCTTGTGTTTCTACTCACATCTCACCTATGTATTGAACTACTCATGTTAGAACCCATTAAAACATAGAGACTAGTCTATATGCTTTGTTTCATTTATGGTAGAAATATGATTGTCATGTGAAAGACATTTTTGGTACATCACCTCCTTTAGAGTAAGTTTAATTTATGAATTTTATAACTCTTTTCCCCATAATTAAGTATTAGTTTGAGTGATAAATAGTGCATGACATATTCGTGGAGCTATCCCCTAAACCTAGAGGCCCATTTCTAATATAGGTACATCCACATACCTAAAAATGCTCCCTAGTTGCCCAAATCTATAAGAGGCCTGAACAACCCCTTCTAGGCCTAAACAACCCCTTTAGTGGCACCAAGGTCCAAGAGAGTGCAAAGATTATTGGTGTGCCTTTCCTCTATCAACTTTTGGAAGTAAACAATCTAACACCAATAGTGACTCCAAATGATAACTTCTAGTTATAAGTAATCCATGTATCTTTAGTTAAAGTTTTGATCAATTTTTAATTTTTCTTTGATATATGAGGTCAACATGAATAGATATGGTAGGTAATATTATCGTGGACCTCCTTACCAACCTTGATATGAACCATAGTATACACCCAACACTCCTATCAAAATGGATATCAATCCTATGATCCATAACAACCCTATAATACTCCATTTCTCCCCCATATAGACACCATGTTACTTGGTATCCTTATGAGGAAGGATACCAATATACCTATAAATAAATGCCTCCCTATCAAGCCCAATATGATCCATATCAACCATAGCATGATGCCTATGAACCTTAAAAATTCTCCTATGAGTATTGTCATGAAGAATCAGATGGTTCTATGGATTGTACACAAATATATTAAAAGGAAAGATGTGGATTCTTGTAGGATAGAATGCAACAAGCTAAGGTTGGTCTTGATCCCCATAATTACCCTCCTCCTCCACTTTTTCCATCCTATATCAAGTCTTTATTGGCATCCATACCACAGTTACTAGATCTTAAAGATGAAATGAGTACATGGGATGATGAGTATGATGTGATCCCTGATATTATCATGGAATGGTTGAGAGGTGCTGCCCAAGATCAATTGAAAAATTTGGAAACATTTGAATAACTAGAAGGAACTCAATGAGAGATCAAAGAATAAATGGACTTGGAAAATAAGTGCCTTCAATGCTTAATTGATATACTAAGTATGTGGGAGGATAAAGAACTCAAAAATGAACATGCTACTATTGAAGCATTTTAATAAAGTTATTGGCAAGATGCAACTCGTACTTACAAAGGTGTTTCTCCTTCTATTTAGACCAATAATTCACTTCCCTATGAGTTTACTAGTGCTTTTCTTTTCCTTGAATCCATTGATAAGCCTTCCCCTTCACCTCACACTCCATCTCCAGTTCATCATCCCCCCATAACATCTCATCCTTCTACTACATCTCATATTCCATATCCTTCACATGAGCCCATCTTGATAAAAGTAAGTGAAGAGGAGAAAATCCAAGCCATGGTTAACTAAAAGGATGTCACAAGTTAATATGAGGACTACATCACTATAGGTACTCCCCTTATTAACCATGAGTGAAACTCTACCTTATTATATGAATAAAATCACATTGAAGACCCTACCATAACTACTAGTGTAGAGTTTGATATAGAAGAGGAACATATTGAAGACTCTTTTACAGTTGTCCCTAAAGAATGTGGCCAAGACTTGAAGAAAGAGGCTTTTGAGGAAGACTCCATGTATAATCATGAAGTTGTGGATGACCATCTCAAGCACAAAGTGGAGTGCACTATCAAGAAGGAAGGTGAAGTCACTCCTTAATAAGTTACAATCCCCAGAGAGTCTTATGAGACCAAAGTAGATGAAATAACTCTTGAAGATGACATTAATGAGGAAGATTACTTATGGCAAAGGCTCAATTCCATATGCAAATAATTTTATAAGTTTTGTAAAACTCCTCCTTCTTTAAAATATTGTATATCTAGTGCCAATATTGTTAATAAGACTAATGATCATATTTACAAGTATTCCATCAAAAATGAAGGTGAATGTCTTTTTGTTGATCATGAACCTACAATCATAATTGAGTTTGATGTATTTTATACCCAAGAAGCTATGAACATGGAGAATGAAGTCAAGGGATAAATTGAGATTCCTTAAGGACAATCAAAAACTCTATCTGAGGTTAAAGCCTTTCCAAAGGTATTAAACCATGAAGAAGATGAGCTTGGTGCTTTCAAAAATCAAGTACATTTTATCAATGAGGAGAACAAGGTTGAGAGGACTATCATATTTATAAATTTACATATCAAGGGCCAAGTACATGATAAGGTAGATAAGAATTTTTCCATGGAGGACAATGATGAAGATTGGGTAGACTATGCAGAGCTCTAGGATGAGCTTGAAGAACTTGTAGCTGAAGAGAAACACAATCTTATTGAAGATGCTATGGAAAAAAAGGAAATCCTTATTCAATCACCATTTGAGGTCATATTTGAGAACCATAAGATATAATTTAGGTTATTTATATGTAATAAGAGTTCATTTCCATAGCTATCCTGCTTAGAATAACTTGGTTCTCACTGAACATCATGATAATGAAGTTAGAAAAAACCATGGAGAAGATGGAGTCATCAATGTTAAGTATCAAAAGGATACATGTGTCATTTAACCCTTCATGTCATAAATCAAGAGAATTTTCAAGATTATAATTTGATCATGGAGGAATTTTTCATCTCAGGTTAGTTAGTGCCTAGGTCAGTTTATTTAGGTGTGTGTTTCCTTTCTTGTTATGTGTGTTGTGTTCCCTAAGTGTCTTTGAATCACATGTATGTTTCTTGTCCTATTTATTGCTTCTTATTTATATTTCTTTATGTTTTATGTGTTTTTTAAGGCAATTTTTATGTCAAACCTATTGTACATATGACTCCATAGACAAATAGATAAGACTAGGCAACTAGTCATGTCATAACAATTATACCACCCTTGGGAAATCACCAAATATGTTGACAATTTTTACCTATAGGCCAAAATGGGTCAACCCCCTATATTTAGGATCTTATATAAGGGATTTTTTATAATGTCAAAATATGTTATATCTCAATTTATTTAATTTCATATACCATTCTATTTTATTCATAGTCTAACTTGTTCCTTTTGTCATTTGATGTCTAAGGGACTATTTTAGGTTCATATATGCAAGTGGTATGTCTTCATGGTGATCAATACAGTTAGAGTATGGATCACATTTATAATGGATGAGTAGATGGATATTTTTATATAGGCCTTATGGGGTGTCAAAAGTGTTTGGAATGAATATGAAAGTGCATAGCATCCATTTGGTTCTTTATTTTGTTCATTGCAATACTTGGGTCTAGTGGTAGAAATTTTGAACAAGCAATTTGTTGACATCATAATTACCACATATGGATACGTTAACAAGCAATTTGTTCATACCTTCTAGTATCAAGAACATCTCCTACAAATTTGGTGCCTCCATGATTCTTGTGCTTCAAGATCCAAGTCATCAAAGTTGGTAAAATAATTGGAGACATTCATGCTAACATCAAGTTAAATCCACTAAGAAATAAATATGAGCCTAAATTTGAAAATTTTAGGGATGTGAATTATAGTTACATGAATGTCAAATAAGAGGAGCGAGGACATCAATTTTAAGATCATGAAGTAGTCATTAGATTTCAAATAATGGGTCACAGTTAATCTAACAGTCTGCATTACATTATACATTATGATCTAATGGTGTGAGAAAAGGTTAAAAGGTCATAGGGATCAAGATATTGACATTTGGTGTAAGTACATGAGGGTGGAAAACTAATAGTGGGTTCTAAAATCAAATGCAAGTCTACCACATGGCTAAGTTGGGACAAAGTTGATAGGTCAAGAGGTAAGATCGATGACTAGTGCTTGATTGCATAGATCAAGATCAATGGAGTGAGCATAGGTTAATTTTTTAATGAGTTGAGTCAGGTATTAATGAATAATAAAATTAAAGGGACTTCTTGGGAGTCGAACACATGACTGAGGTCAAGCTGGGGTAAGCTTTTTAAAGGGTATTTACCACCATTAAAGCTCATTTGAATTCTATGAAAAGGACATAGTAATTTAGTCTAGTTTAATAATATAAAGGATCACCATTAGAGTTGAGTATGGACCTCTATTTGAACATTTTTATGTATTATAAGTTTATTTCTATAACTATGTTCATTATTAGAAAAAGGACTTGTGCACAGTCTATTTCAACATAATAGAAAAACCAATAGTCTAAGATTGGTTTTCCTTCTATAGTAGATCAATGAATATGGGGATGAGTTAAAGCATGATAAAATTGGATAAGAGATAAAATTTCAAAGAATTCCATGAGGTCATACACATGGACCCAAATAGTGTCATATCTAAGACCATCTACATGAAAAGACCCTTTTCTCCACTTTGGCATGTATCAACAAACTAATCATGAGTGGTTTAGCATCAAGATAAAGCTTAAAACAACATAATCCCATTATTTTAACCATTATGTATCATCAATGAAGGAATATTTAATTATGTAACCATGCAAGCTGACCTGGATCAATCAAATGGCTTGAATGAGCATATTTTGTAGAAGCAATTATAATGATATTTTAAATGGTGTTTTGCTCATTTGATTCCTTTTCTTAGTGCCAAATCCATCTCTTATACTCCCCTTTTTTATAAATATAGATCTTGAAATATTTTAAAGTCATACCACACCATTTATGGTGAATCCCTACTAGATTTATGTTATATTTTGCCTTTGAACATTAATACAAGTCTATTTCTAAGTTTTGAACATTTGTCTAAGTCTATAAGTGATGTATGGTGATGAGAAGTGATAATTCTCTATCCTTTCTTCCCATATCCTTTTAGGTTTGAGAAAAATTTCCTAATCTAATAGGTCATATAGAGTTCAGTCTAGTGTTTAAATATTTTTCAAGTGTATAATTGTCTTTGGAGTGTACAATCTACCCTCTGGTTCATTTGCCTTATGTTTCTACTCACATCTCACATCTATATTTAAATACTCATGTTAGAACCCATTAAAGCTTAGAGACTAGTCTGTATTCTTTGTTTCATTTATGGTAGCAATATTATGGTTATGTGGAAGACATTTTTGGTACATCACCTCCTTTAGAGTAGGTTTAATTTATGCATTCTCTAACTCTTTTCCCCATAAGTAAACAATAGTTGAAGTGATAAATAGTGCATGATATATTCAGGGAGCTAACTCTTAAACCTAGAGGCTTACTTCTAATATAAGTACACCAACATAGCTATAAATGTTCCCATGTTTCCCAAATCTAGAAGATATCTGAACAACCCCTTCTAGGGTGCAAGATTTGGTGAAAATAGTAACAAGTCCTTACATCAATTTCTCTAATCATGAAACATAATTCAAGCTTGCCTACCACTCTATGGATCCATAATGATTATTGGGACATTCCACAACTTCTCAACCATCCATTAAGGTCTCAAAACATGTCTAAATTCTAACACTACAAATGCTCAGACCTATGTGTATACTTGTAGGTGTATACATAGTAGTAGACAAGGGCAATGAAGATGGAGCATGGACAATGTGCATAGTGTATGGTTCTCCAACCAATTCCAAACCTTATAAAATTATTCAAATGTATCCTTTCCACCATGAATTACTTCAAACAAGTCAAATTTTCATTCCAACATATTTGGTCAAACTGTGGGGCACCTGTAGGTGTTCATAAATGGTGCATGATTATGTATATAGGATAACTAGTTTTCACAATCAACTACATGTCATTTGAAATGCCTAGCTTGATTGGTCATTTTTATAATTAGGTGTATAAATTCTTAAAAATAATTTTTACATTTCCATGAATGTGTTCAATACCTTCATTTACTTAACTATGTATGACAATCATGTAGAAAATTGACTGTGCTACATGTTCTCTAAATGTGACCTCCATATGAGACATTTAAAAGGAAATTTTGGAAGGATAGGATTATTTTCATGAAATTAAAATCATAAAATACAACATGTCACATTAATTTGAAACCACTTTAAGAATAGGGACCTTTGCACTTGGTGAAATATGCCTGCAATTGAGCAATGGTGATCTCAACCTAAAACTCGAGATGTTTAGCTCATCCACTCACCTCTAAACATGAAAAAAATATGGAAACCATGAAATAAATATTTTCACATCTTATATGGAAATTTCATCCATTGGTTTGTATGGAGAAGCTAAAATAGAAGCAAAACCTATAGGGTGTGGGGATTAGTATACAGAAAAGAGTAGTCAACTTCTTAAGAATGGTTTATAAAGCATAAGAATATAATAATTGAAATCCTACATAAAATGGAAGTGTACCATGTTTGATAATATACCTTAGAGGCATTTGACCTGAAACTTCTCCCATTGGCCGTACCATGAAGATACTTGACTATTTCTCCATGCCTAGTGGAGTGAAGGAGAAATAGAATGGTTTTGGGAAAATTTTGAAAGTTTAAAATAATATAAATCATTTAATTTAATTTCATTAACGTTTAAGGTTCATTTTAGGATCATTTCACATGTGCCACACTTCTATAGAAACCATACAACCAACTTAAACTACCCAAACTATCACTTTTCCTCTTTTTTTGATGTTACTCCTAAAATTTTTTGTTATAAACTAACATGTATGAAAAGGTACTAACATGAAGGATTATGTATAACACTTGGAGCATTTTTATACCAAGGGAAACCATACAAATCTCATAAATGACTTAAAATATGACACCTAACATGACATAGGCCTAAAGGTGAATAAGACTAAGGTAGTGACACATAAAATGACCTTTAGATGACTAATATACACCTTAGAGGACATTTATATCCCCCTATTCAATTTATTAACTATATGGGTTTGTCCTATTTTTGACTTGTGGTCAAAATAGTCAACATTCTTGGTGATTTCCTAAGGGTGACATACTTGATAAACCAAAGACCAATAGCCTTCTCATATCCAATGGGATATGGATTCACCAATGCATAGATATTACACTAAATTTACCTTTTAAAACAATCTAAAACACATGAAAAAATAGGAATGAGACACAAAACAACATACCACATACTTGTGCTTCATGAGTACTTATGGAAAACCTACACAAAAATCAAACAAACTCAAACCCAAACTAACATGAAATAAATCCTTCCTCTTGGATCAAATGGGAAGTTTTAAACCTTTCCTACTACATGAAATGAATGGGTAAATGAGGCATGTTGTTTTTTATACCTTAGTGTTGATGTCTCCATTTCCTTTGTGGTGTTTGACAATATATTTAACATGATGTTCAATGAAATCAAGGTAGCTACAAGTAGATTACCTATGGAGATGAACTCCTCTTTCATTTCAAAAACCTCAAATTTGTGATAGGACTCCTCAACTACAACCTTAAATGGTAGTTCAATAAGGCATACCTTCTTGACTTCCATGGTGCTCTTAATTAGATCAAGTTTCTTTTCAATTGCAAGCTCTTCAAGCTCATTAAGAAGCTCTACATAGTCTACTAGATATTAGTCATTGTCATCTATGGAAACCTCTTTTTCTATCTTCTTATTTACTTGGACTTCAACTTGGAAAAATTATTCAATCTTTTGAAAAAAGTTCATTTATTGATGCCAATCATCCTTGTTCTCCTTGTCTTTGTGAACTAACGTCTCTTCAACTTGATCTCCTTGATTTTGATGTCATTAACATATGAGGTCATTAAGATTATCTTCCTTTTGATCTAAAACATCTAAAAATGGTTAAAATATATATTTAGGTGTTGATTTGTCCTTGAAGACAACATATTCTACCTTGGATTCATGAAACTCTTCTAGGATTGCAAATTCTTTGACAATAACTTCACTAAGTTCTTTCATGACTGCAACTTCTTAAGGAGTGACTTGATCTTGCTCTTCATTATTAATAAGACCTTCCTCTTTATTTTTTATAACACACTCAACTTCATGTTTTTTAGGATCATCAACCACCTCATGATCAAATATTTACTTCTTATGAGGAGAAGTTGACTCACTTAGTTGTCCAAACTCCTAATTTATTACATGAAACTTTTGCCATAAGTTAGCTTCTTCTTCATGTTTACTACATTCAAGATATCTTTCATCATAGACATCAAACAACTAATCATATATAGAGTATTTAAAACACTTCTCCCTTCCTGTGTTGACTAAATTATGTATGGATAGCTACAATAGGATATTCAATGTCTTTCTCCTCATTCAAGAACGTAAAATTACACTTAATTTCACCAAGGGGAGTCCCTAAGGTGATTTATTCTTTATAGTCACTTGAAGCATCCTCTTGACCATTTGTGGCTTGAGTTTTTTCCTCTTAATTTTATTATTGTAATATTTGTTCTCCTTTAAGAAGGGATGAGTTAGGAGGGTGATGGATAGGGTCATGGGATATAGAGGGAACATGAGGTCTAATGGGGGGCTTGTAAATGGATTTGGGGAAAATAAATTATTGAATGAGCTCATAGAGGAATGATAATTTAGGTTGTTCACTAGGAAATATGCTTCCTCCCACAAAAAATTCACCTTGGTTATAGTTTCCTTCAAGTTATTCAATAGCTACAGGCTCACTTTTAAGCTCTTTGTCTTCCTGCATCTTTATTCTATCTAATAAGCATCAAAGACACTTTTTTACAAATATAGTTACTTCTTAATATACCATAGAGTTTTTTATTCAACTATATCCCACACATACCCACACTCTTAGACCAAACCTCTTAAACATTCCAAGAGATGGTTAGGGAACACATCAAACTCACCATCCCATGTTTTCATCATTTCTTCTCTATGTAACAGACTTGGTATGAGTTCCAATATGTATCTAATATAAGATGGGGTTGAAGTAGGAAGAAGATAATAATTATGGGGATTGAATCCATCTTTATGTTGTTGGATTTTAGTGTGTAAGAATTCATATCTTGATTTTTAAGATATTTATGTGTAATCCATGGGGTCATCTAATTCTTCCTAACAAGATGGATAAGAATCCTCTTGAGGTTGATAGGCATCATGGTATGGTTGGTAGGAGTTATATTGGGATTGATAAGAAGGAACTTATTGATATGTTTCTTGATAGCATTAATCATAGGGATATCCAATAATATAATATCCATATGGAGAAGGAAATGGATGGCCATGGGACTAACATGGCTCATAGGATTGATAAAAACTTTTATAGGGCCACTGAGGGGTATAACATGGTTCATAACAAGGTTGATAGGGAGATGCATGGTAGGGATGTTCATCAAAGTTATTCATATAAACCTCATGGGTCAAGTGAGAAACATGAATTGATCAAAACTTTCACTAAGGGATACCTAGGATGCTTACAACTAGAATATTTAATTTGGATTTTCTATTGGTGATATCTTGTTTGCTTCTAAAAGTTGATTAAAGGAAAAAACACCAACAATCTTTCTACTCTCTTGGACCTTGGTCTCACCAAGTGTTAAAAAAATATTGTAGCCAAATATTGCACCATATAAGAGGTTTTTTCAAGCTTACTCTAATATTTTGGCAATATTTTTAATACCTCTAGGCCTATGGGTTGCTTATAGTAGAGGTAAACATCTAAGTTTAAGAGCTAGCTCCTTGAATTTACCTTGAAGTGATTATCACTTAAACTAATTGATTGCTTGTGGGAAAAGGGATAGTAGTATGAATAAAATGAAAATATTCTAAGGGGGTGATACAAGATAAGGATTTCCACAAGACCATCATATTTTTTTCACTAAGAAATAGGACCTACAAACTAGCTTTAAAGTCATGAGATTTTCTAACATTAGTATGTCAATATAGTGGTGATATGCATGAGACAAGTCAAGGTAAGTGTAATATAGGGTAGATTATAGAATATAAGTACAATTTCAGATGTAAATGGAGCCAAAAACACTAGATACTCTCTATTTTATGTATTATAATGAGAACTTCTTGCACTAGACATGAAAGGACAAGGAGAAGTAAGGATAAAGTCACTATACCTCACCATTAATCACTTTGGGCACTTATACAAGATTTTTGTGAAATAAAAAACAAATTGATTATATTATTCAAATTCAAAGTACAACATAAAACTAGAAATGATTCACCATACATGGTGTGTAATAATCCTATAAGAGCTAAAATGGCTAGTACTTATAGAATATGAGAGAGAGGAGAAAGAAGAATGAAGCTCAAGAGTCAAAAGAGTAGGTGTTAAGATAATAGGAGTTATGTTTTTATTATAATTGAATATAGGATATACCATGCAAGGTTTATTTGGACAAATGTCCCTCAAAAGCATCAAACTCCTTAAACTTGGCATATGACTCTTTAACTGCCTATTTGTAAACTACCTTCATCATTTGGCCTTCCTTAAACACTCCAAAGTAGACTAAGAACAAATTGAATCATTTCACTATGAAAGTGGGGGTATGAAACAAGGTAAAAAATGCATTGTATTTGTCCCTAATCATCAATATTCTTATGGATAAGTGTTTTGATTATCTACAATCATAATATCTTTCCTTAGACCTATCTTCACATTTGGCACCAAGATACTCATCAATTTATCAAACTAATCCATAAAAGAGATGTAATTAAAATTTTCAATGGTCATCAAGTTTCTATATCCATCAATCATACCTTAAAATTCCTCCTAATTGGAGTTATCACCTTCTCACTTGGTGATCAATCTCCATTGACTATGCTAGTTTGGACTAGCTAAAGTGAAGGTACTTGCAGAGTTATCTATGTGATTAGATAAAGAAATAAATGGATATGAGGAGTTATATAAGTATCACTTTACCTCTCAAAGTGATCTTCATCCTTTGAAACCCTTTTATACCTATAAAACATCAAAAATTGTCAAGAAAATCCATTTAATACCCTATCCGTACAAGTAAGGTACAAGTCAATATAATGGGAAGGATAATTGGGGAGTATTATATAATCTCAAATTGTTTTACTTCCCAAAATATCTCATATGGATACCTTTTCTTCTTTTTTTTCTTCAGCGGGTCATTAGCAAGGGTTTTAGAGGGTTTTACCCTTAAGGATAGTTCATAAAACTATGGAATTCAATCCTTAGAAAAATCTCACTAAATTGTTTTCAAGGACCCTATCAAATATATCCTATCTACTTAGGCTACCATGCTAGGTATCTGTACAAGTCTGAGCTTTTAAATATTGCCTCCTAAGTTCTCCTTTGCATTCTAGGCACCCTGTCATATTCTCAAGTCAAGAAATGACTCCTTTATGGCCTTATATTAAAACTAAAGGTTATCACCCACCTTATATCTTACCATTAATTTCATATAATATATTTCAATGATCATATAGTGTTAAAAAGGGATTTGGACCCCTTTTAGGCATTAGACCTAGCCTAGGCCTAGTGGACTTAACTATACTTTATTCCTCACCACCACCTCTGAGTGGTTGGTCATGACTATGAAGATTTACCTATGTTTTATTACGTAAAAATAAACTTCCTAAAACTACTTAAAGTGATATAATTCCCCTTAGAATCTTCCCTTATCATTCTTATGACAAACCTATAGGGTATGTACATCAAGGAGTACCCTCTGTCTGAGATAGAATAGAGGGGACTTCCTTTGTTATCCTAGGTAAATGATGATATTATAAGCTTGGTTAGGCTATGGGTACCCTATGTAAAAAATTTTAGGGTTGTTTCACACTCCTAGATCCTCCAAACCTCATAAAAGCCAAGGTAGACTTCTTCAACACACTATGTGCAGGGTTATATATATTGACTATAGGTGTTCTTGAAAAACAACTCTTGCCATATTTTATATTGTCTTGAGAATCATGCAACATGGGAATTGTAATTTTTGAAGTAAATCCAAGCATTTTACTCATTCAAACCTTTTCCAAACTCTTCTAGATATACCTTTCTCTAGACTAAACAAGGTTGATAGACTGTATATTGTGTTTTTGCTCAGAAAAACATGCCTTTAGGTGTATACTATACTATTAGATCCTATATTATTTCTCCAATACCCTATTAAAATTATTAGGGTCATTTCACAATAATTTTGACTTGTAATTTACCATGCACATGTTAGTCTAATATCAAGACAGTCATACTTTAGAGTACTATCATACTATAGTCAATTGTAGTTGACCATTCTCATAGAAAAAGAGGTCTTATAGATGATTTATAACCCTTGAAACCTATGACACACATCCTAAGGTTCCTTTTAAGCCTTTTTAATCATCTCCAACCTATAGGTGTTTATATTTATATCATTTCATCTTTAGGTTCATACCATCAACTTGTAGGTACCTACAGTCAGATTGTAGGTGAGATTTTTGAAAGCAAGGGTATACTTGTAGATAGTGATATAGGTCAATCCCTTGTACTCTAATTATTATTGATGTTCTTTGAAACACTAATTCCTTTTTTACCTTCATAAGGATACTTAACATGAGGTCATGCTCCTAAAAGTCCACCTTATATTTAAAAGTCACTTGAAGTTCAAATCACTATAGTAAACACTAAAAACTTGCAGTGAAGAGTTGCATGAGTTAGGGACCTCATATACATCACTTATTGGGACCAAACACTCACTCTATTTTATCATGGTATCACTCATATATGAAGGATATATGATAGGATCATTCAAACTAATCTAGACTCCATGTCACCTCATTTCATGGCTGCACCAAAAGTAGACAAGGCTTTTTTTTAGAGTTTTTGAGGTAACAAGTCCCTAAATCAATTTCTCCAATCATGAAACATAACTCAATCTTGCATGCCACTCTATGGATCCATAATGATTTTTATGACATTCCCAAAATTATCAATCCTCCATAAAGGTCTCAAATCATGTCTAAATTCTAACACTCCAAATGCTCAGACATCTACGGAGACCTATATGTGTGCACATAGTAGAAAACAAGGGCAGTGAAGATAGAACATGGACAATGAGCATAGTGTATGCAATAAGAAATGTAAACCTTGTTTATCATGGGTGTAGTCTAATTTAAGTATAAGATCACCAAAATTAAAAGTGAAAAATTTAAAAAAATTGTTATTTTGTCCAGTGATGCAAGCCTTGTATTGGTGGTTATGTTGTAAGGCAAAAGGATGACATTCATCAAGTAAATCAAGGGAATGAAAGCAAGTTTCTTGCAATTATTCATCAGGAATAATGCCATAAAGAGATATATGAAGAGAGCTAAGCTTAAATTATAAATGAAGGATTGATTTATAACCATAGACTACCAAAAATAGAGTTTCCCCAGTGGTAGTACATATGCTAGTTTGATAGGCCCAAAGTACGGGGTAAAGATGAATATGCCAATCCATGTAGGTTTCATGAATTGTCTTTTAGATAATTTTGTTGAGAATTTTATTAGTGGCCTCATCTTGACTATTTCATTATGGATGATAAGTTGTGAAAAATTTGTGATTGATTTTGAATTTCTTACAAAGGTGTTTAACATGTTTGTTTTTGAAATTAACACCATTATAAAAGATGATGCTATGAGGAATGACAAAGTGGCAAGTAATTTGGTTAAGAATAATTTTGGAAATGGTAGGACTAGTGATGTTATTAAGGGGCATGGCTTCTACCCACTTGGTAAAATATTCAGTAGTGGTGATGATAAATACATGACCATCCTGGGAGAGAGGAATTTTACCAATGAGATTGAATCCCCATGTGGAAAATGTCTAAGGATATTTGATAGTTTGAAGTTTGGAAGGAGGTGAATGGATAAGATCATCATGAAACTGAAATGAGTACACTTTTTAGCATATTTTATTGCATCCTTTTTAATATTAGGCCAAAAGTAACCCATATATAGCCATTTATATGTTGTAGCATGTACACTATAGTAACTAGCATAAATGTCCCCATGTACTTGTTCAAGAAGAGGAGGAACCTCATCTTGAATAACACAATGAAGTAAGGTACCTTTAGCATTACAATATTAAAGGATGTTGTGTCAAAATAAATACTTAAAATCTTGTTTTAAAATATGTGTCTTTTCAAAAGAGTCTAAATTAGGAGGATAAGTTTGGTGTTCTAAGAATTGAATTGTCTTTATACCAAGGGCTTTATCTAATGGTAATAGCCTCAATATGAAAAATAAGTGAATTTGGTGATTGAATTAAAGATGAAGATTTTAATATTTATATAATAAAATAAGGACTAGAAAGAACTTGATGTGGATGAAATAGAGAAGCTAAAGACGCAAGAGAATCAACAATGGAATTTGATCTCTAGGAATAGGCTTAATGGTAAAATAGATAAAATCCTTAGCAAGAGTGGTTAAAATTTGATGATAGGTGATAAGGTTTTCACTTTTACATTGATAATCACTACTAACTTGATGGTAAATAAGGTAAGAATCAGCTAAATCATGAAGGTATTTAATGTATAAGTCAAGAGTAGTTATCATGCCTAAGATAAGAGGTTATTACTTAGCCATATTGTTGGTGACATCAAAGGTGAAGAGAAAAGGTAAAGGAATGATCGTACCAAGAGGACTTGTGAGAATGCAACCTACCCCAACTCCTTGAAGGCATTTAGAACCAACAAAATGAAGGGTCCAAGTGTCTTCATACAAGTCAACATTGATTTTAGGGAGATCCTCGATAACTACCTTTGGTTTAGTAATACCAGAGGGAGTACAAAATTCATCAAGTTGATTGGATTTAAGATCAGTGGTAAATATATGAAAATAATCTTTAATATAGATAACTTGATTAAGACCTTTAATGTAAAGGATATTGTTATTTGGAAGGCCACCTTGAAGGGAAGAAGTGGCTAGAATGGGAGCTGTAACAAGTTGGTCAGCTATGAATTTCCCTTTAACAAATTTTTAAGTGATGATGTGAAGATTAAATGCCGTAAGGAGGACCATACATTTTCCAATTATATCTCTAGGAAGAAATGCTTTGGAGAATAAATTACAAATGGGGTCAAAATGAATAATGACTTAAGTAGTTTGGTAAAACATGTAGTGATGAAGCTTTTTAGCCACAAAATAGATAGTGAAGTAATCATGCTCAATCTTGGTATAATGTGTTTCATAGTTGATGAGGCCTCAGCTAATTTAGTAGATAGCATACTCTCTTCTCATATCATCTTATTGGGAAACTATTGCCCAAACTGAAATAGGTGTGAAAGAAGTACATAGAATTAAAGGTTTATCATCAGAAGGAGGATGAAGTGTAGGTGGATGAAGCAAAGAATATTTCATATTATCAAAGGATTTTTGACATGGATCTATCCATTCTAAATTAGTAATTCTATTGAGAAGGGAATTGATGGAGTGAATTTGATATGACATTTCAGGGACAAAGCATCTAATTACCCTAAGCTTGCCTTAATAAGTATAAATGTTGGGAATAGAAAGAAGAATGTACATGTTGATGATAACACTAATTTTGGTAGGGTCAACATCAATGCCATGAAGAGAGACTAAGATTCCTAATAATTTTCTAGATGTGACTCCAATGACACATTTGTAAGGATTAATTCTAACCTTATATTTAAGAAGATGGTCAAAGATGATAGGAAGATCAGAGAGATGATTTTTATGATGTTTGGATTTAGCAATAAGATCATCCACATAAGTTTCAATAATTTTGTGAATGATATCATGAAAGATGTGAGTCATTACACATTTTTAAGTGGCTCCAACATTTTTGAGACCGAAGGGAATTTTGACATAGCAATAGGTTCCCCATTCTATGGTGAAAGTCATCTTATGTTGGTCTTTGGGAGTGATATGAATCTGATTGTATCCTAAAAACCATCCATAAGAGATAACATTTCATAACCAACCATAGAATCAATGATGGCATCTATTGAAGGTAAGGACAATTTATCCTTGGGATAAACAAGATTAAGATTATAAAAATTAACACAAATCCAAATAACCATAATGAATTTATTTCAAATGGTGATAATGTTGGAAACCCATTTAGTATAATCCACTGGTTTAATAAATTTAGCATCGAGTAATCTGATGATTTCCTTATGACATAAGGTTGAAACTTCAGGTGGAAAATTTCTTTTATTTTGATGCATAGGCTTGGCATTAGGATAAGTAATGATATTATGCACCATAATGCTCGAGTCTATGCTAGGCATGTCCTCATAGGACCAAGAAAAAGACTCATGATATTTGTCAAATAATAAGCTAAAATTATCATGCTTAGTAGGTGAAAGTTCTCAAGAAACTATAATAAATCGAAGACAAGATGGTGTACCATATTCGATGTGAGTGGTTTCTTCAATAATCATGGCATTACCATCTTGGAAGTGGTATGATATATTAGGTAAGGCATAAATAGGTTTTATTTTAGGATCAATGCTAGCAATGAAGTTGTTAAAGAAAGGATTTTTATTTTTGAAATTTCCAAGTTTACAATGATGCCAAGGAAGTTGAGGTTCCAAAGCATGAAGTAACTCAAGAATAGATTCATAACTAGGAAAGGTAGGAAGAGGACTATACTATTTGACATCTAATTCAAGATCAATAATTTTATTGCCATGGCTATCATAATCAAAATGAATTTGATGGACATTGGTTTTCTTGGAATCAAGTGTAATTTTGGGAGTAAAATAAGTATATGAAATAGAAGAGATTGGTGTGTTAGTGGATTCAATAATGGGAGAAGGATTGGATGTAATGATTGGATCCAAAGGTGTAAGAACTTCTAGAGATTTAGAGTCATAATTTTGTCTACCACCCAAGGAGTATTAATAAGAAGAGGATTGATAGAAGGCAAATGAGCCTCAATATCTAGGGTATGATCCATAAAAATAGTATGCATATCTTGATTAAAAGCATGGATTTGGGCTAAAGTCTTCTGGTAATTCTAGACATCCAAGTCTCTAGATTGAGCTTGGGCCATGATATAGTTGTCATCATATGTTGGATAAATTTTACAAGGTTGAGAATCAAGGGGAGTTTTAGAAGGTGAAACCCCAATATTGTTGAATGTATGAGGATACATGATGAGAGGATATTAAAATAATTTAGCCACTTAAAAATCATTGCAAGTGAAGGCATTTCTGGTAAAGAAGGATCTTGATCATTTCATGGAGGGGGAAAGTCGATAATCTCATCAGTAAGAAGAACAATATGGTCTCTTATTAATAGAGAAGGAGGAAGCCATTGTAAAATATATGGAGGTAACTTGGTAGTATTTCAAGTGTGTTTTAATTCATTGGGCTCATCATAATCAAAATATAAAAGAGTAAATTGTAGATCAGGACTCATGTTGATAAACTTGGGTAAAGGAACATTGTTAATTTTAGGATTAGGAAGCTAGATACTCTATGGATTAGGATCAACTTCATGCTTGTACCATTTTACATTATGTAATAATTTTGTACATTGAATACCAAAAGAAGCAATGGATCTCATTCAATGAGTCCATGGACAACCAAGAAGGATATTTTAAGGAAAAGGGAGATCAAAGACCATAAGCCTAGTTTGAATAGTCTTAGGCCCTATGGTTAATGGAAGCCAAATATAACCAAGTGGCTTTTGATTTGTCTTATCAAAACCATGGAAAGTGAGATGGGTTCACTTGATATGGTCCTTATTATAACTAAGTTGTTGTATAAGCCATAAAGATGTCACATTAATACTAGAGCATTCATCAACTAAGAATTTTTAGATAAGAGTGGTATTATTAGCTATTTTAATAAAGAGTGGAAGACCATTGACATGAATAAAATTTAATTTTTAATCATGTCCTCTTCAAGAGACTCAATAGAAGGATTATAAGAAGGACATGAGGTTTCAATGGTGTTAACATTAGTAAGTTGAGAATCAATAGAATGTGGTTCTTCCTTGATGGAGGATGGATCTTCAGTTTATTGAAGTTGTTACATAAGGAATTTATGATGATAGGATGAAGTGTAAAACAACTCCATAAGAGGAATCTTACAAGGAATAGAGTTGAGTTCTTCAAGAAAATTCCAATGAGATTTAGAAGAATCAACATGATGTTTAGAACATAAAGTTTTCTTGGAAGGTATATATGTGGTTGGAGTATTGGAAGGAGGAAGTTATTCCTCAAGTGATTTTGAATCAACATTAGAGGCAGTAGTATCTTTAAGAAGTTTTCATTCTAGAGATAGATTTTTAAGCTTAGTAATGGGATCTTTATGAGCTGGTTATGATGATAATTAACCATGGCAATGTTAACATATTGAGAGTTGTTATAATATTGGTCGTAATCATCATCGATGGTATAAACATCCTCAACATTTGATTGATTATTAGAAGATGATTTTTTGTTATTGGAGGTAAATTTTTTGAGAGTTTGTCATTTTTGACAAGCAATAGTGTATTATTGATGATGAATATTGATCATAGCTTCATGATTGAATGAATCACCAAGAATATAGGAGACAACAAATTTATTAATCCCTATACAAGATTCATGATATTGCCTAATGTTAGCATGGAACTAGTAAAATAGATTAGGGTCATACCACTTAGGAGGAGCATTAGGGTAGATGAAAGGTTTTGAGGGTGGTAAAAATTGTTTCATTTGCTAAACCAAAAGAGGGGTATGAGAAGGTGAAGGAATATTGGTTTTGGAAACTCCTTGTTTGGTTGGTAGAATGTTGCTAGTGATAGTATTATATGTCTCGAAAGATCCTTTAAGTAGTTTGGGATTAGGTTTGAATTAATTCATAACAAAGTCTTGACACTTAGCTTGATCAAGAGCTTAATTAAGTGTTTGAGGAGCAAAGGTTTAAACATTATATTGGAGAGTAGGAGTTATGGATGTGATAAATAATTTAAATGTATTATCATCATTCATATTATGATCAAATTTATGACCTAAATATTTCCATATTTTGATAAAGTCATGAGCTAATTTAGTGGGAGATTATTTAGCATTGATGAAGTGGCTAAGACAATTTTTAGGAATATCATTGTGTTGAAACTCTTTAACCAAAGGATTAACCAAATCTTCAAGTTGCTAAATAGAATGTTGGGGAAGTTGATTATACCATTCTAATACATCACCAATAAAAGTTTTGAATAAGATTTTAGTAGTTGAAAATGTATTAGTTTGGATCCATTCTTTATAATGGTTGTCAAAAGCTTTAAAAAATGAGGCAAGGTCTTTAGTCCCATCATATTTGATAGTTGGATATATGTTACCAATATCAATGGAAATAATGAAGGGAGATAAAGGCTTATTTTAAATAGTTTGAAGCATCTTGTTATTCATTATGGGTTAAGGAATAACATCACCAGAGGCTTCCCTAAGAGGTGGAGGAATATAATTAGGATTAGCTTGAGGATGAATAATTGGAGGTTGATTAGCCACATTGATTAAGTATTGTTAAATTTGCATCATTTGGTTATTATTAGAATTTTGAATAATGTTAATTTTTTGAATAACTTGGGTTGCATCATGAGGTGTGTTGGTGTTTGTAGGAGCACTCCCCATATTGGCATTATGGGGAGGATTTCTAGAAGAAGGATTACTAGTGGGATTGTAGAGTAAAATTGTATAAATCACTCCCACATTGGTTTGAATACTTTGATAAGTTTATTGGTGAGTATATAAAAGATCAAATCCATCAATTTCATCTTGAGGTGTTATTTGGACCATTTTATAGTTCATGGATGAAGGAGGAGAAGAGGTGCCCCAAGAGTGATGGTGCTCTTTGGAAGAAAAGAGAGAAAGAAATGAACATCCCATATAGTATCTAAATGGATTAAAACTATCTAAGAAGATTTTGATAGGAGATTTCATTTTGAATGAAGAGAGATGAACATAATGCAAAATTAGAAAGATAAGGAATTAGATTGAGAAATAGGGAAAGTAGAAAATAGTATAGGGTTGATTGGGTTGACCAAGCATAGAAAAAAAGACCTATAAAATATACAAGGTTGAATGGGTTGATCTAATATAGTTAATAAAGGTAGGAAAAAGATGGAAAAAGAAGTTATAAACTATACAGGGTCGACTGGATCGATCTAATATAGTGAATAGGGGTTGAAAAAGGTATAGTTTTGACTGGGTTGATCCAGTAAAATAGATGGGGAGAAAAAGAAATGTGACAACAAACATGAATTTAAATAAGACAATTTTTGTAGCTAATCTAGGAAAGTAAGAGATGAAAGGAAATAAACAGTTAATTAGATCAATGCTGACCAATCCAATTGAGGCACACGAAATAAAACCTTACACTAACATTGGCTAATGCAAGTTGTTGCACACATAATTGAGCAAAGAGAAAGCAAAAAACTTAAAAAGTAAAGCTAACTAATTGGTCAACTTGATTGTTAATTATATTATTAAGATATGATTTTTGATGTGATTGGAATTTGGATATAAGTAAGGTACTAGATATCAATATAAGGATGGTTTCAAGTAGTTTGGGCTGAAAGTGACTATAGTGGTAATGATGTAGGATTAGTATTGGTGTCTCCCCCTCACTTCACACACTAAAATTATAAAGGTGTTAGGTGCTTATCCAAAATATACTATTAGCCACACTTTATACTTGACCAGAGCATCAAGTCAACATCCCCCTTGGTGATGAAATCCAAGTAGGTTAGCCCAGGGTAGATAAAATGTTAAAGTGCTTGTTTATGTTTTTGTGATTTGTTTATCTATGCATAAAATAAAAATAGTAAAACTAATTCATTAATTAAAAACCCTTAATTAGACTAGGTGAACTATTATAAGAATTCAAGTAGCAGGTAAAGAAAGTGTGAATTAATTACTAACAGATATGAGGTTAATTCTAATTTGGAACAAGGTATAGTGTTGACACTATATGAAAAAAATATAGAACATGGTTGATAGGGTCAAACCTATACTATGGAAGCAAGGTCTGAAAATGAACTGAGTCAATAGTGTCAATCTAGTTATTTTAGACAACATATAGAACACAAAATTGGGTCAACAATGTCGATCTAGTTGACTATGTGAGGGCAGTTTTAAAGACTAAAAACTATGAAAGGAAAGATACAAAAGAAATAAACAAAGAGGTATAAAATAACTTTAGTGGATTAGAGTTGTGATGAAGGAATATTTATAATAAAGAACCTTGAAGTATACTTGAAAAACCTATAAATTGGGTCGACATGATCGATCAATTTGTATAAGAACCTATTAAAAAGTGTTGAAAATACAAGGGGTCAATTGGGTCAACCTAGTAGGTTGAAATATGTGTTTGAAAGGTTTTAAACCTATACTAAGTTGATTGGGTTGATCTAGTTTCCTATTCTTAAAAACTTGTGCATAGATAAAAATAACTAGGTCAATAAAATTGATCTAGTATGTCAAAATATATGATAAAAATGATGATTAAAAGAATGAAAAATTGAAATAAATCTTATAAGGGTTAGTTTCATATCGAGCTCACTAGAATGTATGAAATAAAAAATGCATAATGTCTATAAATCAATCTTGGCTTAGAGAAGATATATCATACCTACATTTTTGATTGGGAATACACTTGTTAAGCAGGAGCATGACCAATATGGGGATATACTAAACCTAATTAGGGAATCACTTGTCACAACACATAATGCTATGAAGGGTTCTAAAACCTACAGTCTAACACAATTTCACAACAACCCTAATGGAGTCTTAAGGTTTAAAACATTTCACTTATTCTAATAACAATAAAGTAATGTTGGAAATATTATCAATGATGTCAAAGGTCTAGTATTGGTGATAAAGGCCCCATTGGATTTAATGATGTTTTTAATATTAATATATTTTCTAATGTGTGTTAATATTTATTTAATATTAATGAATATATTTTTGGTTGCATATAAGTCAAAAGAGGGCCCATAGAGATGTCAAAGAGTCATGGGGTAAAGACAAAAGAGGAATGGGATGCATTTTCTCATGAAGAGTCATCTTGAAGAATTTCAAGAGTTACCATGTGAAGAAAAAAGAGAATATGACACATTTTTCCATGAAGGGACACTTTGAAGAATATGAAAAGTTACCATGATAAATTCAAAAGAGGAAAATATGTATTTGCTTATGAAGGGTCACCATATGACTTTTCAAATGTAAGAATATGAAGGTTCATGCAAGTTTGGTGCCATTTTCCATGAGGAATGAAGGGTAACAAAGGGTGAATGCCAAAGGTCATTTGGAAATCTATGAATAAAGGCTTGAGAAGCCATTTTTAATATGAAAGAGAGTGCATGGTTTGTATTTGTTTTCAAAGAGAGAAAAGTAAGATATATTATAGAGTTCTATCATTTTTTAAGTACACAACATTGAGAGATAGTTGATTTTTATACACAAGAGGGATTAGTGCTCCTATGGGTTGGTGCTCACAAATAGTTGTTGTGTTGATGCTCACTAAAGGGGTTAGTGCTCCTACAAGTTGGTGCTTGTGAACTTTTTAATTTGAGTTGGTGCTAATTTATATACTTGAGATTGTTCTCCATGGTTTTTCCCACTTTGGGTTTCCACATAAAAATTTGGTCTCTCTCTCTCTCTCTCTCTCTCTCTCTCTCTCTCTCTCGTGTGGTGCATATTATTGTTTTAGTTTTATTGCATATCTTGAATGTGTGATTAAGTGATTAAATAAAAGAAATCAGATTAAGTAAAAGATATATAATATATTTATCATAGACAAAATATTTATCTACTACTCTAACTTATATCATATTGATCCACTAATTCCATCAGAATATGTAGATGCAATAGGTGCACTTTGAGGCACACCAAATGCAAGCAGTCTCTCTTCATGACTTTCATTAACTGTAACTTCATGATCCTTGTCCACATCAGCTATGGCATGAGTAAGTAGATTAGTATCGGTCTCCATATATTTCACTTTAAACATATCCTTTAAGCTTGAATAAATCATCTGTAAACTTATTGTTCCTTTGCTCTCATGTTGATTAGGTAGCATCTACTACTCTATCTCATACACAAATCACAGTCGAAGAGGATAAAGAATAAATTGTAGACGCTAAGCCTGACACCATCATCACTTCATCATAGACTTATGAGGAAAGGCCAGATGACAAGGAAAGATTGTTTCACTGATTGACATTTATTTGTTTTGAGGTTATAACTAAAACATTTTATTTATCCTCCTCAACTTCATGCTTCTTCTTATATTCCTTAACATTTATAACCTATGTTCATAGAGATAAGGACTCTCTTTATGTGAATTTGTCACAATAGCTATAAAACACTCTAAATGATGAGTACCAAAAATTAGTTGAGGATGATTTGTAGGTACCATATGAACATCATATTTATGAGAGCAAAGGATTAAGTGATTAAATAAAAGAAATCAGATTAAGTAAAAGATATATAATATATTTATTCACCCCGCATCTCAATGTATTTTTTTCTTAACAATTGGTATCAGAGCAGGTTCCTTTTGAAAAAATTAATAGCTTGAAGGTAGATCAAGAAAGCATAATGGCTGGATCACATGAAGGTTTTTATCAAACAAGGCACCTTTTTTTATGGGAAAAATTATGATTTTTGGAGTATAAGGATGAATACTTATTTTATGGCCCTTGGGTTTGGAATTTGGCAAGCAGTGGTGGAGGAATATGAAGAGCCACACACACTTGTAACTACTTTGGTAGAAAATAAGAAAAGTGAAAACAATGCTAAATATTTAAATGTTATTTTATGTGAATTAAAATTTATTGAAGTTGTGAAATGTAAATCTACTCATGAAACTTGGGTAAAACTTGAGAATATTTACAAAGGTGATGGAAAGGTTTAACAAGCTAAGCTTCAAAATTTTAGAAGATAGTTTGAGAGTTTGAAGATGGAAGAGGGAAAAATATAGCAAGTTATATTTTATGGGTTGATCAAATAGTTAATTAGATTCAAGGTCTTCGAGAAAACTTAGACAAATCAATTGTGGTTCAATTTTTTTTGATATCTCTACCATTGAGATATGATTAAAAAGTTTTGACAATTGAAGAGATGAAGAATTTAGCCAAGCTAAAGATGGATGAGCTACATGGTATTCTTATGGCATATGAGATATGAACCGAATAAGAGAAACCCTCAAAGAGAGAAGCTACTTTCAAGACATTAAAGAAAAAGAAGGTTAAGATTCAAGAATCAAGTGATAGTTCTAGTGATGATGAAGATGACAATAGAGATCTATTCATTCACAAGCTAAAAAAGTTCATAGGTAAATATCAAGGAAAATTACCTTTTAAATATTTTAATGATGTAAATATTAGACATTTTGTAGCTAAGTTCCTAGTTAAGGGTAATGGTGACAATGAGGAATGAAAGTCTACATACAATAAGGATTTCAAAGGAAAATTCAAGAAGGGATTCAAGAAGAAGAGTGTGTATTCTAAAGATCCTAGCTCATTTGAAGATAGTGGATTCAGTGATTTAGAAGAAGAAGAGATTCTATTCTTGGACATACATGAGGATGCCTCCATTAACAAAAATATAGATGATCAAGAAGAAGAACATGATGAAGTTGAAGTGAATCAAGAAGGAGAAATAATTTGTGCCTTAGAAGAGTTAAAATCTCTTGAGAAGAAGAATCAAAGATTAAATATCCATATCAAAAAAAATGAAAAAGAGTCAAAGGAAACAATTGAAGATATACAAGCACACTTTGAAGAAGCCAAGAAGAATGAAGAAGATCTAATGGTACAGTTGTAAAAAGTAAGTAAAGAATGTGAAAGGAATGTTATTGAAATTTCTTCTTTAAAAGTAGATCCCAAAAAAATAAATAAAGCAATCAATGATAGAGTAGCCAATGATTCAAAATTTGAGAATAACACTAATATGTTGAATAAGATATTAGAAAGTAAAAGATCAATGTCAAATAAGATAGGTATTAGATTTGAAAAAGAAAAAGGGGAGGCTACTATTTTCATAGATTAGGAAAAAGGAAAGAGCTATATTGAAGCTCTTATAAAAGAAATAAAAAAAAAAGTTAAGAATACATAGGACATCTCAAACAAAGAAGGCTAGAAGGAACAGAGCTATAAAAGGCAATCAGGTCATAGATACACAAATAGGTCCTATTTTTATCGTTACTATTTTTATTGTAATGGATATCGTCATAAGAAAATAGAATGTCAAAAAAGGGATAACAATTTCATAACTAAGGAGAAGGAAAGTCATGTAGAGTCAATTAGAAGCCACAACTCTTTTGCTCCTTTATCAATTAATGAAGAGGCCATAATATGTTACAAGTGTAAGAACTTCAGACACATATCCTAGTATTTTATAGGTGTGTTGGAGTTAGTTAAGAAGGACTAGAGTTTCAAAGCTCCATTCATCAAAAAGAAAGTTCAGACAGGTTCATGGTAGAAGAAACAACCTAAAAAATCTATGTTGGTACATACAACTTTGCACATAGGAAATGAAGAAAAGACATGGTTCATTGATGGTGGATGTTTGAGACACATGATAAGAGACAAAAAAAGTTACTAACCTTGAAGAAGATCAATGGTGGCATAATGAAATTTGGAGATAATACTACTACCAAAATTGGTGGAAAAGGTACCTTAAGTTTGGATAATGGTAGAAGTAAGACTGAAAATGTTTTGTATGTAGAAGGTATTAAGCATAATATTTTGAGTGTAAGTCAAATGTGTGATTAGGGACACACAAAAAAAATTTATGTAGAAGGTTATGAAATTAGGAGAAAAGATTCAAATGTGTTAGTTGTAGATGCTTAGAGAATAGGCAATAATTTATATATTTTATCAGACATCAAAGGTCAAAGATGTTGTTTGAGTTAGATTGAAGAATTTGGATATGGCATAAGAGAATAGGACACATAAATTTTGATAATCTTGTCAACATCAGTAAGAAACAAGCAGTCAAAAATCTTCCAAAGATTACAAAGCCATCTGACATGCTTTGTGAACCTTGTCAGCATAGGAAGTAGGTTAGAAGGTAGTTCAAAACAAAAGAATACTCAACCACTCAGATGTTAGAGCTTGTTCACACTGATCTATGTGGACCTATGAGAACTCAAATTAATCAAGGTGAGAAATATTTCATGTTTCTTATTGATGATTTTTCACATATGACTTGGGTAATGTTTTTAAAGAAAAAATCATAAGCTTTCAGACATTTCAAAACATTCAAAGCATTAGTTGAGAATGAAACCAATTTGAATATTAAGTGTATAAGATCAGATTGAGGAGGAGAATTCATGTTAGATCAGTTTATTGAGTTTTGTGAAAACCATGAAATAAAATAAATTATTCAACTACCATAACTCCACAGAAAAATGGATTAATTAAACAGAGAAATAGAATAGTTTAGGAGATGATGAGGACAATGCTAAATGAATCCAAGATACCAGATAAATATTGGAGAGAGGTAGTTTATATAGTAGTGCATATTTAGAATAGATAATTATTGAGAGTGAATAAAGACAAGAGTCCTTATAGGCTATGGAAAGACAAACTAGCAATAGTTGATTATTTTAGAGTTTTTAGTAGCAGATGATTCATAAAGAGAAATGATGAAAAACTTGGTAAGTTTGAATCCAAAGTAGATGAAGGTATATTTTTTGGTTATTCTTGAAAAATTAAAGCTTATAAATGTTATAAAAAAAGAACCAATAATTTTTTTGAAAGTGAAAGTGTTAGGATAAAAGAAGATGGAACACAAAGAATTAGTGATCTAGTAGACATTCCTGAAATCATTGAAGAAGAAGATATTGAAGAATCAAATGAAGATGAGAAGGAGAAAAATTCAACCAAAACCCCATCCAAATATGTTCAGATAAATCATAATGAAAGTGACATTATCAAGGACATTAATGAAGGAATTCACACCATAAGAATGATGGTAAGTGAATCTGAGAAAGTTAATTTTTATTTGTTTTCCAAAATTCAACCTAGAATGTTTTCAGATGATATACATGATAAGCATTGGGTTAAGGCAATGGATGAAGAATTAAATCAAATAGAAAAGAATGATACTTGGGAATTGGTGCCTAGACCAAAAGACCACAATGTGATAGGAACAAAATGGGTTTAAAAAATAAGTTGAATGAAAATGGAGAAGTGACTAAGAATAAAGCAAGATTAGTATCTAAAGTATATGCTTAGATTGAGGGAATATAATTTGAAGAAACGTTTTCACTAGTAGAAAGGCTAGAGTCTATTAGAATGTTTCTTGTATATGCAATGTTTAAAAATTTCAAAGTGTTTTAGATGGATGCCAAATCTACCTTCCTAAATGGGAATCTAGAAGAAGAGGTCTACATTGAGTAGTCTAAGGGATTTATTATTTCAAATATTAGTATCCATGTATGCATATTGAAGAAAGCACTATATGTATTGAAACAAGCTCCCAGAGCTTGGTATGCAAGACTTGATAAATACATGCAAGATCAAGGTTTCAAGAAAGGATTTGCTGATAGTAATCTCTACATCAAAATAGAAGGTGAACATAAATTGATTATTGTGGTATATATTGATGACATCATTTTTGGAGGAAACATTGAAAAGATGAAAAAATAATTTTATAATAATATGTAAAAAGAATTTGAGATGTCTATGCTTGGAGTATTGTCATTTTTTTTAGGATTGTAAATATTTTAGTCAGATAAAGGAATTTTCATATCTCAAAGTAAATATGCCAAGGAAATGTTGAAGAAACTTGGTTTTGAGGATTATGCACCAGTTGGCACACCAATGTGTATAGGAAATAAGGTGAGAAAGGATGAAGATTCACATATTGTAGATCAATCTTTGTATAGATCTATGATTGGTAGTCTTTTATATTTGATAGCATCAAGGTTAGACATCATTCATGCAATAGGTATAGTTGCAATATATCAGTCATCTACTAAAGATAGTCATGTTTAGTTTGTGAAGATAATATTTAGATATATCAAGGGGACATTAGATTATGGATTGTGGTATCTCATAGGCAAAGATTTCGCTTTGGTTGCTTATACATATTTAGATTAGGTAGGTTGCTTGGATGATATAAAGAGTAAAAGTAGATGAGCTTTCTTCCTTGGTGATAGCTTAGTATCATGGCTAAGAAAAATATAAATTTAGTATCACTTTCTATAGTTGAAGCATAATCTATTGCAATGGTATTATGTTGTACTCAAGTGCTTTGGATGAAGCAAACTTTGGAAGATATAAAGGTAAAATTTGATGAACCTATTTCTATTTTTTGTGATAACACAAGTGCTATTAATATTTTTAAGAATCCAGTAATGCATTCAGGAACAAAACATATTCCCATCAGATATCACTTCTTGAGAGAGCAAGTTATAGATCAATAGGTTAAGATGGAATATATAAGTACTATAGAGCATAATGTATATATTTTCACAAAGGCACTACCTAAAGACACATTTGATTATCTACGAGATAAGTTGGGAGTGATTTCTTTTATTTCCTACCATTGAGTATCAACATCAGTTGAGGGGGAACTAAGTGTTAGCTCCATGTAGGAACTTTGCCATTAATGTGAAAGGGGGAGAAGAATATAAATAGGTACAGGTATAAGTACAAGTATGGATGTAGAAATACGTATAGAGAATAGGTACAGGGAATAGGTATAGGTTGTTATAGTAAGAAGGAGTTACTATATTTTTTTTAATGGTAGTATGTGTAGGTTGACATGTGTATTATAGGTTTCAAGATGTGGTAGTTTTAGTGTAAGGTTGTCATCAATGACAAATGGGGATATTGTTGGAAATATTATCATTGATGTCAAAGGTCTAGTATTGGTGATAAAGGCCCCATTGGATCTAATGATATTTTTAATA
Source organism: Torreya grandis (assembly GCA_037957365.1). Taxonomy (NCBI): domain Eukaryota; kingdom Viridiplantae; phylum Streptophyta; class Pinopsida; order Cupressales; family Taxaceae; genus Torreya; species Torreya grandis. The sequence continues at coordinate 2,246,901 of JARHVA010001820.1, forward strand.
TTCATATCTTGGCTAATATGTGTTAATATTTATTTAATATTAATGAATATATTTTTGGTTTCATATAAGTCAAAATAGGGCCCATGGAGATGTCAAAGAGTCACGGGGTAAAGAAAAAAGAGGAATGGGATGCATTTTCTTATGAAGAGTCATCTTGAGGAATTCTAAGAGTCACCAAGTGAAGACAAAAGAGGGTATGACACATTTTTCCATAAAGGGACACTTTGAGGAATATGAAAAGTTACCAAGATAAAAACAAAAGAGGAAAGGATGTATTTGCTTATGAAGGGTCACCATATGACTTTTCAAATACAAGGATACGAAGGTTCATGTAAGTTTGGTGCCATTTTCCATGAGGATTGAAGGGTCACAAAGGGTGAATGCCAAAGGTCATTTGGAAAGATATAAATAAAGGCTTGAGAAGCCATTTTTAATATGAAAGAGAGTGCATGGTTTGTATTTGTTTTCAAAGAGAGAAAAGTAAGAGATATTGTAGAGTTCTATCATTTTTTGAGTAAGAAACATTGAGATATAGTTATTTTTTATACACAAGAGGGGTTAGTGCTTTTGTTGGTTGGTGCTTAGAAAAGGGGTTGGTGATATTTTAAGTTGGTACTTATGAACTTTGTAATTTGTGTTGGTGCTCATTCATGTACTTGAGATTGTTCTATGTGGTTTTTCCCAATTTGGGTTTCCACATAAAAATTTGGTCTCTCTCTCTCTCTCTCTCTCTCTCTCTCTGTGTGTGTGTGTGTGTGTGTGTGTGTGTGTGTGTGTGTGTGTGTGTGTGTGTGTGTGGTGCATATTATTGTTTTAGTTTTATTGCATATCTTGAATGTGTGATTAAGTGATTAAAGAAAAGAAATTAGATTAAGTAAAAAATATATAATATACTGATTCATCCCCCCTGTTAATATATTTTTTGCTTAACAAGTAAAATCTAATCTAGTGTACACCAAGCTTATGGCACAATTGGGAGTTAGAAATAATTAAAAAAATATGTATAGGGAGCTTTAATTAAAGTATGTATGAGTAACACCCTAATACATAAAATATGAAATATAGTATTATTCAAGCCAACACTTATGCTACTTTTATCTACTAAAAGAGAGGAGAATAAAGTTAGAATATACTTACTTGAATGTGAACCCATTGAGACTCAATATCTCCCTTAGCCAAAGGGGATTTTAAAGAGGTTATTGTGGTTTGTAAGGATCACTAAGAAAGTCCAAAGCATCCAAGACTTATCCACAACACTAGATTCTCCAAATAAAAAACCTAAGCTAAATCTCCTCAAGTAGAATGGTGGAAGAGAAGATTGTAAAGAAGTAAGAGTGAATAATAACTCTTGAATGAACCTATGAATAATGATCTTGTATATATAGGTGGATATTTCCATAAAACCTTCTATGAATGTTGGCTATATAGGGTTGACCTAGTTGACCTAATGTGTTTTTAGGGATAATTTACTAGGTCTGAACTAGGTTAGCCAAAAGGTTAACAAGCTAAGAAAGTAAATAATACCCCTATAATATATTGGGTTGACTTATTGGACCTGGTATAGTTGATTGACCAAAAGGAGTTTAAGACAAGAAAAGGAGGAATGAAAAGAGGAAAATATTGGAGAAATACTCAAGGGAGGAGAAATAACTTAAGGAAAGGTTTTGGGATCTAGTTGGATTGGTAATAATGTGGTAGTAAGGGAAAACAATCTTGTGAAGCACTAAATGTCTTCCCACTCCTTTTTCACTACACCCCTTAGGGTGTGGACTCATAGACATTGAGGCTTGATAGGTTCTTGCAAGATGTAAAGCATCAATATGTGATAAAAGTTAAAAATATTATGTTTATACACATAGTGTATGGTTCTCAAACTAGTTCCAAACCTTCTAAAAGTCTTCAAATGGATCCTTTACACATTGAATTACTTTAAACAAGTCAAATGTTCATTCCAATGTGTTTGGCCAAATTATGGGGTACCTATAGGTGTCCATCAATGGTGTAGGACTATGTATATAAGAGAACTAGTTGTCACAATCAGTTACATGTCATTTGAAAGGCTTGGGTTTACTAATGATTTTATAATAAGGTGTGAAACTTATTTAAAATCCTTATTAAATTTCCATGAATGTGATCAAGACCTTAATTTACCTGATTGTGTATCATATTCATGTAGAAAATTGACTGTATACATGTTCTTTGATTGTGACCTCCATGTGAGACCTTTTGAAGGTGAGTTTCGAAGGAGAGGGTGATTTGATGACATGAAAATCATAAAATAAAACATATCACATTCATTTAAAACCACTATAAGAATAGGGACCTCTACACTTAGTTAAATATGCCTGTAACTCAGTAATAATGATCTCAACCTAAAAATTGAGATGTTTTGCTCATCCACTCACCTCAAAACATGAAATAAATATGGAAATAATGAAATAAGGATGTTAACCTCCTCTAAAAGCAATTTTATCCATTGGTTTGTATATACCAACTCAAACATAATAAAAACCTATAGGGTGTGGGGATTAACATGTAGAAAAGAGTAGTCAACTTATTATGAATGGTTCATAAAGAATAGACATCCAATCCATAAAATCCTAACAAAAAATGGAATTGAACAAAGTGTGATAATATCCCTCAGAGGAATTTGACCTAAAACCTCTCCCATTAGTCATACCTTGAAGAAACCTATTGACCATGTCATGTTTAAGGGTCATTTTAGGAGCCTACCACATGTGCCACTCTTCTACAAAAACCATATAACCAACATAAACTACCAAAACTATCACTTTTATTTTTTTTTTGATATTACTCCTATAATTTTTAGTTAGAAACTAACATGTTTAACAAGTTACTAACATTAATGATGATTGAGAACACCTAGAACATTTTACTACCAAGGGAAACCATACAAATCTCATAAATGACTTAAAACATGACCCTTAACATGACATAGGCCTAAAGGTGAATAAGACTAAGGTAGTGACACATAAAATGACCTTAATATGACTAAGATATACCTTATAAGACACTGATAAGACCCTATTCAAGTTTTGAACTATAAGGGTTTGACCTATTTTGACTTGTGGTCAAAATAGTTAAGAATAGTATGAGGGGAAGTTTTTTGAGATAACTTAGTTCATTGGAGATGTGGTTTTGGGATTGTGATCTTTAGTTTAGAACAAGGATGAGCCATAACATGGATGGATTAGCTTGAACCTAGGTCATAGTCGTCTTCCATTTTTGGGCATTATGGGATGTTGTAGGGGTGTTTCTATGAGGATCTCTATTTTTGGATGTCTAAGGAAGTTTAATATTTATAGGTGGGTATTATAGGGCTTTAACCTTTGGTATATTAAGGCATTTATCCCATGTGGATAGAGTCACCCTTTTATCTTCCATTATTTACAAGTGATCTTGAGTATGTTTAGATGGAGCCTACACTAAAGGATCCCATGTAATGAGATATGGGAGGTTCAATTCAATGATATAAATAGGCTCAACCATCTTAGATTTCCCCAAGATATCTTTGATAAGGAGATCCAAAATTTATATTACTTTGGAAGATGACTCAGGTGTGTTATTGAATTATTTATGTAGAATTTGATCATGAATAATATTTATTACATGGACGTCCTGATCTTGGGTGTTTTTGGTGTTTGTTTGTATAGAATTGAATGAAGATGGATTATTTGGGAATGTTTGTCTAAATATATTGAGGGATTGGTTTGGACGAGAATTTGAATTATCTAATTTCAATTCCCATCGATCAATAAGGTTATGGACTAATCTATTAAAATGTCAACATCTATTAATCTCATGACTAGGTAAAAGATGGTATGTACAAAAGTCACTCTCTTTATACTAATTGGGTTCAGCATGAGATTCATTAATGGGATTGATTGAAGAGATTTCAATGATTGACAATTTCAAAATTTTGTCTAAAATGAAAGCATAAGATTCTTCCAAGGGTGTATATTGCTTGGGTGGAAATCATGTTAAGTTTTTATACAATTGTGTTTAAGAAGTAGAACTTAGTTGGTTTATTGTTGATGGAGGGAATAATTTTGGAAAAACAACATTTGTTTTGACTTTTGCCTTATAAATATTAAACCCCTTGGAATGATTATGTTTAAAATTTTTATTTCATAATTTGATCTTTCCTTCTTCTAGGGCTCATATTTTTAACTTATGGTCCATATTAAAGGCTTTATCGAAGGTTTTGAAAGATTGGACTTGAAACATAGATGATATGTGCTTGGAAAAAGACCTAGAAAAAAGTTTGATTAACTCTGTCTAAGGAAGGGAAAATGATAATTGGTTTATAAGTCCTCACCATCTTTCAAAAAAATCATCAATTAATTTTTCTTCAAATTTTCTAATGGTGTATAAATTAATGATGGTTACCCTCTTTGTGATATTTATTGAAAAGTTCTCTAGGAAGGTTTGGGCTAGTTGGCCAAAAGAGAATAGAGAGTGTTGTGGAATGGAACTATACCAATCCAAAGCTCCTCTATCTAGTGACATGGGGAAAATGTTTAGGAGGAGAGAATATCATGGTTTATAAGTTTTCAATCATGTCTAAAATCCATGATGTGTTGATGAGGGTCCTCCTTATTTAAAATTTTTGTGAACTTGGGTAGTTTCCATTGTGGAGGATAGGGTCTAATAGGGACAACTAGGTTGATAAGTTCATTATAGATTTATTCCTATGAAGGCATATTATTTTACCCATAGGTAGAAGCTTTGAGGTTCACCATCTTATCCATGAGGATGCACATGAGGTCAGGATGGGTGTTATTTTGAGGCATACTCCCTAAAGCATTCTTCTATAAATGCTAGTGAAGGGAATGTGAAGTGGGAAATGGATATAAAAGAGGATAACCAACTTAGGTGGTAATTATTAGTTGAGATGGAATGCCATGGTTTGAATAAGGAATACATAGAGGGGAGGTTAGTATTGTTTTAGTCTAATAAAAAAAATCAAATCAACTCACTAAAATCCTAACACCTCTAGCCTAAACACTAAGGAGAACATAGGTAACAAAAATACATATGAAAACATAAAATAAATCACTATTTTACCTTTTCTAGAGATCCAAATGGCTTATTGAAGTGGCTTTCTTGGTTTGTGCATCAAGAAGTCTTTAACAATGAAGCTTTCTTTGCTCCTTCTCTCCTTGACACCTTGGCTTGGTTTATTTGATTTAAGAATTTGAGTATAGGAATTGTACTTGTAAGGTTTGTCTATTTTGAAATTATCATTATAAAACTACACTATAAAAATATTTGAAGACATGTAGGCATAATAAATTTAAACCAAAATAGCTTAAACATAAATGAGTAAGGCCTTGAATTTTAGCCTCAAAAATTAACTTTCACCTAAGGTGAGTTAAGGTTGAGTTTAAACATGGAATGGGTTCAAACTAACCATAGGTGAGTTGAGGATAACTATAATTGAGTTAAAATTTGTCATGTAATTATTATTTTTAATTACTAGGCATGGCTCTTAAATCAGATATTTTGGAAGAGCTTGATAAGTCATAAAGGTAATGATGAAAAAGTTTGATATTTGGAATATCTATTTTTAGATATTAATTAATTTAAAATATATAATTCAACTTGTTTAATTAGATGATTGATTTTGATTAGTATTTTATCTCTTTTAGGATTTGATCAAGTGCCCACTTAATGGGTCCATAGACCAAACTAATAGTTTTTATGTCACAAAGTGATTGGGGATGAATTTGTGAGAGGTTATTATTACATAAAGGATAGTATATCAAATAGAGATTCCTTAATATGATTATAATATTTTATGAATGATTCATGAACAAAGTTAGGATGTTTAGTGATTCTTAAGCTTAATTTGCAATGGTTAATAAGAATTGATTTGACATCCAATCAGGAACCAGTTGTGGCCAAAATTAGATGTCTATAGTTTTCCCCTATTTGGGAAGACATTATAAGCTATAGTCATAGTAATGTATTATAAAATAATGAAAATGTCCTGTATACTTAATGCCCTAACAGGTGATGGATAAGCACTATATTCTCCCTTAAGGGAGCAATTGACAAACAAGGTCATGGATCAATTCCTTGAAAGAAGAAAAATGATGGGACAAAAAGGTAATAAGGGGTGGAAAAGATTGATTTGGCCATAGGAAATTATAATTAGTGTAAAATTGAGCTATCTTAGTTAGGTAACTAAGAAAGATGGTTTTCCCATAGGCAGTTATGATCATTGACATATCAGGGTAAAAATATAATGATTTACCCAAAGGTGGTTATAATCATTAGCCAAAGGATAAGGGTAACAAGAGAATGATTTTACCAAAGGTAATTATAATCATTAAAAGGAAAATAGTGATTTTTCCTTAGGTGGTTATAGTCATTGATAAGATAAAAACATGCCCCAGTTGGGTGGATAGAGATAATGATTTATCAAAAGGTAGTTATAATCATTGTCACCTGAATAGATTGAAACATGATGATTTTCCTAAAGGTGGTTATAATAATTAGAATGGTAGTTAGAATGAAAACATAATTATTTTCTCAAAGGAAGTTATAATCATTGGTATGCAATTTGGAACAAAACACATTTATTTTCCCAAAGGTGATTATAATCATTGGTATGGCATGTGAAATAGTATGGAAAACTAGAAAATGTGGCTTATGAATGGAATCCATTTTCATGGAGGAAGAGTAAGCTAGTACATAGGAGAAAGATAAATTTAGGAAACCTACTATTATGGAGATGCATGTCTTAACTAACAAGGATTAAAATTCTTTCATGATTTAATTACTCTATATGTGGGGAAATGATTTAGATTAGATAAAAAAAAAATTAGGTGCTAAGGATAAGTACCGTAACCTCATTGATTATAATATTTACCAATATGAGTTTTGATATAACACATGATGGTATGCATCATGATATAAAATATCATGATAACTTAGTCAAAATATGCAAAAGGATTAACACACTATCTAATAAAAAAATTAAAAATAATGCACAAGTGATAAAAACCATGATGACAATGTTGACACATGAATATAGATGGACTAAAGTATAATATAAAAGGAATTACCAAATGAATTCAAGTATACTAAGTCAAGTCACAATAATTAAATCAAATAACAAGGTAAACAAATAAATAAACATGAATACAAAACACTGAGAAATGGAAAACAAAGATAGAAAAATAATGAGGACAAAATGAAACAAACATAAATAATGGTTAGTTGCAATGTTAGTGTGAATGACACAATGAAACCAAAAAAATAATACATAATGCTCCTAGGCTATAAGAGATAATGATGTAAACAAAATGGGGAAAGAAAAGAAAAGGAAGGGGGTAGTTGGCTGACTCCAAATGCACTAGGCAAGTGAACATTGTGTACATAGTTTTATGGATGCAAGGTCCAACATAAAATTTAGGCTAAATGTATTTCTTCTAGGAGATGAGCTAGAAGAAAAATAATGATCAAGAAAAACATGATTATGTTGTAGATGAATAATATGGGAATGGTCTCTCAAAATGGTGAGAGTATGGAAATGAAGCCTAGTGGTCATTTAAAGTTGAATACATAATGTGCACAATATAAACTTGTAAAATGGTGAGAGTGTAAGGCTTTGGTCAAATAAATATGGGGAGATTAAATGACAAGTGATGTCTTGTTAAATATCTAGGGGTCCCAAAATCCTTAAGGCAAAGAAGTGGTTGATTTGGTATTCTTTATGATTTTCTAAATCATTTTCAAATGTTTTTCAAAATTTTCATATATCTCAACTTGAACAAGAATTAAAATATATTAAATGATCCAACTCATAAAATGGTGAGAGCATTTTAACTTGAAATTGCTCATAAAATGGCAATATCATGGAAAATGGTGACTAATCTGATCTCAACATGAACTGATCACTGCCTACATAGTCCTATTGTGAGACCTCAAGTCACTATAGTTTCACCTTATAATGGAGAAAGTTTACTAGGTAGCAGCAAGCTCTCAAAGTAGACAAATGGCATAACATGGCATAGGAATGGCAAGGTGGGTCTTCAAGGCATTATAAAGATATTTTTCCTAATTTTCCCATATGTAGTTATAATTAAGAAACAAAGGCATAGGTCAATGATATAAATTTTCTTGGGTGGTTATAATTAGTAGCATGGAGTGTAACATTGATTTTCCCAAATATGGTAATAATTAGGGACACTTAGCATAAAACAATACAATAAATGAATGATGCAATTACCAAACCACTATCATTCTAGTCCAAAATATTTCTGTGGTTTAGAATATTGAATCAATTGCTAAAAATTGATCTTAATCTTCTTGTAGAAGGTACTCAAATAACTAATGGAATAGAACTAAGGTCAAAGGGTTAGGAAGGAGAGTAAAAACAAGCTTTAGTCTTTAGGAAAGGTATGGTAGAATAGTATAGGGTATGGTATCAAGAGGATCATAATATCATAAAACATAAACATGCCTCATAGATAATACTTCAAGTATCTCAAGAAAAGTAATGTTTGAGGTGTATAATGTTCATCATCTCATCAAGTTCATCTCCATCTGGTGTAGTTAGCATGTATGTTCCAGAACCATAATTTACAACAATGACATATGGGCTTATCTAGTTGGGCTTAAACTTTCCCTTATTCTTCTTCTTAACTGTGGTGTTGTTTTGGTTTTATTTTATAACAAAGGAAATTATAATCTAGGACACTTAGAATAAAATAATACAATAAATTTGTAGAAGGATTGACACACTATCCAATAAATAATTGAAAACAATTCACTAGTGATAAAAACCATGATGATAATGTGGACACATGAATATGGATGGAATCAAGTATAATGTGAAAAGAATTACCAAAATAACACAAGTATAATATTTCAAGAAATAATAATGAAAGTAAAAAAATAGGTAAACAAACAAATAAACATGAATACAAAACACTAAGAAATAGAAAATAAAGATAGAAAAAACAATGATAACAAAAGGAAACAAACACAAACAATGGTTAGTTACAATGTTCATGTGAATGACACAAATAAAACATATAGTTCCCCTATGCTATAGGAGATAATGGCACAAAAAATGGGAAAAGAGAAGAAAAGGAAGGGGGTAGCCGAGCTGACTCCAAATGCACTAGATAGGTTAACACTAACTACATAGTTTCATGGATGCAAGGTATAACATAAATTTAGGCCAAATGTAGTTCTCCCATGATATGGGATAGAATAAAAATGATGATAAAGAAAAATATGAATGTGTTGTAGAGAAAAAATATGGGAATGGTCTCTCAAAATGGTGAGAGCATGGAAATGAAGCCTATAAGTCATTAATGTATCAAAGTTGAATAGATAATACACACAAGATAAAATAAAAAAAATGGTGAAAGCATAAGGCTTTGGTTAAATTATGATTGGGAGACTAAATAACAAGTGGTGTCATGTGAAATAGCTAGGAGTCCCATAATCCCTAAGGCAAAGAAGTGGTCGATTTGGTAATTTTAAATTTTTTCTAGATCATTTTCATTTTTTTAATTTTTTTTTATATATCTCAACTCAAACAAAAATTATAAGATACTAAATGGTCCAACTTGAAAAATAGTGAGAGTGTTCTAACTTGAATTTTATTTAATAATGGCAAGATCATGGAAAAGGGTGGCTAAGATGATCTCAACATGAATCGAGAACTACCTACATATTCCTAGGCTGGGGCCTCAAGTCATTATAGTTCTGCCTTATAGCATAGAAATTTGACTAGGTAGAAACAAGATCTTAAAGTAGGAAAATGGAATAGGAATGGAAAGGTGGGTCTTTAGGGCATGATAAAGGTGTTTTTCCTAATTTTCCCATAGGCAATTATAATTAGGAAACAAAGGCATAGGTCAATGATACAAATTTTCCCAAAGGAAGCTACAATTATCAGCATGGAGTGGAACACTAATTTTCCTAAAGGAAATTATAATCAAGGACACTCAGAATAAAAAAGTATAATAAATATGTAGAAACATTGACACATTATCCAATAAACAATTGAAAATAATGCACCAATGATAGAAACCATGATGACAATGTTGACACATAAATATGGATGTACTCAAGCAAGGAATTACCCAATGAACTCAAGTATACTAAGTCAAGGCACAATAATGAAAGATAATAAATAGGTAAACAAATAAATAAATAGGAAGACAAAACACCAAGAAATGAAAAAGAAAGATAGAAAAAATAATGAGAACAAAATTAAACAAACATAAACAATGGTTAGTTAAAATGTTAGTGTGAATGAAATAAATAAAATAATAGATAATGCCTATAAGCTATAAGAGACATTGAAACAAATAAAATGGGGAAAGAGAAGAAAAGGAAGGGGTAGTCAAGTTGACTCTAGATGCACTAGGCAAGTGAACACTGCCTACATAGTTTTATAGATGCAAGGTCCAACATAAACTTCAAGCCAAATGTAGTTCTCCTAGGAGATGGGATAAAATAAAAATGATGATCAAGAAAAACATGATTGTGTTATAGAGGAAGAATATGGGAATGGTCTTGCAAAATTGGCCAGAGCATGGATATAATCCTTGTGATCATTAATGTATCAAATTTGAATACATAATGCATATAATATAAACTCAAAGAATGGTGATAGCGTAAGGATTTATTAAAATAAGGATAGGGAGACTAAATGACAAGTGGTGTCTTGTGAAATAGTCAGGGGTCTGAAAATACTTAAGGTAAAGAAGTGGTTGATTTGGTAAATTTTAGGGTTTTATAGATAATTTTCAAATGTTTTTGAAATTTTTTATATATCTCAACTCAAATAAGAATTAAAATATACTAAACAGTCCAACTCACAAAATGGTGAGAGCATTCCAACTTGAAATTGCTCATAAAATGGCAAGAACATGGAAAAGAGTGATTGAGTTAATCTCAACATGAATTGAGCATTGCCTACATAATCCTAGGGTGGGACCTCAATTCACTTTATTTTTACCTTATAATATAGAAATTTGAATAGGTAGCAACAAGCTCTCAATGTAGGTAAATGACATAGGAATAACAAGGTGGATCTTCAAGGCATGATAAAGGTGTTGTTCCTAATTTTACCATAGGTAGTTATAATTAAGAAATAAAGGCATAGGTCCATGATACAAATTTTCCAAAATGTGGTTATAACTAGTAGCATGGAGTGGAACATTGATAATCCCAAAGGTGGTTATAATCAGGGACAATCAGAATTAAAAAATACAAGAAGTGAAAGATGTAACTACCAAACCACTGCCATACTAGTCTAAAATATTACCTTAGTCTAAAATACTAAATCAATTGCTAAAACTTGATCTAAATCCTCTCATAAAATGTGCTTGAAGAACCAATGGAATAGAACTAAGGTCAAAGGGTTGGGAGGGAGGGTAAAAACAAGATTTGGTTGATAGGAAAGGTATGGTAGAATAGTATAGGGTATGGTACAAAGAGGATCATAATATGGTATAACATAAATGTGACTTATAAATAATACTTCAGGTATCTCAAGAGAAGTAAATTTTTAGGTGAATAATGTTCATTAGTTTATTAAGTTCATCTCCATCTAGTGTAGCGAGCCTGTATTCTCCAGAACCATAATCTGAAATAATTATGTATATGCCTATCTAGTTGGATTTGAACTCGCCCTTCTTCTTCTTCTTCTCAATTGTGGTGTTATTTTGGTTTTCTTTGAGAAGAATATCTCCAAGTTTATAATCTCTATGTTTGAACCTCTAGTTATAGTGGCCATAGAGTGGGTTTTGGTATGTTTGAAGGTTTTTGATAATGTCCAAGAAATTTTCATCAAATAAATCCAACTCTTGTAGGTGAATTACTCTGTAATATTCATCATCCAAGATATGTTTTAATAAGATATGTAGAGAAGGTAACTCAACCTTGATGGGAAGAATGGCATCAATGTCATAAACTAGGGAATACAGAGTGGATCTAGCTAGGGAATGGTAATTAGTGCAGTATGCCCAAAGGGCATGGAAGATTTGGAAGTGCCAATTGTGACCAACATCATTGATAATATTTTTAAGGATGTTGACAATGGTTTTGTTAGATGATTTTGCTTGGCCATTACCTTGAGGGTAATGTGCAATAAAAAAATGTTGAGTAATGATGTACTTGGCACAAAGTGTTTTGACATCCCTATTTTTAAATGATCATCCATTATTAGATATAATGTTAGATGGGATACCATAATGACAAATGAGATGATTGAAGATGAACTTGGAAATTTGTTTCCAATCATTTGAGGGGTATAGCTTCATCCCACTTAGTGAAATATTTGGTAGCAATAAAGATGTGTTTATGGCCATCAAATGAGGTAGGGTTAGTATTCCCAATGAGATCGAGTCACCATGTTGTAAATTAACATGGTGTAATAATTGGTTTTAGTGTTTTGGATGGGGCATGAATCATATTGGCATGTTGTTGACACTTTTTTCACTTTTTAATGTAATTAGATGCATTTGCATCCATAGTTAGCCAATAATACTCAGTACATAGGAGGTTTTTGGCTAGGATGGCCCCACTAATGTGGGCTCCACATACTCCATGAAATTATTGTAATGATAATGTTGCTTATGCCAAATTTAAACAACAAATCAAAGTTACATAAAAGTTATGATAGTAAAGGGTTGGGCCAAGTAAGGTATAACATGCAGCTTGGTGGGTAAAGGCTTTTTTTTGTTTGTGTGATAGCTCTAGTGGTATGATATGGTCATGTAGGTAAGTAAAAAGGTTTAAATACCATATAAATATGGGATCAATAATATCATAGATAATTATGATGGTTAAAGGTTCATGAGCATGTGCTAGAATATTTTCAACAATAAATTGATAGTATTTTACTTTGTCTATATGAAAAATAAAAGAGCCAATGGTGGTCATGGAATCCATTGTCGTGTTACTAGCCCTAGGTATGTGTTCAAATTGTATATTTATTATTTAATTTTTGATAACATCAATCATAACCTTATATGGAACCAACTTGTCATCTTTGTTCTAAAAGTGGTATGTAATCAGATTGATGATTAACTAAGAATCACCATAAACTATGAGATGTTGAATATTCTATTATATGACTTGGTGAAGTCCTATGATGAGTTATTCATATTAAACCATGTTGTTAGTATAAGGAAAATTGATACATAATGATTTATGGATAATATCCCCATGTGGTGTAATAAATGATAAGCCTATCCTTGATCCATGTGAGGTGAATGATCCATAACAATATAGCTTCCAATGTTTCTCCTTAGGAGGTGTTTCAATGATGTTCACAATGGAATCATATGAGAAATATAAGGTAAGGGTTTTAGTGTCTAGAAAGGGATATTTAGAAATTTAATCTACAAGTACCTATCCCTTGTCACCCTTCAGTTTGATGTAATCAATCTCAAACTCATTTGGAAGAATCATCTATTTAGCCATGTGGACTTATAAATGTCTTAGATCATAGACATTTGAACATATCAACTTTGGAAATAACCATGGTCTTGTTGTTAATCATGTAGTGCCATAATTTCTATATTTCAAAGACCATATCTAAACAAGATTTTTCTATGGGCATATAGTTGTGTTCATATATGACCAATGTACAACTTAGGTAGTATATGACATGTTATTTTATATTTTCATCATGATGAGCTATAAGTTCCCCCAAAGTTTTTTCTATGATATATAGGTACATTAAGAATGACTTTTTGGAATGGGTAGTAATAAAATAGGTGGATTAGTAAGATATTCCTTTAGGTTTTAAAAATGTTTTTGACATTCTTCATCCCAATGAAATGTAACACCCTTCTTCAATAAGTATAAAAATAGATGATATTTTTTGGTTAACTATAACATGAAGAATATGATAGATTTAATCTTGGCCTAAAAACTATGGAGTTGATTTAAATTAGAAGGTGGTAGCATCTCTATAATGTCTTATACTTTGGTAGGATCAACTACAATGCCTCTATGAGAGATGATGAAGTTGATAAATTTTCTTGAAGTGAAACCAAAAATGCACTTCTTAGGATTGAGTATAACCTTGTATTCATGAAGCTAATAAAATATTATTTGTAACACAACTATATGATCAATGCAAGTCTTTGATTTACCCAATATGTCATAAACATAGTCTTAAATAATGTCATACATCATATCATGAAATATGACATTCATAGATCTTTGGTATGTGTCCCCAACATTCTTGAGACCAAAAGGCATAACTTGATGACAAAACATTACCCATGGAATGGTGAACTCTGTCTTATGTTGGTATTCTCATTAAATCTAGATTTGGTTGTATACTAAAAATCCATCCATAAGTGAAAGAATTTCATATCCTGCTATAGAGTCAACTATCATGTCATTGTTTGGTACAAAAAAGTCATCCTTGGGATAGGATTTATTTATATCTCTAAAATCAATGTAGTTTTTGATTCCTTCTAGATTCTTACTAATAGATACAACATTTGAGATCCACTTTGAGTAGTCGATCAGTTAGATGCATCTCACTTCTAAGAGTTTTTCCAAGTATTTATTTACTAATACAATAATACAAGGATGCATCTTGTGCAATTTATGCTTCATAGGTTTAGCATAAATATGTATAAAAATATGGTGTATAACCAAGTTAGGGTACAAACCTAGCATGTTTGAGTAGGCCTAAGCAAATATGTAAACAAATTCCCTCAAAAGGGTTGTAAATATTTCAATTTTTTTCTTAGTGAGGGATGCACTTAATTTGATCCATTTTAGGTCATCTAGAGTCTTGATGTTGAATTTCATAGTATATTCTACTAAAAGATTCAAGACATCTTAAAAAATGGCTAGAAATGATTTTATTTAGCCTACAATGATAAACTCCTCCATTTAGATAGGATCTTGAAGTTCACCTAAACAAGATGAATCAAATATCCCAATGATAGGGATGTCCATGTCACAAATACTATTAGAAATTCTTGAATAATTCAATCAAAGGCATGTTGTTGTTTAGAATTAAACTTAGACCCATAGGTAAGTTCATCATTGGTGGTCTCCTAAGCTTCATTTAGGGAAAGGTGAACACCCCCATTTAATGGTGCCTAAAATAGGTTTTCACCAAAAGACTAGCCTTTTTGTTTACTTTTACCCTGATCTAAAGTCACCTCAAAGAGCTTTTCACTTTTGGACCTCATTATTTTATTTATTTATTTATGTCTAATGTGTTCACTCATTCTCCAAAATAGTTTGAAGGATCTAGTTTGATAGAGAACCCTTGTTTGTGGTCTCCCAATGGAATATTGTCTCTTAGGCCTAGAAAATCACAAAAGGCCTCATCATTTTAAACTCATCCATAGGCAATGTGGATTCTTGATGGTCTTAGGATATAAGTTGAGGGTGATAGAGAGGAAGAAAATTATGTCAAATAATTTTGTTAAGGGTATAAATGGCATGGGTGTCAAATAGATTGGTATTAGAAAGGTATTTATAAATGCTATGATCAGACTATGCTTCATTGCCAATATTATCATCACTATTAACTAGTTTTATAATACAAATAAGATATGTGGGGTTACCCCAAGACCATTTAAATTTGAGACCATAGGTTTATTTGTACTATGTTATAGAAATTTTCTCAAGAGAACCCTATTGATTCAACTTGAGGCCTCCTCCTTCATAGGCTTGATTCGCCATGATCCTATTAAGAATGAGGTATTTGTAATTTTTGTATGAATTGACTAATTTATCATTTTATAACCAAGTTTCATCATTTATGAGTGGGTCCTCTTCTTGGCTAGTGGCCGATGTGAAAATGACAGGAGTGGACTATGGATCTTACCATTGACTTTGCGTTGCCATTCTATGTAAGGTTGCTTAACTTGAGGTCTTACATAGTAATTTGGGTTCTATAAAAGCTTGGAAATGTGAAATGTATCATGAGTAAAATAATCTCCTAGACCATTGGCCAAAATTTTAAAATGATTGGATATTTTAGGTTGTGGTATATGTGAAGATAAATTTAGGCTATCTAGGTATACACAATTGGCCTTTGGTAATTTAATAAGTATTTCTTTGCCTTTGCAATTTGTAAAAACTTAATGGTAGTTATATATTTTGTACTTGACCTCTAAATGTTTACAATGTTCATAAGGTGACAAATCTCTATTAATAGTGGCCTCCATCCCTGAATGAGAAAACTTGAGACATTGGTTAAATGTTGAAGGGATTGCATGAATTTCATTTATCCAAGGTCTACCCAAGAGCAAATTGTATGAAAAATATAGGTCTAACACATAGCAAAGTGTATCGGGGTCAAGGTCCCAATGATAATTGGTAAGCTTATAATGCCTTGTGACTCTCACTCTTATTATAATAGGCCTTGATAGTGATTATTTCTAGCTATAGATCAGCTATTATATATCTAAGATGCTTGATGAGCTTCAAAAACGTAATATTTAGGTTTGATTCATTATCTATGAGGACATGTTTCACTTTATACCATGTGATGACAACTTCAATGTATAATGGATTATTTTGGAGGAGGGCCAAGGGATGACATATTTCTTTGATAAAAGTTCAACTGGCTTAGGGATAGATGTCCAACCAAAGCTTGGAATTTGTCCAGGGTTATGTCATTTGGGACTTGGGATTGGCCTAGGTATTTTCTTAAGATATTTTAATGGATAGTAGATGTATTTAATAAATCCAAAATGGATATTTGTATGAGTGTCTTCTAAAGTAATTCCATAATATCAAATACATTTTCCTTAACAATGGTAGATGGCTTGTTCCTAACTAGGATGGTGGGTTAGATGGGTTTAGTACTAGGTGGTTATGGACTAGGATGGTAATATATAACCATTGAGTTGTGATTACATAATAAATATTAGATATAAGGCCATTATTAATAGAAAATGATGGTAGAAGGGGGATAGATAGGATAAGTCTCAATTGTCGGTGCACTTGTTTATGTTCATAGGGAAATGATGAGTTATCAATATGAGGTCCAAAAAAGAGTAATCATTAGTTCTTAGTGTGCCTATTTATGGTCCCAAGTCAAGGAAGGATTAATAGCATAGATGAGTTGATTGGAATTGTCTAGTAATGACCCTATTTTATTAGCACTTAGTCTTTGATTAATGGTGATGGTGGAAATATGACCTCTCAAAATATGACCTATAATGTTGGTGTAGTCATGTAAAACCATGTGGTAAGTTTTTTGGGTATTGGAATCATTCTAGCCTTGGTTCCTCCCATTTATTTTATGATGTTGTTGAAATATCATGGTTGTTGATAATATTTCTTTTGTTGTTGGTTATTATTTTTATGTTAAGGAAAAGGGTTTTGATAGATAACCAAGTATTGATTGGATGTAGATACTCTATTATATAATGTAATATCTCTATTTTCCAACACATTTTTAATGAGGTGTTTGATTTGTACATAATAGTGTAGATTATGTCCATGAACATGATTGTATTCATAGAACTCATCCTCCCTATACCAATCTAAATAAGTAATGCCCCTAGTATAATGTTTTGGTATTGGCCAACTAATCATGTTAGATATGATAAAATTTCAAAACATATATTCTATAGGTTCTCCAAGGTTACTTAAGACTTGATGAGTAGGATGATTTCTTCTTAGATGAGGGGCTTGAAAAGGTAGTGGTTGTTGCCTTTGTTGAGCTAGTCTAGGCTAATGTGAAGGTTGTGCTTGTTGATGGGGAGTAAGTTGCATTTATAGTGTTGGTTGAGTAGATGGTGTGTGTACAATTTGGACATGATGTGACTCAGTTACTCTATTTCTAATAACATTATTGTTGGGGTAAATTACTCATATTTTTCATAGTTATTATCTTAGGCTAGTGATGATGCTTTTTATTAGACCTAGTTTTGGTTTTCATTTTGGCCTGCTCCTTGGTTTTAGTTTTGATTTTGAATTGAAGAGGTTAACTTAATAATCCTTTTTTTAATAAAGGCCTTTTCAATTATAAAAAAATTGTCGATGATCTCTCTAAATGCATGTGCACACTAGAGCTCTACATGATAGGATATCTCATTGTGAAATTTTTTAGTAAACATGATGGCTAATTATTTGTTTGTTAAACTATGAGTGAAATGACTAGTAAATGATATCCATCACTATAGATAGATTTCAAAACTTTCACCAACTTTATTCTTTGACTGAGTCAAATATACTAATGAAATATCATGCTCAAGATTATGGGAGAAATGCTACACAAATTTGTCTGATAAGTTATCAAAATCATATACAAAATTATTTGGTAATTTTAGGAACCACTCCAAATCCTATCTTGCTAGACTTTGAGGAAACAAAATTAGGATGCATATGTCACTATAAGCCACTAGCTAGAAAGTAACAAAGAATTCTATCAAATGGGCTTTAGGGTCTCCTTTACCCTTGTATTTGTCAAATTTTAGTGGTTCATACCCTAGAGGAAATGGTATTTGTAGATACTCCATGTTGAATTGGTATGAACACAAGTCATCTAACTTAAACTTCTTGGTATGTTTCCCTACTTAAATGGAAATAATTGCATATTTCATTATTGACAATTCTTATGCCATTAAACTGGATGGAAGATTTGGCTATGGTGGAGGTTGGGAAGTCAAAGGTGGATTACCTTGATTGGGGTATAATAGAGGCATGGTTTGTTATGGAATTTTGGTTTGATTACAGAACTGACTAGGAATATGTATTTGTAGATTATGATGTGGTTATTGAAATTGCACATGTTTTAATGTAATATTCTAGTTTGGATTTGGTATATAGACCTAATTTTGAGGGAATTATGGATATAATGGAATGATATGGCTTGGGGTAAATTATTTTTCCTAATAAGGTTGAGTAAGGACTTGTTGTCAACTAATAAAACCTAGTTGAATAAGGGGAACTTATTTGGAACAAGGCCCTGCCACTGAATTTGTGGAACATTCCCAATGAAAGGTAATTATTTCCTAATTGGTACTTGTGGGATGATATTACCTCTTATTTTAATGAACCCCTATTGTGAATTAGATGCTTTATAGATGTTTATAATTTATCTTTAACCAATAGAAATACATTGTTGATTAAAAAAAGTTTGTGATTGTAAAGGCATGTTGGTTTATGACTTTTCAACTATACTTGTCACTACTTATTGAGGTGGAACATTTAGTGCTTACTATTGAGGTGGCATAATATTATACCTTTGATGTGGTAGTATATTAGATTGTGCTTATTGTTTTATAATGTTAGTCATCACCTATTATGGTGGAGTAACATTCATCATGTTTTGTTTAGGCAAGGCACTAGTTGGTTCTTGATTACTTAATCCTTGAGGTTGTGAGATTTAAGAAGTAGCTTGTTGAGTATTAGAGGTAGTTTTTTTTGGTTGGGATGTAGGAGTTCCTTATCCCTACTATTTTGAACCACTTATGGTATTAACTAAAGGCACCTACTGTGGACTAGTTGTTGGTGTAATTAAATCACTTTGGCCTGGACTGGATAACACTTGTGTGTTATCCACCATGTTTGGAACAATGTTATTTGTGGAATTAATAGACACTTTTTCAATAACCATGATGTTGATCATGTCACCAATTTAATTACTTTGTAAAAATGGGTCTATACCTAAATTATATTGACCTGTAAACTCAATCAATACTCTTGTTGAAGGATCTAACTTTATGAGGGAAGCATTTGACATGGTCATATTATTAAAATTAAATCTTAAATTCAAATAGTTTTGATATGATATTTGAATTTTTATAAATTTTTCCTCCATAAGGACCTTTACTTTTAAAAACATATTGGGGTTTTGATATGACATTGACACAAGTGCTTGTGAATTGATAGTAGAGGCATGTTCAATAGTTTGGGTATAAGGCATGTTACGAAGCACTATAAATAGGATAGACAAATTTTCATGGGGGAAGTCTGATGGAAAATTAAACCGTACCTTTGAAAATTTGACTAAAACTTCATCCTTATTTTAAATCAAGTGATGATAAAACAAATAAGGATCATAGATAATGGCATAGAAATGTAATATGGTTTTTGTTGAATTTATTATATAATCAATGGTATGCTAGTAAAATACTATGAAGTTTGCTCTTGGTCCTACTCCAAGTATGGAGGTGTGTTAACCAAATAATGGGCTAAATTATCTTGGCTTTATTACCCAAATTTTTTAATATAAGGAGGATAAGGATCCATATCATAAACTACATCATATTGTAGGAGTCTTGAACAAAGTCATCTTGTACAACCATGTTATCATAACTTGGATTGTACATGGCCCCACTTTTATTGTAATGAAAAATGTCCAAATCAATAATGAATGTTTCATTAATGTAGGCATAGAGTTATAAAAAATCTTAGAAACAATGTCCAAAAGGAAAAATGGTCTAAAATTTGGTTTAATAACTAGAGCTATATCTCTAAAAATGTCAATGCTAAAACTTGGTCTATAATAATTTAATTTTAAATTTATAATGTCAAATGTCCTAAAAAAAATTTCAAGTGTATGAAATAAAACCAAAATTCCAAATTTTAGGTACAAAGTGCTTCAAAAAAGTCTAAACTAGGTCTAAATAAACAAAGGTTGTGTTGTCACTTAGATTCTCACCCTTTGAGGAGATTCCTAATCTCTCCACATCCAAGTGGCATAATGGAAACACTTATAGGTTGTGGGTGAGCCTAAGAATGAGGTGAATTTATAGATAGGGATATCTCCCTTGATGTACCACTTTGGATCACTACTACACCTAAAATTTAGGGGGGAAGGGAGAGAGATAACTAAAAATAAACTATTCTATGGGAGGTGACACACTAAATAAGATGATGAATTCCAACTAGAATCATGTTACACATGATAATAAATGACTAACCCTTTATATACTCCTTCAATCTACATCTTCTCACATCAATGTTACATTATGAGGTTATGGATGAATGTGAAAAGTTAGGAGGACTAGATAAGAGGCCTTGAATGGAACTAGAGAATATAATAACTCACTCAATCCTTGAAATTTACTATAACACTTCACATGCCCTACAAGAAGAATATTTTCAACTACAAATAGGATGAAAGAATGAGACAACATGCTAAGGAATCCATAGTCTTCACTAAGCAAGAACCAACATTCAAGTAGAACACACTATGAAAAATCATGAAGAGGTAAAAAAATTAGTATTATTATTAATCAAATAGCATGAAATTGAGAAAGTATTTTCCATACTCAAGTGGATCATGAGTTATAATGGCTATTTCTTATAAAACTTAAGAGAGAGAGAGAGAGGAGAAGAAATAAGTCCAAGGGTCACAAGGACACTTTTAAAGATCATATAATTGTTAATTGTGCATGATAAAATTATGTGGGATGAACCATGTAAGGTAAAGAATCACACGTGTCTATCCAAGTCATAAAACTCATAAAAAGTGTCATGAAACTCCTCATTATGGCTCAAAAAATTACCTTCATGATTTGGACCTATTTGAATGTACCAAAGATAATTAGGGATAGGTATAATTATTGGAATTAATGGTTAATATTTCATATATACCTTTACATTCATTGGCTATATGCTTGGTCATCTGGAATCATTTGAGAATGAGCCATCATCATATGCAGTCTAAAAAACTCTTCCTTCATGCACCCTACACACTTGGATTCCAAAAATGCATAAATTTTAAATTAAATTCCATGGTATGGAGTGGATGACACCTATAAATACCCTAAATTGCCTTATAAGCATCAATCACACCTTAAAATTAGCTCACTTTAAATTTTCCATCCTTCTCACTAGCTTGTCCACTATGCTAGTTTTGATGGGTTGAGATGAGAGCTATTTTTTAAACACTTATAATTTTTTACAATGAATTAAATTTACATATATATTTATTAAAAGTCTTAATATTTCCCCTAAACTTTGTTTCATCTATTTAAACCTCTTATATCCTGAAAAACATTAACAACATTTAAAAGTACCCTATTTTGTACCCTATCCATACAATTTAATACAATATAAAAGCATAAGGATTAACTTGAGATAATATAATATAATTTTAAATATTCATCCTAAGCAAAATATTCCATAATATTAGCTTTGCAACTCTATTTCCACAAACTGGTCACTAGCAAGCGTTTTGGAGGGTTTAGGCCTATTTTGACCTCTTATGATTCATTCATAAATATCAGGTGTTGAAACTAAAAAAAATTAGAAAAATTAATATTTAAATAACCTATTAAACATCCCTAAACTTATTATATTCCCATTCATATCATCGAAAGAGATATGAGATCTTGAAAGCAACCTATTGAGCTTCTCCTTCTCTTTTCTGCAAGCCTGAGTGGGTTTTGACCTCAAGAAATGGATTCTTTGTGGTTTATTTATATTTAAAAAGATTTATCACCTATATTTTACCCCAATATTAATTTTACAATAGGTTATAAATCATATCTCATGTTGGAAGTGTCAATGACCCTCATTTGGATACTAGGCCTAAACCATATCCAATAGGCCTACCTACAACGTTTGTGTTTTAAGCCATAAAATTTTACTTATTTTAATTAAATAAGCTTATTAAAATCCAATTTAACTATATAAACATGTTAAAAATTATTATATATCTTACCTAATGCTAAAAATGGTTTTGACCTCTCATTTGGGCACTAGGCCAAAACTTGCCTAGTAGGCTTGCCTATAACTCTAGCTACCTAGACCAATTTGTTGAATTTAATCCATTTATGATTGGGTTTTAATTTTTTAAAAGGTTAAAATAAAATTTAAAAATATTATTTCAATGTCAAAATGTCTCCTAACTCACTTAGCCATCTCTATCTTCCAAAACTACAGGTTTATGTGTAAGGGAAGTTCCCTCTATTTGAGACAAAACAAAGGGCACTTCCCCTATTTTTTAATAATAAATAAGTATTTAATAGGCTTATAAAAAATTTATAGACACTATAAAAAAAAATTCAGCCCTTTAATAGGTCAATTGACCCTCTAAACTCCTCAAAATTCAAAATAGGCTCTGAGGAAGACAATTTGTAAGCAGTATCTGATATAGATTGTATCTTTGCTTGTTTGAGCCTTTTCCATGTTATATCTACAATATGAGGGTGTTTTTAAGTTATTATTATAATTAAATTGATATAATATTTTATTTATCAATCCATCCTTCCTCATATTATTCTCATACCTTGACTGGTCAGGGTTGAGTGTACAAGCTCTTGATTTTGTCTTCACTTATTGTACTTCACCTGTAGGTGGTCACTACCTATTTGGGATTTGAAAAAAAATATATGATATCCCATAATACCTTAGTGTAATTTTATATTATTTTTAACATTAATTCATAATTATGCCCTTCACACTCTTAATTACTAAACTTGCTCATTATCTACCCAGTTACAACAGACTATGCCTTTTTGCCCTATAAGGGGGTAACTTATAGGTATGATTGTATGTTTTAGTCTGAAATAAATGATTAAATACCCATATTTCAGCTTCCATGTCCATGTAAAATTTATATTTACTCATTATTTCAACTTGAGTAGTCCTTCTCCATCACTTTGAATCCCAAACTTGCTCACTATTTATCAAAGTTATACACAATCAATTGTAGGTTAAATAGAATCTTGTAGGTGCTAATTTTTGTTCTAGGACTTGAAGATAATAAAAAAACCTTATTTTAATATTTATACAAAATAATCAAACTAAATTTATTACCTTTATTCCTAGAGTGATGTTATCAACAAAGTTATTAGGCCCATTACTCATGGTAACCTACAACAAAATTGTAGGTACATATTTGTGAAGAATAAGGGACCTATAGGTGTTAATGGAAGACCAAACACAATATAACATTCCATTTTGATGATAATTTTAATATTTTGAATCCTCATTACCTCATTAATACCACTACAACCTAGATATATGCCTCATAAAGTCCTTTTGGGGTGAAAGATCACTAGCTAGGTTTAATGCTTAGAAAGGCATCTTTGAGACTTCAAACTTCCACCTTCCATTAGGTATCTATCATCCATATTTTGAAATTTTCATATCATAAATATAGGATATAAGGAATGATAATTATATTCATAAAAAATAATTTTCAACCTTGTCATATGACCTTCACTAAAATGCTTTAGATCTATGTTTTTACAGTTTAGGAGTTTGGTCTCAAACTCAGTCATTATAATTTGAAGGTGATACCTATAAAAATATACCCATATAAAATTCTTAAAATTTCTTACATGATCCCTTCATAATTTAAGGACTCCAAGGAAGTTACATCTTATTATTTAAATGCTCACAATGGATTTTAGCTCCCTGTCAAAGCCACTTGTAGGTGAGAATTCCATTGTGCAGATAGTGAGGATGAAAAGGTAGATAGTGAGTAGGATATACATGTTTTTAATTAATTTTAGGCCTTCAAAAAACTTTAAAATGGATGAATTTAAAATTTAATGACCTAAAATCAATACCAAACCTCCTTCTCACATGTTTGCTCATGCATGATACCTGTAAGTGCACATTCTAAATATGCAGGCAATGAAGAGGAGTATGGGTAGTGAATTATCTTCATCCCTCAATGAGTCTTATGCTTATTAAAATAAAACCAAATAAATTTTCAAAACCTATAAATTAATTCAAAAAAATTCGCTCTTATTTTCCACATGGTTTTCTTCTTCCAAACACCTATAGTAAGTATGTTCATGGCTGCGTAATTGAAAATGTTGCATATGACTGTAATTCCATGAATATTTCCCTTAGGAAAAGAGATTTATAGGTGAATGTAATAAATATAACATTGGGATATTGTAAAATAAAACATATTCAACCTCTAAGATCACTATTAAAATAATAAAATCCTTCAAATGGTGAAAAAACTACCTATTGCACAGAAAAGTGCACCCTCCTACAACTTAAGATGATTAGTAGATCAAAACACATTTAAATAATTAAAAAAATGGGAAAAATTATATAAAGAATGAAACATATTTTGGAATCAACTTTAGCTATCATTTTGTATGGACTTGCCCAAATGGAGTAAAACCTATAGGGTGTATAGATTAGTAGGTAGAAAAATACAATCAAATTTATGAGGATGGTACATAAAGCACATGCATTAATTATTCAAAATATTATAATGTAAATTAAGGTATCTAAGTGTAATTTCAACTCCACAAGTGTTTTGATATGAAACCTCCCTTGATATCCATACAAAGTACAAACTTGAAGATCAATTCTATGTGCCTAAAAGGGTGAAAAAGGAGAACAATGGTTTTGGGCCAAAAATGGAACTTATAGAGCATTTAAAAAATTTAACTAAGCTTTAATAATTTTAAATGACATTATATAATATTTTCCCATTTGGCACATTTCCCTATGGGTCGTACAAGTGCCAAACTCACCTTTTTCCCTAAGAAAATTGCTCTTTCTTCTAAAGCACATGCCACTTTCAGTTACGAATAGTTGATTAAGATATGTGAGGACACATGGAATGTAACATAACATTTTTTAACCTTCACACTTCCCAAATAATATATAAAACTCATTAAAGGCCCCTTTTTAAACCTCAAAATAACTAAAATGACTACAGACCAAGGCTAGTATAACATCAAATGAAATTAATTAACCTATGAAACACCTTCTGACATATGTATTAGACCTTTAAAACACCTAAAAGTCAATTTTTTAACTATAGGGTTCTAAATTTGACCTATAGGGTTAAATTTGGTCAACAAATTAGTGACTCATTGGGGTAGTATGTTTGATATACTAACTAGACTAGTAGCCTTATCAGTCCATTAGGCTTAGGGAGTCATATGAAGTTTGAGACAAATAGAATAACCTTGATAACAATATTTGATAAAGATAACACCACTTGAATACCTCAACCACTTGAATCAAAGGACACACATAAAAAAATCAAACAAACTAACAAGACATACACACATGTGCTCAAGGCACTTAGGGGAATAAGAAAACAAACAACTATGTATAAATAGAAACTAAGAATACCACCCTCCTAGATCAAAGGGAAAGTTTTAAACCTTCCTTGCTTCATGACATGAAGTATTTAGTGAGACATGTAGCCTTTTATCTTTTAGTATTGATGCTTCCATCTTCTTCATGGTGTTTTCCAACTTCATTGGCATGAGGTTCAAAGAGAAACAAGTAGCTCCATACAATTTGTTTATGAGAATGAAATACTCTTGCATATAAATAACATCAAACTTCTCATGAACATGGTCCTTTATGTGTAAGTTTGAGAATATGATAGTCCTCTCAGCCTTGCTATCATTATTCATGTCTACAACTTCTTATACACTAACATCATCAAATGGCTTCATGATAATAGGTTCTTAAGAAATAGAATTAACCTCATCTATTTGATTAAAAACTAAATATCATGTTTAGATTCATCACCAAACTTGTCCTTAGCTATGCAATCTTTTAGAGAAGTGATTTAACAATTTTGGGAATATTGGTGTATTATTCCTAATTTAGTTAAAGGGTCAAAGTAGTAAAATTAGTAAATAAATATGTAATAATTAAGTTAATGATTTGTATAAATTTTATTGCAATTTTAATCTTTATAAAAATAATAATAATAATAAGAGGGAGAAAATAAGACTTATTTAGAAACTAACTGAGATGGCTAAGATAGAGTCTAGAATTCATTGTGTAGGATTGTGAAATTATCACAAATTAGCATCTGGACTTCATTTTATGACTACAAGAGTGCCAAAATAGGACACTAGTGGTGTTGGAACTATAGTACACTTCTTTCACTAATGTCTAGGAGACTTAAGATTTATAAGTTTTTTTTGTTGTGTTTGTGTGAGCCTGCCTATGAAAGTTTGACTATTGGATGTCCACAAAACTCCTTATAAAGATTATTTATCCTTCAAACCCTAAATTCCATCGTGTTTTGACAAACTTTTGGAAATAATGGGGTTAGTATGTGTAATATGCAATAAACATGTATCCACACCCTTTGTGTGGGCACACTACCTACATACCAATACTCTAAAGAGGGATCAATCATATGTAGTTCTCCCACTTGATGTGCTTTATTTAATTATGTGTATGAAGATGCAAATGCTAAAATTAGGTGTGCTTGATGTGGCTAGGGACTGGTGTAAGGATTTGAATAAGCTTGTAGTAGTATTGGTTGGCTATATGAAGAGATTAGGGAAGATTGCCTTAGTGGTTTTGCTTGTTTACTTTCTTGCTTTATGATAATTAGCAACCCTTTCAAAATGAAATTTTAATGGGATTTTATAGGGATATATTTGTCATGGGTTGAATGTGCTCACATTAAGACAAAAAGAAGAGGGATAATAACCAAAATGAACTAACTATTGGAGGAGAAAATTCACTTGGATAGGAGTGCCAAAATTAGACACTAGAGGGCCTGATGCTATAGTCCAAGTTGGGTAATATAGCCCTAAGTTAATGAGACATAAGGGGATAGATTTGTCATAGAAAGAGAAATATGGTTGAGCTAGGATTAGGTCTAAAAGGCCATAAATGACTAAGAATTAGTGAAAATATGCCTATGAGGATCATAAAAGCAAGCAAGAGGGACCTATGGGT
The DNA here is from genome assembly GCA_037957365.1 of Torreya grandis. Taxonomy (NCBI): domain Eukaryota; kingdom Viridiplantae; phylum Streptophyta; class Pinopsida; order Cupressales; family Taxaceae; genus Torreya; species Torreya grandis. Next base: position 2,274,546 of record JARHVA010001820.1, read on the forward strand.
TGGTTGTCATTAGCTACACTCAAGTTATAAATTTTCACATTTTATATGACTACATTTAACCCCCCTTTATTCTAGTGATGTAGAAAAGTGAAATACTAGGAAAAAGGAAAAATAGAAAGCATACCTAAACTTACTTGTAATAAGGGTGAAGCTCATGACGGTATGTAATGTTGGGTATGCATAGAGAGAGAGCATGATATGAAGAGCAAATTTGAAAGATAAAAAAGAGTATATTAATTCTTACTAGATACATTATATCTAAAATAAGAATGTACAAAGCTAGGTAAGAGAGATGAAGAGAAAGGAATGAATACACCTCATTGGGTACATGATCCAATACAAAACCTATTATAATGATGAGTGATGTTGAGTTATAATGGATGATGTTGTACCAAGAGTAATATCACAAATGGAGTTGAGTAATCAATTCCCTAGAAGTGGACTAAGAATTCAAAGGTTAGCCCTTTGGCTCCATCATCACCCAGTGAGTGAAGTTATGAGATCATGCATGTGATAATCAATGTTTGGTCTATGTGTCCAATCCATCTTAGTAGGTGGTTTAAGAATACAAAAGCTAGCTAGTCCTTTGGCTCCATCATTTCCTCATGAACTGAAGCTATGAATTGATACCAATATGAAATGTGTGTCATATGAGATATATCTTGAAGCCCATGAATGATCTATAATCTAAAAATGTGGCATATATATCTAAATGTGTACTAGAAATTAGGTCACTCTTGGCCAACTCAAAAAATCTGGATATTAGGCTTGTATGAAAGCCACTTCAAAACTAGGCTATAGGCTTATGTGGAAGCCACTAAAAAATGTGGAGGTTAGGCTTGTATGAAAGCCACTCTGGAATGATGCCAACCACCTGTAGATGGAATAAGGCATGTAATTATTGAGAATGTGTAGGTAATGTACTAAACTTAGAAATAAAATAAAAAAATGTACCATGTACATTGCCCCTAATCACTAGTGTTTGGAACATGGATTATGATCTATAATTTATTCCAACTACATTATCTAAAATTGGAAGCAAGATCTATCATGCCATGCATGATGCCCCCTATATCTAGATTCTCTAAGAAAAAGTGTATTGGAAACTATTGATTCTAAAGTAGTATGAGTGTGCAAAACTATAGTTTAACCTACCTTTATGCTTGCTTCTAGAAAGTCTAGTTTTTCTATTGTTTGGATAAGAGCACCAAAAACAAACACTAGAGGGTTAGGTGCTATAGTTTGATCTTGGCACTATTATTGTAGGCTAAATTTGATAATTATTCTGACATTTTCACTATCTAATTGGTATATTCTATCTCATTTGATGTTTGGTTGTTGTTCTAGGTGTTTTGAATGCTACTTTTTCAACTGTTAGGAGCTCTTATATTTGTTATAAAAACCTTCATTTTTTGCCCCCTCATTTGAGGGTAGGAATGAAGACCCTAAAATGACTATTCTTAGAAGAAAGAGTCCTAAAAATGTGTTATTCTACAAAGATACATGATATAGTAATGATAATCGATAATATATCTCAAGACATAACATAGTTTGTAATGAGAGGTTATTAGATCAATAGGGGAATATATATATATATATATATATATATATATATATATATATATGCAATAACATGTGAGATGTATTGAATTAAAATTAAAATTCTAGTTAGTTTTTTATTTATTAGTTGTCATGGAGGGATGGAGCATGATGTCTATCATAGCATCCAAGAAATCAAGATAATGTATGATTTGGATCATGGTATTACAAATAATTTAAAATCAATCAAGCAACAAGCACATAAAACAAGAAGCAAGAAGCATACAAGAGTCGATAAGGGGCCAAGAAAATAAGGGACATGGACACATGTCACTCAAATTAGAAGTCAAGCATACAAGGCATGTTTAAATTTTGCATACACATATAATTGAAACAAGAAAGGTTGGTGTGAAATCCACAATATCATAAGAGAGTATAGGCAAAAGACATTGGCAAATGTCCTAAGGCACACACAAGAATATAAGCAAAGGACATTGGAAAATGTCCTAAGGCACATATAAGAGACAAAATAAGAATTGATAAATACAATCATATCTAGATATAGAAAGAAAGAAGTAAAGCATGTAAATAATGGAAATAAAATAAAATCTAACTAATCAAATCAAGAAGTGAAAGTATGTAATACATGTAGTATAAGACTAGGTATATACTAGGAAATACACAAGTGTTATATACTAGCGAGATGTCGATCTAGTAATCTATGACAACTAGTAAATAATGTACATCAACATGATCACTAGAGTGTGTAGTGTAGGAATGACATATAACCTGGATGGTGTAGTCATGTAGAAGATGCCCCCAATGGGTATGTATATCGATGCATGTCTTGGATGTAGAAGTAGGATGCCCCATAAATGGGTAGAGTGAAGCAATCAAAGATCTGTATGTCACTATACATAATCAAAGAATGTCAAATGAAGCAAGGTAATGCAGGTAAATTGATAAATAATAAGCTAAGGAGAGAGAATAGGCTATAATTATTGTAATGGTGCATGTTATAGGTTACTGTGTCATTGGAATTTATCATATAGTTTTGTATATTTTAAACATTCATCTTCCATGATGGGCCAGTAGTACCCTTGTTGAATCAATTTGTGTGACATGCATTTTCCATTGAAGTGACCACCACACTCACTATCATGTATCTATGAAAGAGCAATTTTGGCTTCTACTGAAGTCAAACATTGAAGGATAATTTATAAAGGTATCCAACAATGATTACATAATGGAGTGCTTGTTTGTGTAACTTGAATTTTTTATTTCATGAAAAAGTGTTTGGTGTAATAGATTTTTTTAGAAAGTTATAGATATCAGAGAACCATTCTGGAGTTGTAGAACTATGTGTAGTGGCTAACATGGATAACATAATCAAATCCACATTAGATATTGATGGTGATTATAATCATTTAATTGTGAAAATAGATTGATCATCATTAATTTCAATAGGAATCAAATATTTGACACTTTCCATAGCATCTATGTGTTAGTTATCTTTTCTTGGTATACTTTCTATAGAAAAGTAGTTAAACTATGCTAATAAACATTGTACCATGTTTTGGTATGGGATAAGATATTCTTCTTGTGTCTAATAGATATCATTGACATGGTTTACCACAAGTTGGGAATCACAAAATACTTGAATAGATCTAATTTTAGAAGGAATAGGTGGTAAATAGGCCTAAAATAAGTAATTCATAGTCTATGGTGTCATTGGTGTAGGAGAAACTTAATCGATATGCAATAGGAACTATGTGACCAAAAGGGTTGATAAAGATAATGACTACCCCTAAAATATATGTGCATCAAGAACCATCAAATAACATGTTCCAAGTATCAAAATGAGTAGAAGAGGGAGTGAAATAATTTCTAAATGTATCACTAATAGGATTAGTGTCCAGGAGTGGTGCAGTTGCCAAATTGTCTACAATAATTTATCGCTTTATTGATTTCTAGTGAACTATTTTTAAGTCAAAATCTATTAATAACATAACCCATTTTATGATGCGACTGGATAGACATGGTTTTGTAATGATAAACTTTAAGGGATCTACATTTGTGATAACCTGAGTCTCATTATTTACCATGTAATGTCAAAGTTTTTGTCTAGAAAAAACTAATGCTAGACATAGTTTTTCTATTGTAGAATATTTTTTTTTGTAATCAACTAATGTATGATTGATGTAATAAATTGCTTACTTGATATGTTGATCATCATACTATGTTAAGAATGCTCATAATGCATGATCTATTTTTGAGATAAATAGGAGGAAAGGTCTATTAGGTATAGGTGGTACTAAAATAGGTGAATTAAGAAGATATTTCTTGATTATATAAAATATTTCTTGACAATCCTGGTCTGAGACAAACTTTGTATGTTTCTTTAATAATTGAATGAATGACTGAGTTTTATCTACAAGCTAAGCTATAAAATGGAGTATTTCTTAGATCTTGCCTTTTAAATATCAAAGCTGTTTTAGGTTTGTATGAGGTGGAATGTCAATAATTACTTTGAATTTATTAGGGTCAACCTCTATGCCATGCTAGGAAATAATGAAGCTTAAGAGTTTACCTAATGTAACTCCAAACACACACTTCTTTAGGTTTAATCAAACATTGTATTGCTTGAGTCATTAAAATATCTATCATAAACTCATGGTGTGACATTGTCATTGTTTTTATTTGGCTAATATATCATAGACATAATCCTTGATGGTGTGGTGAATTAAGTCGTGAAACATATGCATCATAGTATGTTGATATGTGGCTATAACATTTTTTAATATAAAAGGCATGATAATGTAGCAAAATGTGCCTTAAGGTGTTATAAAATATGTTTTATCTTGATCTTCTTTGGTGATTTTGATATGGTTTATCCTGAAAATCCATCATAAATGACAAAATTTCATATATAACTATGGAATCTATGATCATGTAAATGTTAGGTAAAGGAAAATCATCTTTTAGACATGCTTTATTTAAATCTCAAGAATCAAAACAACACTAAATTTGTCCATTGGGATTTACCATATGGACTATATTGAAAACCCATTTAGGGTGTGTTATTGGTCGAATGAAGCTAAAATATAAGAGGTATTTGATCTCATCTTTGACTAAGAGAGCTAATTTAGGATGCATTTTACAATTTTTTTGTTTAACTAGTTGAGCATCTGGATATAAAAGAATTTGATGAACTGCTATAGATGTATCAATTCCTAGCATATCTAACTAAGACCAAGTGAAGAGTTCTAGAAAATCTATTAAAGTTTTACAAATATCTATAACCTCTTCTTTTCATAGGGTAATGGATAACAAGACAATACAAGGATGTTGATCAGTTCCAAAAATGAAATTAACTATTTCCTCATTAAGTGATGTGCAATGATCTAGTGTGTATGGGGTTGTAGGAATAGTATCATCTAAATCAAGTGGTATGTCTTGGGGAGAATCTATATTTTATCCAAAGTATGCATATGTATTTGTGTAATGGGGAAATCTATTTTTATGATAGCAAGATGGGAGGTCCTCATATGCTCTAATAAATTATAAGAGGGATTCATCATTAGAGAATTCATCTAATGTGTACATATCTGGTGAAACTGTATAATCAATAAGATCAAGATAGATAAATGATAATGTTGAAGTATGATTAATGGTGTGGTTTATTGATATCATGGGTGGAAAAACTTTATATTATTTGAAGTTGTGGAAGAAGGTTTACCATGAAGATGAGTAAGTTGATATCTTAGTCCTTACCTTCCATGTTGTGTGGATGCCTCGATAGGATTGATGATTATTTATTCGTGATTTGCAAGACCTTTGCCATGGTATCCCATATTATTAAGACATTTAAGTGAAAAAGGGGAAGTAAATTGGTGATTTGGTATCAGTGTTATTATATAACTTGGAATCATCTAATGTGTTGCATGGTCCAAGGGTGCATTATAAGTAGTGGGTTGTGTAGATATATTACTAAGATTAAAGTGTATAATATAATTCTATGGAGATTTGGTAGATTGGTAGTATTTAAAAGGTTAACTATCTTTTGGGCATGTTTAGATATAGCCTTTGTGACTAAATTTTAGACAATCATGGAGTGTATAAGGGATTGCATACATATCATGAATCTAAGGCCAACCAAAAATAAATTATAATTGATGTCATTTGACATGACTTGGCAATGTCTTCAACCCTATGGTAAGATTGAGTGTTATTTGACCCATGACTTTCTATGGGATATTGTCAAATCCTCTTATGTTTATGTCAAAATGGTCTAGATCTTGAGGTTGTATATTAAGACATTTAAGAAAAGAAATGTTGAAGATTTTGAGTCATAAACCATTATCAACTAACACTCTTTTTACCCCCACATCATTAATTCTTAATTGAATATATATATGTTATTCAATGATATGTCATAGGAGTAAATCCTCTTTCTCGAAGGAAATATGTTCTTCAGTCCATTACATTGTGTTAAAGAAAGAGGCAACATAAGCTATTTTGGAAGAAAAAGGAATTATAGTATTTCAAAGGGATGCATATAATACATCTTTGTAAACATCTAATCATTGAAGGATCTTTAAAACTAAAACTATATTGGAAGGGGTGATAACTTGAGTTATAAAGCTATGTCCATGGGTATAATTAACCTGCCTATCTTCATGAACTTGGGTAATAGCATGTACCTCATGGTCTACTATAGGAATAAATTTGGTAGCAGGTATGATCTAAGAAATAGATGTACTAAGTGTGAAGGGAGGAGGGATATATATACCTCCTAGTGTTTTCTTGTGTTTAGTAGTGATAGGGAAATACTCAAAGGTAGACAATGAGTTATATGCATCTAGGGAGAAATCATGAATGTGAAATTAAATGTATGAAATTGAAGTTATAAATTGTATAACAATATCTTTATAAAGATAATTATACTTGAGAGATAGAAATTTTGGGATAGAAAGTGTGAATTTCTGCATGAATGCATAAGAAACTTTGACATGTGCTATGACATTTCTAATGTGTTTAACATGATAAACTTAGAAATTTTTTCCATATAAGAGATGGAAAGCAAGAGATAAAATACATGAATGTTTTCATGAATACATAAGAAAATTTGAAATTTCCTATGACATTTATAATGTGTTTAACATGATAAATTTGAAATTTTTTCCATATGAGAGATATAAATCAAGAGATGAAACCTTGTATTAAAGACAAGTAAACTTTTATTTGAAGGAGAAATATCTTACTATGTTTAACAATGAATTTCTTAATATAATCCCATTTTATGAAAAATATACATGAAAAGCAAAGAATAAAGCTCAGTATTATCATATGGTAGACTTCATCATTCATGTACATGATAGTACCAAGTATGGTCTCCTTATTATTTACTAAAAATACAAGAAATATTTGAAAATAAGTGAGATCCATTTTTGAAATCTAATTTTAAATGCAATGTAATGCCTCAAGAAGCAAATACGAATTAGTACATGTAACTAGGGTTGTGAAATGAAAATATTTTTAAAATTACCAAGGAATTTTAAAATTTGATGCAAATTTTTGATTTAAATATATAAGTAAAAATTCAAAAAATTATTGGAAAATTCTTGATTTGAAAGGACCTAGTGCATGAAATTAGGGTTTGGAGGATTTTTTTTTAATTTACTATGGAATTTTAAAATTTAAGGTGAATTTTTAATTTAAATATGCTAATAAAAAATTAGAAAAAAATAGGAAAAATACTAGGAAAAATATAGGGACCTAGTATGGGCAACTAGGGTTTGAAATAAAATTATTTTAAAATTAATACAAAATTGTAAAATTTAATGATATTTTTTATTTTATTATGTAGGTAAAAAATTAAAAAAATATATGAGAAATAAATAGGAATTTTTTCGCTAGGGTTTCTAAGATTTTTATATGCAAACAAAGTAAGTCAGGTTCACCAAATGATTTAACAATTTTGGGAATATTGGTGTATTATTCTTAAAGGGTTTGAGTTGTAGAATGAGTAAATAAATATGAAATAATTAATATAATAATTTGTATAAATTTGATTGAAATTTTAATCTTTTTAAAAATAGTAATAAGAGGGAGAAAATAAGACTTAGCTAGAAACTAAGTGAGATTGCTAAGACAGAGTTTAGTATTCACTATACAGGACTATGACACTATCACAAATCAAGATCTAGCCTTCATTTGATGATTGTATAGGAGAATTAAAATATGACACTAGTGGTTCCAACACTATATTCCACTTCTAATATTGTTTTCCAAGAGACCTAATCTTTCTAGGTTTTGTTTATTGTGTCTATGTGAGCCTACCTATTAAATTTTGACTATCAGATGTCTGTGGAACTCCTTATAGAGCTGATTTATCATTCAAACCCTAGAATCCATTATGATTTGAAAATTTTTGGGAAAGAGGGGGGGTTATTGTGTGTAAGATGCCCTAAATGTGTATTCACACCCCTTGTGTGGGAACACTACCTACATACAAATACTATGAAGAGGGATCAAGCCATATGTAGTCCTCTCACTTGATGTGATTTATGCAATTATGTGTATTAAGTTGAAAATGATAAAATTGGGTGTGTTTGAGGTGGATAAGGATTGGTGAAAGTATTTGAATAAGTTTTTAGTAATATTTTTTGGTTGTATGTAGACAATAGGGAAGATTGACTTAGTGGTTTTGCTTTTATTCTTGCTTTCTTTATGATAATTTCCAACCCTTTCCAAATGAACTTTAAATGGGTTTTCATAGGGATTTATTGGTCATGGGTTGAATTTTCTCACATTTGGCTAACAAGAAGAGAGATAAAAACTAGAAAGAATTGACCATTGGAGGCAAAAATGCACTTAGATAGGAGTGTTGAAAGTAGACACTAGAGGGATTAGTGCTATATTCCAATTTAGGTGCTATAGTCCTAAGCTAATGGGACTTGGGGGGTAGACTTTTCATGGAAAGAGAAGTATAGCTAAGCTAGGATCAGGTCTGGAAGGCCACATATGATTGGGAATCAATGAAAAGATGCCTATGAGGGTCTTGAAAGTAAGTAAGAGGGACTTATGGTTTAGGTGTCATTAGCCACACTCAAGTTACTAATTTTCACAGTTTAATTGACTACAATAATTTTTTTTACCTGAACTATAAAATTCTTTGCATATGGCATTGAAATTCTTCCATAAATCCTCTTCCTCATGAATGAATTCTTAAAGAGTTATTTCCTCTACTTTGATATCATGAAACTCTCCTAGGACTGACACTTCTTTAGGGGTGAATTGAAAGTGCTCTCCATCCTTGATATAAAATTATACTTCATGCTTGAGATATCCATTCACAACTTCATGATCGAACATGGAGTCTTCTTCAAATACCTCTCTCTTCAAGTCTTAGCCAGATTCCTCATGGATACACATTCACTAAAAAATGAAAGTAATAGAGTCTACTTTATGGACATACATCCCATGAAATATGGACGCAAAACCTTATGGATTGTCCCTTTGTTTACCAAGGGGATTCCTTATGTGATTTCTTCCTCATAGTCACTCATAAGGTCTTCTAGATTAGCCATGAATTGAGCTTTCTCTTCCTCACTTGATTCTCTCAAGATAGGATCTTTCTAAATAAGGGGTGAGGTGGAAGGTTGAGGGATAGGCTTATGTGAAGGAGATGAAATGTGATGTGTATTATAAGGTTGATTAGCTGAAGATGGAGATGTAGTATAAGGTGAATGAGTTGGAGATGGAGTGTAGGATGAAAGAGAAGGCTTATTAGTGGGTTTAGAAAAGACAAAAGTACTAGTAAGCTCATATAAAAGTGAGTTCTTGGGTTGATTAAAGGGAATAACATCTATAAGATAAGTATTTTCACCTTGTAATTGATATCCTTATGTATACTCCATGGACACATCTGATTTCATATGACAAGACTCATAGAGTAATCTTAAGGCTAATAGGCATCATAGTATGAATGATAGGGCTCACATTGGGGATGATAGAGAGGTGTTTATTGATAGGTTTCTTGGTATCATTATTCATAGGGTTTTTAAAAAACATGGTGTTCATATGGAGATGGAAATGAATGGATATAGGGTTGCTATGGCTAATAGGACTGATAGACATTTTGATAGGACTATTAAGGAGTAAAATTTAGTTCATAACAAGGCTGATAAGAAGGTTCATGATATAAGTATTGTCCATATCTATCCATATCAAAATAATATGTCAAAATAAACACAAAAATTAATAAACACTTTTAAATAGATATACTTAGGCTGATATAACCATAAGTTATCATTCAGAGTCACCATTGGTGTTAGCTTGATTGATTCTAAAACATGATAAGGGAAAGACACACCAATAATCTTCCCAATTATTAGACCAAAAGTCCCATTAGGCATGCCAAAAACTATTGTCACTTGGATTTTTACCCTTTTAAGAGATGCCTAATCTCTCCTCATCCAAGTGGCACAATGAAAACACCTCTAGGTTATGTGTGAGCCTAAGAATGAGGTGAATCTCTTGATAGGGTTAGGTCCCTTGATGTACCACTTTAGATCACTACTACACCTGAACTTTGGGGGAAAATGGCTAGATATAAATTAAATAAAACCATTCTAAGGGAGGTGATATACCAAATAAGATGATTAATTCCAACCAACAGCATGTTATACATGAGAACAAAGGACTAACTAAACATACACTCCTTCAATCTACATCTTCTCACATAAATGTTACATTATGAGGTTAAGGATGAATGTGTAAAGATAAGAGGACTAGAAAAGAGGCCTTGAATGGCAATAGTGAATATACTAACTCACTCAATCCTTGACATTTCTTTGAACACTTCACATGCCCTACAAGAAGAAGCTTTCCAACTAAAAATAGGATAAAAAAATGAGACAACATGCTAAGGAATCCATAGTATTAACTAATCAAGATCCAAAATTGAAGTATAAAACACTATGAAAAATGATGAAGAGGTAAAAAAATAGTATTACTATTGATTAAATGGTATGAAAATGAGTAGGGCTTCATAATATTTAGGTGGAGTATGAGTTATAATGGCCAAAATGGCTAGTTCTTATAGAATTTGAGAGAGAGAGGAGAAGATAAAAGTAAATTGGTCATAAGGACAATTTTAAAGATTAAAAAATTAGTTACTTATGCATGATAAAATTATGTGAGATGAGCCATGCAAGGTAAAGAAGCACAAGTGTCCATCCAAGTCATAAAATTCATGAAAAGTAGCATGAAACTCCTCATTCTAGCTTAGAAAACTACCTTCATGATTTGGTCCTATTTTAACATTTAAAAAATGCTTAGTGATAGGTATTATGATTGGAATGAATGGGGAGGATTTCAAACATGCATTGGTTGTAGTCCTAGTCATCTAAAATCAGCTGGGAATGAGCCATCATCATCTATAGTCTAAAAACATCTTCCTTCATGCACCTTGCACACTTGGCCTCCAAAAAAGCATCATTTTTCCATTAAATTTAGTGGGATATATTTAATTACACCTTTAAACACCCTCTATGGACTTATAAGAATCACACACACCTTAAAATCAGCTCACTTAATGTTTTCCATCCTTTTCACTAGCTTGTACATTATGCTAGTTTTGACTAGCTAAGATGAGAGCTATTATTTTAAAAAATTATAATTTTTTATAATTAATTAAATGGAAATATTTTGTTATTAAAATTCATATTATTTACCCTAAAATTTATTTCATCTCTTGAAACCTCTTGTATCTTGTAAACCACATAAAATAATCAAAAGTACCCTATTTTGTACCCTATCTATACAATTCTATAGAATAAAAAATCATAGGGAGTATCCTAAGAGAGTATCATAAAATTTTAAATCATCATCCTAATCAAAATATTCCATTATATTAGCTTTCTAACTCCATTTCCATAAACTGGTCACTAGCAAGGGTTTTAAAGGGTTTAGGCCTATTTTAACCTCTTAATATTTATTCATAAAGATGGGACATTAAAACTAAAAAAAATTCCAAAAATTAATATTTAAATACCCTTTCAAACATCATTTAACTTATTATATTCACATGAATAACATCAAAAGAGATATTAGCACTTGAAATCACCCTATCAAGCTTCTCCTTCTCTTTCCACAATCTTGAGTGGATTTTGAGCTCAATAAATGGCTTATTTATGGTTTATATATCCTTAAAAATGTTTATAACCTCAATTATACCCCCATATAAATTATAAAATATGTTAAAATTCATATCTCATGTTCGAAGAGTGAATGGCCCTCATTTGGATACTAGGCCTAAACCACGTCCAATAGGCCTGCCTGCAATCTTTGTGTTATAAACCATCCAATTTGACTTATTTTAATTAAATAATATTATTATAATCTAATTTCACCATATAAACATTTTTAAACTTATTATATATCTTACCTCATGCTAAAAATGGGTTTGACTTCTCATTTGGGCAATAGGCCAAAACCTACCTAGTAGGCTTGCTTGCAACTCTAGCTACGTAGACCAATTTGTTGCATTTCATCATTTTTTGATTAATTTTTCATGTTTTAATAGGTTAAAATAAAATTTAAAAATATTATTTCAAGTTCCAAATATCTCCTAACTCACCTAGCCATCTCTATCTTCCAAAATTGTAGGTTTCATGAGTAAGGGAAGTGCCCTCTATCTAAGACAAAATAGAGGGAAATTACCCTATTTGACCAAAATAAATAATAATTTCAGAGTCTTATAAATTTTTTATATACACTATACACAAACTTTAAACCCTTGACTATGTCAATTGACCCTCTAAACTCCTTGAAATCTAAAATAGGCTCCTAGGAAGACATGTAAGTAAGATCAGATATAGACTGTGTCTTTGCTTATTTGAGCCTTTTCCTTGTTATATATCTGATATGAGGGTTTTATTAATTTATTATTATTATAATTAAATTTATTAATCTCTTATTTATTAATCCATCCTTCCTCATACTTTTCTCATGCCTTGAATGGTTAGGGTTGAGTGTACAAGCTCCTAAATTTATCTCTGCTTGTTGTATTGCACCTATAGGTGCTCAATACCTATTTGGGATTTGTAAAAAAAATTATGAGCTCCCCTAATCCATTAGGTTCAATTTATCCTAATTTTTACCCTTTAATTCATACTTAGTCCCTTCACACTCTCAATTACTAAACTTGTTTACTATCTACCCAGTTACAATAGACTATGACTTTTTGCCTTAGAAGGGGGTAACCTGTAGGTATGATTGTATGTTATCTAAAATCAATTCTCAAATACAAATATTGAAGTTTCCATGAAAATATAAATTTTATATTTACTCATTATTTCACCTTGATTAGTCCTTCTCCATCAATTTGAATCCCGAACCTACTCACTATTTATCAAAGTTATGCACAGTCAATTATAGGTTAAATAGAATCTTATAGGTGTTAATGATTATTCTAAGCCTTGAAGATAATAAAAACAACCTTATTTTAAGATTTATAAACCATAATTCAATTTAATTTTTTCATTTATTCATGGATTGAGGTTATCAACAAAGTTATTAGGCCCATTACTCATGGTAACCCTATACCTAGACTGTAGGTACATATTTGTGATGAATAGGGGACCTATAGGTGCTAATGGAAGACCAAACATAATATAACATTATATTTTGATGATAATTTAAATATTTAAAATATTATTTACCTCATTAAGACCACTAAAACCTAGATATATGCCTCATAAAATCCTTTTGGGATGCAAGATCACTTAAGGGTTCAAATTTTGTAGATATTACTGCCTAGGTTTAGTGCTTATAAAGGTATCTTTGAGCCTTCAAAATTATACTTTCCATTACGTTTATATCCTCCATATTTTAAAAATTTCATATCATACGTAGAGGCTATAATACATGTTAATTATATGAATCAAAAATCATTTTAGACCTTGTCATATGACCTTCACCAAAATGCTTTGGATCTCTATTTTTATAGATCAAGATTTTGGTCTCAAACTCAGTTATTATCATTTAAAGGTGATCCCTATCACAATATTACCATATAACATTCTTAACATGTCTAACATGATCCCTTAAACATGTAAGTACTCTAAGGAAGTTCCATATTATGATCTAAATTCTCATAACAGCTTTTAGCTCCTTATCAAGGCCACCTATAGGTGGGCATTCCACTATGTAGGCAATGAAGATGAAAATGTAGGAAGCAAGTAGGATGTAAATGTTTTATATAAATTTTAGGCATTCAAAATACTTTAAAATTGATTCATTTAAACTTTAATGAACTCAAATTAGTACCAAACCTCCTTCTCACATGTTTAATCATGCATGATACCTGTAAGTACATATTCTGAATATGTAGGTAGTGAAGAGGAGTATGGGAAGTGCATTATCTTTAGCCCTCAATGAGTCTTGACCTTATTCAACTAAATCAAAATGAATTTTAAAAACCTATAGATTAATTCAAAAATCTATGCTCCTATTTTCCACATGGTTTTCTTCTTCCAAACACTTATATGTATGCATTCTCATGGTTGCCTAATTAAAAATGTTATATATGTTTGTAATTCCATGAAGAGTTACCTTGGGAAAAAAGATTTATAGGTGAATGTGATCAATATAAATTTATTATAATTTAAAACAAAACATATTTACCATCTAAGACCACTATCAAAAGAAGAAAATCCTTCAAATGGTGAAAAAACTACCTGTTACATAGAAAAGTGCTCCCTCCTACAACTTAAGATGATTAGCATATAAAAATAACTTTAAATGATTAAAAAAACATGGGGATCATTAAATAAGGAAGGAAACATCCTATAAAATCAACTTTAGAAACTGGATTGTATGAACTTTCACAAAATGGAGCAAAACCTATAGGGTGCATAGATTAACAGGCAGAAAAACACAGTCAACTTCATGAGGATGGTTCATAAAGCACATTTCATAATTATTAAAAATATTTTAATTTAAATGAAGGTATTTTAGTGTAATTTCACCTACCTAAGGTGTTTTCTCTAAAACCTCCCCTGTTGTTTTTATAAAATACAAACTTGAAGACTGGTTCTATGTGCCTAGAAGGGTGAAAAAGGAGTACAATGGTTTTGGGCCAAAAATAGAACTTATAGAGATTTTAAAATGTGGAACTAAGATTTAGTAATTTAAAGGGAAATTATATGATATTTTCTCATGTGGCACACTTACCCATGGGGTGTACATGTGCCAAACTCAATTTTTTCCCCAAGAAAACTGATATTTATTCTAAAAAACCTACTATTTTCAGTTACCAATAGTTGATTAAGACATGTGAGGACACATGTCATGTGACATAACCTTTTAAAACCTTCATACTTTCTAAGGAATCCATACAACTCATTAAATGCTCCTTTTTTGACCTCAAAATGACTAAAAGGATTAAAATGACTAAGGACCAAGGCTAATATAACATCAAATGACATTAATTAACCTATAAAAAACCTTGTTACATATGTATTAGACCCCTAAAATACCTAAAAGTGAATTTTTTACCTATAGGGGTCCCAATTTGACGTATAGGGTCAAATTTGGTCAACACATTGCTAGGTCTTTTAGAAAATAAGGCACAAAATCTAGGCTCAAAATAGGTATTGCTATATCTTTTGGGAACAAGGAAAAAAGTCTAGATTTCAAAATAAACAAGGTATAAAAGGAAAGAGATGTAATATAACAAATTTGGAAAACATTGACATAAAATAGGCATTCATATTTATACACACATTTGATCATTTGGCACAAGACATGAAATTTAGGCATATGAAAGATAGACCACTTCCTAAATTTAGGAACAAAAATAGTATTTAATTGAGCAAAAAATTAACCTAATTTTCACAACCTAAAATTTAAGGGTGAACACTTAAGCCAAAATTACACGAGGAATAGGTATAAACCAGTCAATGTTTAGATTTGAACTTATCAAGGCTTAATTTCCAACTTGATTTAGAAGACTAGGCTTCTTAAAATAGATAATAAGCTAGATAAGAATGAAAAACATAATGGTATTATACATAGATCCTAAAGGCACACGTGATATAAAGATATGAAAAATATTTTTTTAAAAATAAATTTAAGGTACAATACTTAGAATGAAATGGGCAACATAATGATGCCCATTTCAAAGAAGTGACACATAAAAAGTTGGATAAATGACTAAGGCAAAAGGTGTGATGTCAAATGGACAACATATTGTCTCTTCAAACAAAGGATTGATGTAAAAACAAGACTCATTTTTGATGTGGTATGCTATAAAAATAATTTTAACTCAAGACCATTCAAGTAAAAAGGACAAATGACAAAAAACCTAAGTGTAACATTCTAAATCTTAAAACTGATAAGGTTGCATCATATTTTCAAATTATGTCTATATACTTTCTCTTGAGAGGATTAATATTCTTAATACAAAAAGTAAAAGTTCATGAAAAGTAGGGTTTTTGAGCCCCCTCTTCTCTCAAGAGCTTGTATTATGATATGAAACTTAGAGATACTCATCTTGCATTAATAGTATGTTTGCAACAAGTGGGGTTGTCTAAACTATCAATTTTCATTCATTTATAAATAGTTCCATATGTGTGTCAAACACTAAGGAATAATCACATCATTTGTATCCACATTAGTTAATTTTTTTTGAAAATTTCTTATCCTTTTCACAACCAATACATCCATCAATTGCTCAGTATAGTGTGATGTTTGAGTTGCCCCTATGTTATGAGAATGAGTACCACTAACAGAGCTTATTTTAACTACTCAAAACAAGCATCCCAATGGGTCACCCTCAATTTATATACCCCACTATGAAGTGGGGTTGAAACTATGTTTGGAGATGAATTCCCAAGTCAATGCATCCTTACAAAACTTTTAGGGAGGTGATAAACTCCAACCCACAAGCTAAAATGCATGAAAATAAAGACAAGTGGAAGGACTTTACGATCATTTTGGGATTACCATAATCATGAAAATTTTAGGAGGGCCTTATCCTTTCCTTTCACACATTTTGAATAAAGTGATAAATGCAAAGGGTGGGCATTTTTTATCACCCAAGTTACTTAAAGGGGATGGGGGGAGAACATACACACAACATTTGTTTTGCTAAACAAATACTTCAACAAATAAGCATAAAAATGAAAACTCTTATGAGTATGTAACTAAATTGAGATTTAATTTTTATAACACCAAAATGAAATATATTATGAATTTTTTACCCATTGGCATTTGTTATTTAATAATTGCCAACTTTAAAAAAACTAAGAGATGAAAATAACTAAGTAAATTTTAAGCACCAAATGCAATGTGTGTAATATTTAAGCATGTTTAAACTTTTCTCTTTCCACCTCAAGACCTATAAATTGTTAGAGGGTTTAATTGATTAGAAGCCCAAAAGCATGTGAGAAATAACAATTCAAAGTTATCTCTTAGTTTTTTTATAAAAATCTTAGAGAACAATCATCACTTATCCAAAGAGATCAATGTCAATTATAGAAATCAACGTTGAGAAGGTACATCATTGATGTTTCCTATAAAACACATAAAAATAGAGTCTATTTTGATTTAAAAATATGGTTAATAAATGAACTTAAAACTGAAACGTCTCATGGATTTTGAAATAAAATGGGTTATACAAACAACATGCAGATCATCAAACACAAAATGGAGACAAGAAAACTTAAGCAAAAATATTCTTAACTATGTCCCCTACCATGCTGTATTTTATACACAAAGATCATGGTCAATTCCTATAATATATGTCAATCTATAAAATTAGTGTCACTCCCTGCAACCTATGACTTGATTAAATTAAAAAGATGTGAAAACCAAAGTTAAAACTTGAAACTTAAAGATTCATGTGCATCCATTAGAAAAACTAAAACCAACATATCAAACTCCTTGTGCATATGGGATATTTTGTCCCAATAGGTATGCCATGATGTGAACAAGGAATATATAGAGGGGTGTTAGGAGAATAAAGTGGATCTTAAAGCAACACAAGATATTCTTAGATATTTATGTGTTATGTATTCATTTGTCAGCTATATGTATTTTATCTTATCCTCCATGACTTGTAATAGATAGAAGATAAACAGTCTCATATTTTGGCACCAAAGTATGAGAAGAATGTAAATAGTCAGAAACTATAAACTAATACAAATATGTATGCTTGTATGAAGAAGAGAGTTAAACCTTATTGAGATCAATATAGACTATTTGGTTATGGTTACCTGTTATATTTATTATTTGTGTTCCTTGTGTGTACTATCACGTTTAATGTTTGGTTTAATCCTATCTAAATTAATCTAAATGATTTGTAAACATTAATGAAGTATTGATTGATCCTAATTCCTATCAAATGCACAATAATTTATCTTTGTTATGCTTATATTTTCCTTGTTGAATATGAATTATTTACACCATCCTGTGCACTTGAGTAAAACTTAGTTATCCTCATACTTATCATGTTATGATACATCAAGAACCTATGCTAACAATGTTGTAGTGAGCATGAAAACACTCCTTGTAGAGGAAGTTATTCTAAGATGGTTATCGAGGTAGTGAGACATTGAAACATGGTCAGACCAAAAAATATGGAATTTCATAGAAGAAGAACCTAAAAGGACTGGTATTACCACAAGTTAAATTATTCAAAATCACATATATGATGAGATATATGAAATTTTTAGGTGTGAATTACCTAAAATAGTAACTAACTAGCTGACAAGATTGAAATACTATTGCTTCAATCCCAAAATAAAAGAAATAATTACTTGGATTAAAGAGAAGATAGACTAGTTGCTAAAACTAGAAACCAATTAGTTAAGAGTAATAGACTATTAGGTTGATACCACCATATATGGTTACATTAATGATTTTGTAGTATAAGGATATATAACATTTGAAGCTATGTAGGACCATTTTGTCTAAGGAATTAGAGAAAAAAATTGCAGTGACTACCTCTCCTTATAAAGATGTTTGTTGTGGATAAGGCCATGGTGCCTAATCCAACCAATATAGAGTAGTTACTTTAGGTGTATGGGGGTGTGTGTGACATGATATTGAATGGTGGTTAGATGAGTCAGTAAGGCTTGCACCTAAATCTAGAATGAAGACATAAGGGAAGAAGAGTCAAAAGAAAATTTTATATTTAAACATAGGTTAAACATAGGTTCAAGTGTAGAAGAAAAATAATTCATAGGAAAGAACCATTCAACAGAAGAGCACATGTCCCCACATCGTAATATTTTATATTCTCGTAGAATTTTTTAGCTAGGTAAATAGGAAGATAGTAGTTGTGAAGGACCATTTTTAGAGCATGTGCAATGTTGGGGAACCAAAATTCAAACCAAATAAATTATAAAGGCTTTAAATTCCATAGGATTAGTTGAAATTGAACAAAATAAATAAGGAAGCATAGATAAACAAAGTACACACTCTAACTCTTTTAGTGCACAGAGTAGTACATAGGTAGGAAAACCTAGAATGTAACATCCTCTAATAATATCTACACTATAGACTTAATCCATACTAGTTAAAATGATGGGTCATCAAGTAGGATTTATAAACTTAGCAATCTATGATGGGTCTATGGATCCTGAATAATACCTTCTAACTTGAAAAATGAGATGGAAATCTAAGGGCATCACTGATGAATCTATCAGAAAGTGAGAGTTAGTAGGAATACTAACTAGAAGATCACTTGAATTCATATAAAAAAGAGACATTCAATAGGAAAATATAAAATACATTGAGGATTGGCTTGTCATAGAGTTCAAGATAAATAAATGCACTAATCAGACTATATAGGACCCAAAGGATTTAAGGCAAAAGTCTAGAGAATCAATCTATGACTGTATTTTCTCTTATGTGATGAATAAGGTAGAATTTCATTTAATATATAAAGATAAATTTGCATGATTCATCAAAGGACTACACTCTATAATCAGGTTTTCCATTATGTACACTCAATATACTATGAAAAAAGATGCCAGAGCTATTGCCTTGTGGATAGAATACATTGAAGATTATGGAGAATCCCTTATTGCCAATTCTAAGATTGAAAATACATTATAACCTGTCATGAAAATAATAGAGCAATATTATGAAGCAGATAAGCTTAAATTGAATCTATGGTGTATGGAGTGTAGAAAAAGACATCATAAAAATGATTATCCTAAAGTCAAGATATAATTTTGTGAACTCTATCAAGTAGTGGGGCATGCCAAAATGTAGTGCCATATCTTATAATAATATATCAAGAGTCCACAAAATTTATATTGCAACTTATATAAATCAAAAAATAACAATGAAAAAAACTATAGGTCTTTGTAGGATCTCAAGGAAGGCATCACAAAAAATGTATTTGCCATCACTATTAAAAAAATGTCCTTGATGAAGCAAGCAACCCTAGGCCCAGAGGTTAACAAATTTTGTGCAACCCAAATAAGTCCATAATGGATTCCTAGTTGACCATAATATTATCCTCAAGGTGAATGGACCCCTCCTTTGCCAAGTTAGACACCTCCATCTTTGTAATACCAATATGTAGCTCCCTAAAGCTTAGCCATATTACACTGATAATAAATGAGTTAGACCCTACCAACCATGCAATAATAATTTAAAATTGGAGATAATAATCAAGAACACTAGCATTGGAACACTATACAAAAATAAGGAGAATATAATAGTGGATATCAGTCCAATAGAAGATAATCTCAAGGTGGATATAGAGGAGGATAATAAAGAGGTAGAGGAAACAATTATCAGTGGCCTCCTTTGTAATATTACCTATGTGGAGAATATAATCATGTCTAATGAATTTTTTTGATGAATCCTAAAAGATAGCCATATTGTGCATACTTAAAAATATCTAACCAACATGACATAGAAGATTTCCATATCTTAGAAAAGTAGATAAAGGAAAAGGCCATCCAAAATGTGAGTATGGTGAGTGCACAGACTAAAGAAAATGCATTTTTAAATGTTGTTACACAAAAAAAACATGCAGACAAAGATTTTCCTCTACTTGAGATGCCTCAAGATCAAGAATCCAAAAAGGTAAATAGGATACATACCCTAATCTAACTATAGAAAAGGGCCTCATGTATGAAGTTGTGTAGATGTTGAAAAACATCCAACATCAAGATACCATCAAAGGATATGCTACAATAATAGATGCATAAATGTATGGCCAGATCATGTGCATTATGCATCAATATGGAGTCATCACTAAACTCACAGGTATTCTAGAAATTTTAAGCACACTATGCAATGAAAACATCTCACAAAACATCACAAACCTATTGCATTATCTATTGGAGTGTGTGTAGCATGGGAAATAGAAGATGGAGAAGCTATTTTGGTACATCGAAAGAAGACCTAAGATGTTGATGCATGCATTAATATTGAGGTTGTTGTTTATAAGATTTTTAATCCTATCTTTTATTTTGGTAGCACAATCAATATGATTCCCAAGTCTACATGGGAAGCCATTAGATGAATAGTTCCATGTTATAGCCTAGTAACTTTGAGCTTAGCTGATTATGGAAGGGTTAAGCCTATTAGTAGATTATAATATGTGAAGATCAAAGTTGTATAACTAACTCTACGATGTGAATATGAAGTCATCAACATGATGATCACATCAACACATTACCCTACACTGATAGGTAAGAAATGGGCATATGATGGTCAGATGACTATCAACACAGTGCATAATCAATTAGAGGTGCACTAAGAAGATAAGTTTGTTATCATTCTTATAAATAGATTAGATAAGCCTTACATAATTCTATCTAAACTAGATTATCCATACATTGCATAAGAAATAAGCTAGATGAAGGTGAATTTTAAGGACAATCTAAAATATCTACGCATAGATGAGTGTAATTTCTTATATGAGCATACCAAATGATAGGTACAATCTATAATCACTTAGCAATTGAAGACATTATAAGAATGGATGCCCAAACTAGTAGCTATGTAGTTGTTGTTAAACCAATTTATCATCAAAGAATGTGCATCTATGTCTATAAAACCCCCTACTCGATCAAAAGTTGAATTCATGTATCAAGCTAATGATCATATGTAAGATTACATAGAGTTGACTAGGAAAGGCACTTTTCCATAGGAAATAGCTTCATTTTTTAGTGAATACTAAGACACACATCTCCTCAACTGGGCTTGAGGTGATCATAAACTCTGAGCAATGAGAGTGGTCTTTGTACATGAGCAACAAATTCCTATATACTATGTAATTAAGGACATCAATGACTGCATTCTATGGTTACAAGTTTATATACTAACCATTAGCTAGTGGGTCAATTCTCTAAATTATGCTCTAAAATGATTTACTATGACATGGTGGGCAATTCATCTAAATGACTAGCTTGAATGGGATGATGCCTACGAGCTCATGATCAGTAGGTTTCAATTACCATAGTTCATCCAAAATAATTAGCCATTCTTTAAAGAAGGTGTGTGTCTTAAAATTCATATTCATAAATGTGTTGAATCCTAGACTAAATAAGACATGGATCCAAAGTATCATGTTCACATTTTCCACTATACACTTGCTCTAATACCAACAACATGGTACATGCATCAAAATCATAGAAGGGAGATAAAGCATTAGGTGTATGTTAAAAGTGATTTTATTTAGACATTTATATTTGAAGTTGAAAACCCCTTGGTTTATAATGCGCTCTATAAAATCAAACAATTTTTATGCCATGGGTACTCAAAAGACTTAAGTACCATGATATAATCCATTATGCAATAGAATGCAACATCTAATGTTAATAAGACATTATAAAGATACAAAGCTACTAGGAAAGAAGAACAATCCCTAATGTAGTCTTGCCATAGAATATAAGATGAAGAAGAGGAAATTGAGGATTTTGATTCTGATGTTGATATGGATTTGAATGATTTATTTGAAATTGAATGACCTGTATAACCACTCAAGGACACTGGCATATAACCTAATAAAGAAGACAAGTTATATATCTTACACATCCCTAATCAAGAAGGGTAATGGTGGATACATGAATATTTAGATGAATAAAATCAAAATATATACTATCATCTCATTAAAAATCATATAGGAAACATCAAAATTGAGGAGGTTCCAAAATTGGCAAACATAGGTGACTATTAAATAGAAGCTGAATTTTAGAAATCTCTACAACTTTTAAAGGATTATAAATATGTATTTACCACTAAATTCTCAAAGGTTTGAGGATTTGAACCATCTATTGGTGAGATCATATATGAATTTGAAGAGTGTGCATGACCTACAAATAAGTGGCTATACAATCTTAATCCAATTATGAAGCGAAAGTAAAGGATAAACTGGATACAATATAAGACACAAGAATAATCTATCCAATCAAAAAGGTAGATTGGGTAAGCCCCATAGTATTGAATCCAAATAATACATGGGAAATTTTAGTATGTGTGGATTATTTTATTTTTAATGATGCTTGTGTAAATGATGCATTCTTGATTTCATTCACAAATGAAATTTTGGAGTTTATTATAAGACATGAAGTCTACTCTTTCATAGATGGTTTTAAAAGCTATCATCATATACCAATTGTGTAAGAAGACAAAGCCAAAATGAATTTTGAAATATAATAGGGTTCATTTGCATATAAATTCATGCCTTTTGGCGTTAAGAATGCACTTGCAGTGTTTTCTCGCACAATGGTGATTTCATTCATGACTTCATTGAAGTCTACCTTGATGATTGGGAAATCTTTTCCTTATTTAATTAACATTTGTCTAAGTTGTGCCTTATGTTAGAAGATGTATAAATCTATACATAATGTTAAATTTAAATAAATGCCTATTATTTACACCCTTTGGTGTCTTATTAGGATATGTAGTATGCAGGGAAGGCATTCTAGTAGATCAAGTAAAAATTATAGTAATCCTGAGTATGCCTCTACCCATTAGTTCCACAAAAGTGCACTCTTTTTTGGGACATATAAGCTACTATCACAAGTTCATCAAAGGCTACATAGCTATTTCATCTCTCTTAGAATCCTTAATGTGCAAAAAGTGAAGTTTTTTTGGATTAAAAAATGCTAATCAATCTTCATCGAGCTGAAACAAAGACTAGGTATTATACCCATACTTATTTTTCCATATTAGATAAAACCTTTTCATGTACATGTGGATGTTTTGGGTATCATAGTTGGTAATATGCTTCCACATCTAGGAGAGGGTGGACTTGACCATCCTATTCATTTTGCTAGAAAAAAACTATCTAATGTGGAGAAAAATTACACAACCACTAAGTGAGAAGCATTGGCCATCATGTTTACACTACAAAAATTCCAACAATAAAATGTCATTCAAAGTATTCATTGATCATCAAGATCTATAATACCTTGTCAAGAAGATGATGCTAGGAGGATGCATCTCTTGATGGTTGATGTTATTATAGGAGTTTCAATTACACATTAATGTCAATATAAGAAGAGAGAACATGGGACTAGAACATCTAAGCCACATTCTTAATGGTAAAGAACCATAAGAATTACAAGACTCTTCTAATGCTCACCTATTTTGTGTTTCTATGATTCTTATAAATTTCAAAGCCATTGACATCTTCTTCGAATAAGGAATCTTCCATGTGCACTATCAAGAGTGTGATAAGAATTAGTTTCTTACTAGAACCCTTCCATGTACCATCATCAATGAGCTTCTATATCATTTGGGGCAGAACAAAGTCCCACACAGGGTTGTTCTAGAACATGAACAACCTAAAATCTTGTAGGAGGCACATCAAAAAATTACAGGAGGATATTTTTTAGGAGAAGCTATGACCAAAAATATACTATAGAGTAGACTATGGTAGAAAAAATTATTCCAAGATGCACACAAATTTATGCATTACTATGATATCTACCAACACATGGGTAAACCATTACAACAAGATGTAATTCCTTTACAACATCTTTTAGCTAAGAAACCTTTTGAACAATGGGGAATTGACTTTTTTAGACCTATAAATCCACTAAGAAAGTGTAATAAAGCAAGGTATATCATCACTATGTCGGATTATTTTAATAAGTGGTTTGAAGCTATTATGACACCTAGCTATAGTGTGAAATATGCTAAAAATTTTCTCTACAAAAACATCATTACAAGGTTTAGATGCCCTATAAATTTAGTTAGTGATAGAGGGATGTAATTTATAAATAAACCCATCAAGGATATAACTGAAGAATTTAGGATTTCTCATCTTAAAATCACTATGTATCATCCATAAGATAATGGTCAAGCTGAATCTTCCAACAAAGTGTTGGGTAAAATGCTAACAAAAATCTATGACATCAAAAGAGAGGACTGGGAAGATTTCATTGCTATGATTTTTTGGGCATATCACATGAATTATAAGAGAGACATTAGGTTTACACCATTTTAGTTTGTGTATAATCTTAAAATAGTCATGCTGATGGAATACCTAGTGCCTAGTCTACACATTGTCATGGTCATGAGACTAGGAGATCATGAGTCTCTTACTAACAGACTCCTTGAACTAAATAAGATGAAAGAGTATAGATGCAAAGTAGAATGGATACAAGAAGTGAAAAAATAGAGCTATAAATCATGGCATGATAGGAATTTTCAATAGAAATAATTTCATAAAGATCAACCAATCTTACTATATGATAGTCATTTCAGAGCATTTCTAGGCAAGTTATAGATTTGATGGAAAGGGCCATATATTATGTATGACCCAATGTAGTAAGGAAATATGGTTTTATGTTATCTTTAGGGAACTACGTTACCAGGGTGGGTAAATCTCTATAGGCTTAAGCCTTACCACCAATAGTTGATTGGTCTTATTTTATAAAGTGAGTGGGTGTTAAGTAACACTAAGTAGATTAGGATTTCCCAAGTTTTTCATGTTTTTATGTGTTTCTTTTATATTTGTGTGTTTATAGATGATCTATTCAAAAATATTTGAGACTCAAGATATCAATCATAATGTTCACCAATCATACGTAGGAGGATCCATGTGTGCCACCGTGAAATTCAAAGAGGAGTGACTGAAAGAACTTAAGTCTAATAAAGGTATGAAAAACATATCATCAATAAGATATCCATCAAATGATGTTCATCCACTAAAATTAAATGCTAGATCCAAGGGTTAATTGATGTGATCTTTAAAAAATTGGTGGTTCATCAACATTATCTATTCATACCCCTGTACAGACTCGAAAGAGAATAAGGGTGTAATTCCACACAAACACCAATGACTAACTACCTTAATGGCCAAATCAGATATAGATTTTCCATATCCAACATTACATCATGACAAGTGGATAGATAATCATAGCATTCATGTGGAATCCAAAAGGAACCAAATCTATAAATCTTAAGTTAGAATACCAAGTTGACATTTAACCCTTTCACATATTCTTCTTGATTTGTAATTGTCAAGAGCTAAAATTCTCTTGCACAGAGAGCTGATAACATCCATTTTTTCACTTCACCTAGCTATGGATACTTCATAGCTCATAAAATATCTCATAGATGCTCAAAAATAGGCCATGGGTATTGACATGGCACTCAAGTAAACTAAGTTCAGTGACTAAGAACTATTTGACTACCTCCACCAAGCAAAACATAAGCTATTCTAACTAGATCCTATTGATGTTGCATAATTTCTCACTCTCACAGCTCCCCAAAATAAATATGTTGAGTGCCTACTATGATTTCCTACCTTTAGTAAATTGAGAGAGATAATCCAAGTATTTTTAGGGAAATACAATAATGATAACATTTATTTGTGGCTGGACATGACTATTGTAATCAATACATAGGCCATGGCTTGAGGTTTGGGCATGCCTATGCATAGAGATTCATTGGCTCCATATTAGATGAAAATTCCCCCCATTTTGAAAGAATTTTAATATTTTTATTTGTATATCAATATAGGGATTCCCATTAATGAAATCCTAGATGAACCATTGTGCATCTTTATGGAGTGCATTACCAAAAGATTTTACTATATGACCAAGTCTGTCAAGTAAATACTAAAAGGAGTCATGGACATCACCCATAAGATGATCTATAGAAATTAAAATTTTAACTACTCAGATTAATTCATCCAGGAGTTAGTCACTATCATAGAGAAGTATCACACCTTTCTAAGGTAGACATTTCAATACCAATTCCTAAAATTGCTACTCTTTTTCAGGCAATAGAATTCACTAGAGGGAGAAGTGTGCCTTGATATAGACTATTGGCTAGTGAATTAGTTCTATAATCTCATATAGATACAAGAATATGGGGCCCTAAAACATGAGGGAACATTTAAATCTTTATGGGAAGAGTGCCTATATCTCATTGCCACACATCCCTGAATGCCACCCAGTGTCATACAATACCTAAGTTAGAACACATCTATCACCTTGCTACCATGTAGTGTCTTCATCAACATCCATGAGTTACCATGCTCACCCTTCTGAATTATCCCATTATTCATAATAATTTACATGGTACATGCCAAATTAACTTGATAAAAATCATTCATAGTTAGGTGTGTGACTCCTCTTCAAGAAATACCACTTGACACAATGTTTCCTATCATGAAATAATAAAAGAAACCACTAGCTTGCAATAGTAGAAGGGAAAATGCAAAGCATCACATCATTTAGCATGCCCTCCCTTGAAGTAAAAGACATGTATTACTATGACTTGGATGCATGATCTAAGGGTGCCTCAAATCATGAGCTCATGCAACCTCCTATAGATGGGCACAGATGAGTAAGAAGTCTACAAGGTTATGATGATAGACATGGATGGGTAATTCTATGATGAGGAGGAGGAGAAATATTTTTTTATAAGGTAGTGTGCATGGTTCAAGTGTGAAAGTAGGTTCCCCCAAAACTATGGGTGGACATCCAATCTTTCCCACCTTCCATTATTATGGAGACAGTCTAAGAAGAAGAAGAGTATCTCTAGTGTATAATTGACTTCTTCTAACCTCAACCTACATCAACATTCATAACTAAGGATAGATTTACAAATATTCTATAAATTCCACATAAAAAACTAGTACATAGGCCTTGAATAAGGTGGGAGGCTAGAGTCTCACCTACATTAGAAGAGAACACATTTAGAAGACTAGACACTATTTATGAAGAACAACCTACCCCTAAATCTATTATACCTCCACCAAAATGCAAACTATTAATGTTCGAGATAAGGAAGACATAGGTTTCTAACATATAAGTATGCCCTACTAATTTATCACCATTAAACTAGGCTCAAACTTTTAAAGATCTCACACCAGAGCAGACGATAGAAGAAGAACAATAGGATATAAGGGAAGAAACAACTTACATAGTAGAATGAAAAGTGAGGAAGGAGGAAAAAAAGAGGTAAAAAGAACAAGTGAAATAATTATAAGTCACGTAGTAAGCCAAAGAAGTCAAGGCCACACAAAAGGCCAAGGATGTAGAGGCTAAAATACAAAAGGCCATGGATGTGGCCAAGAAGTCATAATAAGTATCTAATTGAGCCAAGAAAGCACAAGAGGAGCGAGAGAAGAAGTAAAAGGAAGAGGAAGAATAAAATAGAAAACATGACACAATGGCCCAAGCATAGTATGCCATCAAAGTTGAAAACCATGCATAATAACAAGTAGAGGAAGCTACAAGGAAAAAGGAGGAAGTAGATGAAGCCCTATAACAACAACATACACAAGAACAAGCTCAAGAATAAATTCAAGCATAAGCCCAAGTTACACAAGAACAAGCCAAGGTTATGACCTTGGAAGAAGAGAATAAGAAAAAAGAAGAAGAGGAAGATAAGAAGTAGAAAGGAAAAGGAGAAAAAATTATAAAGAGGAAGAAAAAGAGAGAAAATAACTTAAAGGCCTGGGAAGAATAGGCAAAGTTGCAAGTCACACAATAAGAACTGAAGAAGAAAAAAGATGAAGAGGAAGACAAATACACGTAGGATAAATACATTAGATATCAACTCAAGCTAGTATTAGAGGCCACAATGTAGTAGAAAAAGCATCAATGTAACCTCACATATAATTGGATCAGTTTGTATAGCAAGAATCACTCATTATTACTCTAATAGGTTCATAGCTACCTGAGATGCCACTAGGCAATTTTTGGCTTTGGGATGTTCCCATAGTGTGTGGTTGGTGCACCACATTCTCACTCCTAATTTACATTATGCCATGTATAGACCCTACAACATCCATAAACACATTGGCCACACTATTATTAAAATAGGAGGCTTCCTTATATGTCTCTTGACTACCTCTGAAGAAACAATTAGAGGGCACAACTTTCCAAAAATTAATTACACATAAGGCCATCTCGTTGGTGAAAGAATGACATCAACCGAAGGAAAATATCATGGAACTCAAGTCCCACCTTTATGAAGTGGCCAATATGATTTAGGATACCTACTTGAAGATGGTCACTCAAGCTATTGGGGACCAAGTGATTCCCAACCAATGCAAGCTCAAAATGTTGGTCTATGAGCTCACTAAAGAGTGGTGCATATCCCATCAACTTTGTGCAGTTGGCACATTGGGCTAGAGTATGAAGACTAAGGTAGATATATTGATAACCTTACTTGAAGAGTACCAGATCATGTTGGATATTATATCCATCTAAGCACATCATATCATACAAAGTCTTCTAGATTGGAAGAAACACCTTGATGAATATCTCACCAAATCTAACATAGATTTCACTATAGCTAAAACCACTAAGATAACCATGGAAATAAAAACCTCATTATTGGATGAGAATTATTGGGCCCTCCAATATTACTTAAATATTAGGGACAACATGAATGATAGATGCTTTGACTGGTAGAGTGAGCTTTGGTACAATTCATTTATAGTCTCTAGGTTGAATGCCATGCATATAAGCTAGAGTAGCTACTTGGAGAAATATAGACAAGGGTCAACAATATGAAGGTATACATGAGCATCACTAATGATTAAAACTTGAAAAAACTCATCATATATCATGCACTCATGCACTTCCTATTGTGCATGGTCAAAGAAGTGATGATCGACTAACATACTTACAAAAGGGACTTGACTCCATTATATAATGAGGTGGCCTAGATTATCAATGTTCTAGTCTACAAGCTACCATCCAAGCTCTATCAATTTATTACATAGAATAATGTTTCATAGTTTGGGGCCAAGGATCCTAATGGCCACTCTTCTTTTTCACCAATTCCCCTCCTTTAAGTTAAGTATTATGCAAGGCATAAATTTTGAAATTTTGTAAAATAATTTTGTATTTGGGAATGGTTAAGAAGACAAATAGGGATAAGATAGTTGAAAACATGTAAAGGGTGGCCTCCTAGTTAATCCATCCTATTAAAAACCCAAAAGTGAAATATGTTGGTACTCTACTTAGTTAAAAACTTGAAAGGGTGGCTAAGTAGTGCATAAAAGGTGAAAATTGGTAATGATGCCTTAAGTGATTACTATGACTTTTCCTAGTCTAACCCATTCTTAATACTCTACCATACATTCATATTCAGATGATCCTATAACTTTGTCTCAGGATGAGATAACATTTTAAGTCCAAAAAAGTGTTAGGAGAAGAAAATAGATAGTAAAGCTATGCATGATATTCTTGAATATTTGTGTGTTACATATTTAGTTGTCAGCTATATGTATTTTGTCTTATCCTCCATAACTTATAATAGATAGAAGACGGATAGTCTCCTCTTTTGGTGCCAAAGTATGAGAAGAATATGAATATTTAGAGACTATAAATGACTATAAATATGTATGCTTATATGAAGAAGAGAGTTTAACCTTGTTGAGATCAATATAGACTATTTGGTTATGGTTACCTATTGTATTTTTTTATTTTTATTCCTTATGTGTGCCATCATGTTCAATGTTTAGTTTAATCTTATCTAAATTACTCTGAGTTCTTATTAAACATTAATTAAGTATATGTTTATGCTAATTTCCTATCAAATGTACAATAACTCATCTTTGTTATGCTTTTATTTTCCTTGTTGAATATGAATTCTATGCACTATCCTATACACTTGAGTAAAACTTAGTTATGCTTATCATTAGCATGTTATTATGAATTAGGAACATATGCTACCAAGGGGAGATTATTATTGTGTTATTAAAATAAAATAAATCAAATTTACACACTATAATCCTACACCTCTAGCCTAGACACTATGAAGAGCATAGGTAATAAACATGCATATGAAAACACAACTAAAACATAAAATAAATCAGTATTTTAACTTCCATAGAGCTCCAAATGGCTTGTTCAAGTGGATTTATTATTTGTGCATCAATAAGTCTTTGAAAATGAATCTTTCTTTTCTCTTTCTCTCCTTGGCACCTTGGATTTAAGAATTTAAGCATGGTAACACTACTTACAAGGCTTGTCTCCTTCAAATTAAAATTATAACACTACACTATCAAAGCTTTGAAGACATTTAGGCATAATAATTTTACACCAAAAGAGCTTAAACATAAATGGGTATGGCCTTGTATTTATAGACTCAAGAATTAACTCTCACCCAAGGTAAGTTAAGGTTGAGTTTAACATGGAATTGCTTCAAACTAACCCTAGGTGAATTGAGGCTAGCTCTAGTTGAGTTTAAAATTGTCATGTAATTTCAGTTACTTGTCATGGCTCTCAAATTATATATTTTGGGATATTTTTGAAGAGCTTGACAACTCATAAAGGAAATGATGAAAAGGTTTGATATTATAATATTTAGAATTTCCATTTCTAGATATTCATTAATTAAAAATGGATAATTCAACTAAGAATTTAATCTTGTTTAATTAGATTATTGATTTTGATTAGTATTTTATCTCTTTTAATATTTGATAAAGTGCCCCACTTAATGGTTCCATAGGCCAAACTAATAGTTATTATGTCACAAGGTGATTAGGGATGAATTTATGAGAGGTTATTATTGCATATAGGCTAGTATCCCAAATAAGGATGTCTCAACATGATTTTGAGCTTTGATGAATGATGCATGGCCAAAATTGGGATGTTTAGTGATTCCTAGGATTAATTTTTAATGGTTGGTAGGAACCAATTTGAAGTTCATTTGAGATCCATTTATGGCTAGAATTGGATGTCTAAACATACTATAGGAATAGAGGAGGTAGGGTTTGTTGTTGGGACATATTATTATAGGTGGTTGTAAATGGTTATTATGGGGCTAGGTATTGATCAGTTGATGGTGGAATTTTTTTTTGTTAAATAGGTTGACATAAAGTAATTTATTATAAAGGTTGTCATGCTTGAGTTGGGTTTGTGGTCATGCTTGTTTGAATAGGTGGAAGAGTGGTGAGGATTGAGACTGCTAAATTTGGGAATGAGGAAGAAGGTGGTTGGGTGGATGTGAGTTGGGGTATGGTAACATTTTAAGTTTGGAAAATGGTTGTGGATAGATTAAAATATACTAATGGGGGTTTATTAACTATGGGTTATGTCACATTAGAATTGGGGGTGGAATAAAACCCATATTAAGATTACGAGATACTAGTAGTGGTTGATATATTAAAGAGGACACCATGGATATTGAATTTTATTTAGATCATTATAGTGGCATACCATATATGAATTTATAGGATTGGGCATGAGGAGAAATGGGAATATGTATGTGTCATGTAGTAAGGTAATGACTAAGGGAGATTGGATTATTATCTAGTATGTTGGCAAAGTTGGAGTCTCCTTGTGGATAATATTAAGGAATACCCTCCCTGAGGGATTAAGGAGAGGTAGGAGAACTTGGTAAATATTCCATGGATGAAGATGATGTATGCGGATTAGTTTTCTTATGTTATTATTTCCTTTTTAAAACCACGTTGTGTTAAAGAAACAAAGATAAATGTAAAGTAAGCAAAAATAAATCATTTATCCTTTTTTATCTCTTTAGTGAAAATAAAGCACACAATTTAATAAAAAATTCTTAATGTTTTTTTTGAATCTCATTTTAAAATTATGATTTAGAATATGATGGGGTATTTGGATTAAAAAATTACCTAGGAAATGGTATGTTAAGGTTAGTTTTAGGTCTATTTAAGGTTTTTATCCTCGATATAACTAAAGGTATATGATTCCTAGATCTATGTTGGTGATGATACATGGATTGATAATGGGGCCTACCCCCTCATTTCATGACCCCACAATGATAATGGTGTTGAGTGCCTATTCAATATAATGTCAACCAATTCTTTATACTCAACTAGAGCACCAAGTTGATTTTCCCCTTGGTGATGAAATCCAAGTAGGTCCACTTGGGTTGGATTATTTTTATTGATTTTTTGATAGTTTCATGGTTTAGTTGTGTGTGAAAAAGGAGTGTGAATAAAATGATAAATTAACCCACCTAATTATTTTATGTGAATGATCTAAGTAATTAATTTGATCAATGTAGTTATTTTTAGATTCCAAAAGAAAGCAAGATTTTTTTTATTTTCTCTATTTGATGAAAATAACAATGAATAATTTACTAAAAAAACAAAGTAAAATAAAATAACTTAGAATGACAAATAAATGATTATGATGCCCAAAATGGTTCCATCAAGCATGCCATAATGTTTAAGTAGTTTTTATGTGAATTTATTTTATAAAATGAACTAAAAAAATTCAAAAGAAAAGTAGGATTTAAACTGAAATGAGGCATACCTATGTGATTAGTTGTGCACTATTGACCAAACTATTACAAGATCTCTTTTTTTTTGGGAAGGAATACCTACACACATGTGAGAAATTAGACAAGATAGATTAATAAAGTAATAGGGTTGATGGCTTGGTAAAATACCAGTTCTAGGAAGGTGTAAGCTTCCCTTTCTGGATGTCAATCCACCCATTTAACAATTAAGCTAATAAAAATGATAATGAAAATTACAAATGATTTTTGATAATTAGATAACATATGATAATGAGAATATTTATTATTTCTCTATTGCATTAATATAGTTAAAATAATCAATCCAATAATCCTTTGTAGCTTTGATATCTTCTTGAATAATTTCAAGTTGGGATGAAATGTCATCAATGTTGGGAGTGAACGCAATGGCACAGAGACTCAACTTATGTGTAATATCAATCCAATCATAAAAAGGGGTTTGACATACAATTGGTAAATTGAAAATCCTAAGTATTTTGTGGGATTCTCCCAAAATGGTCATCTAAAGATAGAGTCCATGTTTAAAGTAAAATAAAATAATCAAAATAGACCAAAACTATGGTAAAAATCCATAGAAATAGGCTTGGGTTCTAAAAATAAATAGTTTTGACAAGGATTGATGCCAATTCATATAATAAGTATCAATTTTAACATGATTGATGAAGATCCATACAATTGACATAAATTATGGTAAAATTTCCCAAAAGGTTAAGAAGGTGGTTTATGATTTAAGAAAATGGATTCTAAGGATAACAAAGGTATTCTAAGGAGTAAATTAATGATATTAATACATAGAATAAGATATATAACAAAATTATAGTAAAACCAATGTACGTTACTAACCCTAAAATGCCTTTAGATGGTACTATGTATTGGTGATGTATTATGATTTCCATAGAGTCATACCAAGGATTCAAATCTTCTATGTAAATCAATGAGATAACCTGATGCCTGTGCTATAAGGTCCCTTGAGCATCACTCATCTCTTGACCATTATATCAACCTTCTAGCATAGGTTTGGTTCCATGTATACGTAATTGACATTGATCAAACAAAATTGACTTCAATCATGGAAAATCATTAACAATTCTACCTTTTCTTAGCAAAATGTGTCTAAAGTGGTTCTAACCATAGAGTAATTTAGGGAGGGGGTCTGTTAAGTTTATTCAAGGTATTTTTATTGAGGGTAAGTTGTTATGATGGAGGAATAATTTAGATTTTATGGATTTTTAATAGTTTTTTGGAGATTTAGGAGGTTGGAAAGGGGGGTAAATAGTAATTAACAAAGTAATTACTATGAGTATATGTAAATAAGAGTGTTGGATAATAAAAATAGGGGATTATGACATATAAATACACTTATTAGGAAACACATGTAAAATTAGTGTCTACATAGAGTGAAATCATTCAGAGAAGGAAGGACTTTTTACAATTGGTTAAGAGTAAGTGGGAAGCTATTGAGAAGAAGAATCAACAAATAACAATCAATGACATGTTGATACAATAGGTTTAATTTATTGTATAGAGAATAGTTTATTTCTTGAAGAGTGTTATAAAATTAATTATAATCCATCTTATATGCTCTATCCTACCCCAAATTAGTCTTCTTTTGCTCCTAACATGGCCCAATTTGTAACATACCATCAAGAAAATCCTAGGTCTATACAAGCTTCACCCACTCTTGTTCAATAACCCAGAACCATTCCATCATGGATATTTCTTGGACTATGACCCCTAATTACATCATGTCAATCCTTGATAAATAACCTTCTCCCATGCCCATCTAAAATTAGAAAAAAGAGAAGGTTGTTAAGGTTAAACCAAGAGAGTCTCTAAGTCTTCCATGTCCTTCACACACCCCTTAAGTTAGAGATATCTATGAAGACCAAGGTATATCAAAGTGTGAGGGGTTGATTACTAATATTAAGGAGAAGAATGAAGAAGTATTATCACAAAATTCTCTTCCTCTTCCCTAAGATCTCCCAAATAAGTCCTTCAAGATCCCAAGTTGGAAAGACACTCTCTTAAGATTTAAATAAATTGATGAACCCTCTTTCCCTCCCACCATCTCCCTTTTAGAGGGAAAACCTATTGTATGGAAGGAAAGTGAAAAGCTTATAGCTGATAAGAGAGTGTCTCAAGTGAGTATGATGAAGATATTATCATTGGAGATCCTCTTCATGAGGGAAAATAAAAATCAGGTTTGGAAGAAGAAAAGCATTAATCCTTGATGAACTTTCATTCTAAATGGAGGAAGAAGAAGACCAATCTAGTTGTCATGGATTTGGTATTGATGAGGGAATTTAAGACAATCATGAAATAATGAATGAGGTTATAGTAGATCCTAAAAGAGATGAACTTAAGAAAGGTGAATAAGGTAAAGATATGATTGAAGCTATAAAGATCACTAATGATCTTAATAATGATTGGGAACAATTATACCATGTTTTCCTTAAAGAGATTAAAGATATCAACATGCCAACATTGGATGATGGAGTGATAGAGTAAGATGAGAACCCAATTGAAGTTATGATGAATTATAATGAATAAGATAAGCTTACACCAAAGATCATTGATTCTCATGATCATGAAGAAGAGGTTAAGTTAGTTGTCTTGACTAATGAACATGGTGGAAGCATGAGTGATGTACAACTACAATATTTGTTTAAAGTATTATAAATAGGTTATGAGATTTTATAAGGAGAGTATGATTTGATTAAGGCCAAGGAGGGCAGTTTCCTAAAAATACCACCCAAAGAGTCTAATTTATTTGACATTGACTTGATTTATGTTCTCAAATTTGGTTATCAACTTCTTGATCAGTCTATAAATATAGAAAAAGATGACATCCTCCATCTTAGTGAACCTCAAGAAGCCCAAATGGTCATGAGGAAGTTCAAAATGACATTAAAATGACTAGTGAGGTGAAATATGTGGTCTCACAAGGTGATGAATTCAAAAATAAGTAGGATGAAGGTTTGAAATAATTTGTAATGGCTCATAGTGAGCAAGATATAAAACTTTAAGAAACAAACTTGTAGATATGTTATTAATCCATTAAGGAGTTTTAATTTCTTGAAAGGCTTGTAGTTCTTAAATATAAATATGGTGATGCTACTAAAATTTCCCTCTCTCCAGATGACCAAGGAAAAGAAATAAATGAATATTGGCAATAGTATATTAATTTCCTTCAAGATATGGAAGTTCTTTGTAAAGATAAATCTCATATTAGAAATCATATTCATGAAGAGGTTGATCAATACATATCTATTGAAGACCATGATGTAGTTTTTAATGAATATTTAAAACTCATTTAAGATCTTGATTAACTTATAGTAGTTGACAAGCCAAATTAATTAATTCAAAGTGTCATGAAAACTTAAGAACATGGTTTGAATTAGCCATCAAAGATTGAGGTTGCATCTATGATCACATTAGATAACCTTATAATTGATGAAAAATAAAATGAGTTAAGCATAAAACAAAAGAGGATTTTGTTTACATTAGACATGTTTGATTCAATTATTGTAATTAAAGATAAACCAATAAAAATGACATATAAGGAAGAGGTTGATCCAATTATAAAGACACTCAAACAATATTTTTTTCAAAATATCTATAAGCCACATGGAAGAGATCTCATAAGTTTCACTTTTGATGTAGGTGGATCAGACCTTGGAGGTTAGTTTTACATAGTAGTTGCATGTGTTTTATCTTCCCTAAGTGATTCTTATGACAATGTGTGCCTTGTCTAGTATAGTTTCTTTGTTGTGTGTGTTATTTTTTTATTTATTTTGTATATTGAAAGAATTATTAGTTATCTCATTTTCTCTCAAGTATTTCAACCATTATTAGTTCCAATTCATGTTATTTTTGTGTGACAAGCGACCCCATAACCTAATAGATATAGGAAGGATACTAGTCTAGAGTGCATTAAATGCATACACCCCTTGGAGATCACCAAAAATGTTAGATAAAATAGTTACCATAGGCCATTAAATTTAAAAACTTTTTTATTTAGGCTTATTTAACTTTTTTGATAACCTTTTGATGCCTATGTTTTGCCCAATGATGTCTTGTAGCTTATGAATTCTAGTTATGTGATCTTGGAGTGATTCAAAGGTATCATGAAATGTATTGTGAGGTTTGATATCCTAGGACATTTGATAGGTCATCTTGTTATTCAATATTATCAATATATGATGGCTTACAAAAAATTAAGGTACTTTTAAAGAAGTTAAGGTTTTTGGAGAGGTTAAAGTTAATTTTTTTTTGCCTAGTCTAGGCATTTCCAAAGCCTCTTTCTTGCACTAGTATCTATTATAATAGGTAATAAAATTCAAAGAGGTCTCCTTAGTGAATTTTTCACTAATTTAATATAATTTTACAACTCCTTATTTCTGTACATGAGTCCAAGATGTAATTTAACCCATTGTTAATGTACAGTCAAGTTTGAAACTCCTTTATTCATTATCCTAATATCCAAACATACAATAATTTAAATTTAATGGAAATAAAATATACTTAAAATATGATTTTTTACATTAAATTATCTTTATATATGAAATAAGACTTCCATTTGGCCTCTAGGATGAGCTACAATAGAAGATCATGGTAAAGAAAGGTCTTGAGAGTAAATATGTAATCCAAACAAGGTTATGAGGAGGTTTATTTGAAATTTTACTTGTTTATAATGGTATCCAAGATTATTTTAATCCATATACATGATACTTAGACCCAAATAAAGTTTTCACAAAGATTAGAATGGTAAATAATTCAATTAAACTACTTCATTTCTCCATTGGTTTCTTGGCAGCTAAAAGAAGGCCAATGATTTTAAATTATTTCATGAAGGAGAATGAGGGTTGGATAAAGAGATATTTATGGATTTTAATCTCCATTATACCCTTAAATTCCATGAAAATATTTTATATTTTTATATCCTATGCTTTATGAACCATTGTTAATAAATTTAGTGCTCCTAAACTGCCCATAAACCCCCATAACTTAATTTTCTCTCCTTGCCAATAGTTATGAGATTAGTGGACACATATTACTATTTTAATTAATTATATATGACTATAATAATATCTAAAATACTAAATCCAATACATTCCACCTATGGATCAATCATTCAGGGCCAAGAAACATTGTGTTTGTTGATGGTTGTAGGTGTTGTAAAGGTTATTGAATGTGTGATGATATTTAAAGTAGTGAAGGGGTTGTTTTGAAGAATAAAACACTATAATAAACATTTTAAAACCTCATTAAAATTTATAAATCCCCTAAAAATTCAAACATAGTTCTATATTACAAGGCAAAAACTAATAGATGCATACTAGATTGACAATGTCAAAGCTGTAGGTTTGGACATGATGAGAAAGTAAAGGTTTTATCATTAAATGGAGGATAAAATTTAAAATTGAGTGTAAATGACATGTAATAATATTTTAAGAGTGAATAAATTCCTTACAAAAAATAGAAATCATCAGGTCTGAGCCAAGGTCTCTTGGAGAGAGAGCCTATTAGGCCTACACGGACTTAGAGAAGCAATTTTTTTCTTATGTTCTAATCCTCAAGAAACCAATATGGGATTGGTTTATTATCAATTTCATATGAAATATAGTATATTTTGAAGGTATATACCAATTAATCAATCAATCCAAGGTCATCTTTGTAAGGAGGCTAGGTAGGCAATCTTCAAGAGACAGTCTACAAGTATGAATGTTCAATGATTTGAAGAAAAATATATATGAAGCAAGGTTTGTGACATCCATGGATATATGTGTGGAAATTAATATAACATTTATTAAAGTTATAAAAATTCATTTTCATATCTATCATAGTGTCGTATAACAGGAAAATAAGGTGTTTATTCATATGGGTAGACTGTGTTAAATTTAGTAAAACTAAAAATGAGAGTCCTTAATAGAAACTTGTGAATTTATCCCATATTAGAGATATTAAATAAATTAATAAAAACTTAATCTCTCTCCCAAAGATAAATCATGGTAAATTAATAAATGAAGTCAAATCAAAATAAGGTTGGGGGCTCTTGAAAGGGATGCATGCCTATAAGACTATTTTCATATTTTGAGATGTGTTAAAGTCTAATGACCATTTGATAAGACTCTCTAGGCATTAACATAGGCAAAAATACATTACATAAATCACTATAATAAACCTATATGATTTGAGATATAATTAAATGGAACAAACCAATTTAAATATGGTGGTGATAAGGTTGGAAACTCAAAATAAGCCCCTATAGACTTGTATGAAGAAAGTGTGAATATAAGTGGTAGTTTGAATTAATATTAATGCTTGGAAAGATAGGTGAGATGTAGGATACCATGAATAAATTATATAATTTTATTATACTCTTTTTGGGAGACAAGATCATCAAAGGAAGATTCATTCTTGAGCTCTAAAAAAGTGTTAGGAATTAAAGAGAATATACAGGCCTCCCTACAAATTATGGAGAAAAGGTACAACTTTTTATTTTGATCATGAGGTTTAAAGGTTTTTTAGCTCCTAATGTGTCATAAATAAGGTTCATATAGTGATTTAAAAACTTATAGAGAAAATAAATCCATTGAAATAGACCTTTAGGGTTAAAGTTCTAGATTGCTTTAAAATCCTAGGCATGGGTCAAATAAAGTTTTAAGCATTTTGAGGAGTCAAAAAATATTTAATAAGTGTTGGGAGACCTTAATGGAGGATTTTTATACCTCATTAAACCATTCCCAAGTAAATACAAAATATTTTTATGACTTTTTTTCTCAAGAATCTCTCTCGACCTCATCACACAGGCCTACAAGCCCAAGAAGGTCTAATTCATTATGTGGGATGTATGGTGAGGAGATTCATGTGTCAAAATGTCTCTTTGATATTTTTAATAGGTTCCTCTACTCCAAATGTTTTACATTGGTTCATAAGTTGAGGCCCTCAACATTATGAATAATTATCTACAAGGTAAGCACCTAAAACTACCAATTTTACCCTTCAATGAGCTTGATATAGTAAAATGGTGGTTTGGGTAGCTATAATGCATTATAAATTCATTTTAATCATATTTATTACCTATGTAGGTCTCATAGACACCTAGTGGAGTATATTTTTGGTGTGTGTGGGAAAAAAGGTACATAAAATGGTAGTTTTAGGCCTGTTTGTAGGGGTTGGGACTAATGAAAGCCTATTGACCACTTAAAAATACCTTATAAACCTAGGAATATGTATAATTACCCTAAAATAATTCAATCCAAATACCTTTATGATATCAATAAATAAACTTTGAGCCACTAGACCAGAACATGTGAAGATTGTGCTCTTAATTGCAATTTATGAAGGCCTAATTTTAGGACATCCACAAGCTATATAGAGATGGCATGGCCTTATACTATGAATTAATGAATTTTAATAGTTGATATAATATCCTAATATAATAATATTAGACCCTACATGAATGATAAGTCTATCCTCACTACATTTCTTTTGGATCAAGTTAACTTTGGTGTGAACTTGTAGGTTTCTAATGATAGAAATCATTGATAATGAGTCTAAGTTATGAGTTTTAATATTGTAAATATGGTAGAGTTATTTTAGGATCCAAGAAAGGAATATGAATTTGTCAGGGAGGCTAAGTGGGCATTATTAGAACATGAGTTTATGACTCTCATATCAAAAAGGTCAGTTTCATGAGAAGAATGTGAAGAGTCATAAGAATCTAAAAGGAGATGCTATGCCACCTTGATAAACACATATTTAACCCAATAAAAACATGTCAAAGAATATGGAAAGACTATTCTCTCACCTTACACTTTAAATTTTAACTAATTTGTGATGGATGACATTTTTCAAGGACTCTCTCTCTCTCTCTCTCTCTCTCTCTCTCTCTCTCTCTCTCTATCTCTCTCTCTCTCTCTCTCTCTCTCTCTCTCTCTCTCTCTCTCTCTCTCTCTCTCTCTCTCTCTCTCTCTCTCTCTCTCTACTTTATTCTATAAATAATTACTTGAATGTCATTATATGGATCCTCAAATTGAGTATGGTGAAGCCCTACTCAAATAAAACTTTTACTTTCCCTCTAAAATGAATACATGCTAATTTATTACCTTCTCAATGCTACAAATAGTGTATGTTTATGGTAGTTTAATGAATTTTAGTGATAATTAACTACAACTTCCTCTAATTTTTCTTGTCTACTTACATTTTTATAGGTTGTTATTTATCTTATTAGGACACAATAAGTGTGTTACATGGTCTTACAATGGCTAACTATGGAGATTGCTTCACCAGTGTCTCCTATGAGACCTCTTGATCATCCCCTCTTGGTTAGTGTTTTTATCACAACTTCCATATTAAAATACTAATTCTTAGAGACTCATGTTAGTTATGCAATATGATCCAATATTAATTCATGTTATTAGTGCAACTTAGGTAAGTGGAGGAGACTAAGTTTGGTGCTTCACCTCTGATTTACTTATTTTTAGTCATTTCTCTCCCCTTCCCTTTCAAGAATAGATTTAATAGTAGTTTTAGGTGATACATAAATAGAGCTAGACCTAACCTATATATTCACCTTAAATATTATTACAAACATAGCCTATAGGTTTTTCCATGTTTCATCTAAATGAGGAAGGCTTGATCAACCTCCTCAAGGGTGAAATTTATATTGATAACAAAACTAAATGGTTATCTTTAAAATTAATAATGCCAATAAAATGATGTAAATGATAAAATAACTCTTTAAATTGTAAAATCATCCTCAATATCCTCAATGAGGAGTGGAAAACATAAATGACCCCCACCCCTTAGATATGCACATGGTGATCTCGTTATGCAACTCTGACTTCTTAATAAAATAATTAAACATATCTAGAATGAACCATGAGTTACTAAAAATTCAAACATAGACATAGTGGTATCACTCCTAAAATAAATTAAAATGGATCCACCTATCTCACTTTTCATTTTAAATATTTTGGTAATCTTTAAAAATATTAGATTAAAATAAACACTTTATCACAACCAAACTTTTTGACAAAACCTTTTTTGATGATTCCATAGATTGGTATAATCAAATTAATCCTAACATTATCTCTAGCCTATAATACTTAATTAATGTGTTGGTTAAATAATTTAAAACCAAATACCTTACTAATAATATATTATCCCATTTCATTAACATCTAATAGGAAGAATCATAAACTTCACAACTCTTTATTGAGAATTAAAAAGCATTATATAACAAGGTTGAACACAACATGTAAGAATGTAATCTCTTTCATTTTTTTACCAATGTTCTTCATCCTAAAATCTAATATAGATTTAGGATTTTATCTCAAAAATATTGGAAGAACCCCTAGATCAAGCTAAATGCCAATAATTCCTCAAATATAATTTAAACCTTCCCAAACCATGACTATGAATCTTATTCTCATGAAGTCTAAACAAAACATGCTACCAATGATGGTGTTACATATACCTATGATTACACACACACCATACATGTTATTATACCTGGTGGCTCTAACTAATAGACCTTTTTCCAAACTCTCATGGTAAATCCCTTCTAATACCCTCCATATTCCTCATCCTATGTAAACAATGTGGACATTCCCAAGCCTCTTTCCCTATCTAAAATTTATAAATTTATTTCTAAATCCTCATCTAAATAACTCGATCCTTCTTACCCTACCAATAATTAGTATGGTCCTTAAAAATTTTATTGGTGTCATCTTAGAGAACTTACATTTTATAGGATTTATATTTTAATTTTATTTTACTTTTAAATTTGCAAAGATTCTATGGTTATATTAAATGATAATTTTTTGACTCAAGATTTATAGTTTTCATTACATGTTATCCTCCCTAAGTAATTTGACTAAAAATCATGTAATAAAATGAATCAAATCACATGTTAAGACACAAACACTAGTAATGTAAATCTTTGTGAAGTCAAGCATGACATGGGAACAAGAGAAATTATACATCCAAGATGATATAAGGTTTACTATACAACCTCAATTATTATTTAATTATTATTATTTAAACTTTCAATTAGATATTTTACTAGTTACTAGTATATGATAAATTACATGTATGACTCCTTTTATTGCTCCTCCTAGAATTTGAGATTGTAAAAGTTACCATCCATCTCCCATTATTAACCCATGCATTATATTGGATTCTATGGTCAATGATGTTGATAACTAAAGAGGTATAAAACCACATCATGGAGAAGGTAAATATATTCCTCCTCAACCTGATCCACTTCTCATGAGGTATAAAAATAAACTTAAAGGGTATGATATCATGGATCAGCCAAAAAATATGCATGATAACATTTAAATTTTGGAGTTACTAAAGAGTTAATTAGTCTATAAAGATATTTTATATTTTGCATTGTGATATGATACTATTTATAGTGATATATAATATGTCACTTTTTCTTCCATCATGAGCACCTTTAAGGATACTAAAAAAATATTATCACTTTTAAGGAAAATAAATTTCCAAAATATCATGTAATTGTACAAAATCATCCATTCTTTATTCAAGTTATACTATTAAATAAAGGAAATAAATGACTTTTAATTTATGTTGGTTTTATATTAATCATTTTAAGTATTCATTTATTATAATAACTAGGTATTAATATTGAAAATATCCAAAAATGAAATCAAACTATCAGTGGATTTGATTATTCTTCATGAAAAG
Source organism: Torreya grandis (assembly GCA_037957365.1). Lineage (NCBI taxonomy): Eukaryota > Viridiplantae > Streptophyta > Pinopsida > Cupressales > Taxaceae > Torreya > Torreya grandis. Next base: position 2,318,565 of record JARHVA010001820.1, read on the forward strand.
TAGTTGGAATGATATCTCTAGATGTAAAATTGGGACCTAAAATATTGTCTGCTCTATTTAATCTTATGCCAGTTCATGTACATAATAATTTAATAATAGGGAAACCTTAGATACATATGATGTTAACAACACCATTTCCATTGCACATGTGTCTTAAATTCATCATGAAAGGTACTCATATGTTTTTCCTTTGGATGATAATCTTTTTAGATATTGTAAAATCAAAGGATCTTAATAAAAAATATATTATCCATATAGCATCCCTCTTTATCAAATCAAAATTACTTAGAATAAAAAATACACATATTAAATTAGAGAGTAAATTATTGATGAAAAACAAGCCGAACATGAGAAGTTACAAATGGATCAATAAGGATCACATCAAACACAAAAAGAACTTGAAAATTTGAAATTTTTTCAAGTAGTTTTTTAAATAGAACTAAAAAATTTACAAGAGGACCACAAAATATTACATAAAGAATAATTAGACAAGATACATGTATAAATTCAAAATTTACAAATGGAATAAATTGAAAGGGACAAGTTACAAAAGGATAAAAAGGGTTCCAAATAGAACAAGAAAAGTTACACAAGGCAAAATATAAAAATAAAGTATGTCAAAAAAACATAAAGATAATTTGAGTCAACAAAATTATATTGTTGATCTTTGTTTACTAGTCAATTCATAAGTATAATATTATAGGGTTTTAGATTAGTATGATAATGATGATGACAAATCCAACATGGTTAATATGATAGATGATGAACTACACAACCTAAATTTCAACCCCTTATATGAATATTTATCTCATACCTATTGGTCTAGGGGTATAGCATGATGATTCAAAATTAGTCACTCAATATTAGTCAATTTTTTTTAAAAGGTGAGCATCTTTAGGTATGTCTAAAGATGAAAATCCAAATGATTAGTGCAATAGTAATTCTCATATGGAATTTTTGACAAATTCAATGAATAATGTGGAAATATTTGGCACAAAGGTTTTATCATTATTAAAAATAATGCAACATCAAGATAAACCCACAATACTTTCAAATATTTTATTACATAACAAGCTTATTACATTACCTACTACTAGAAACCAATCAACAACACACCTTTTACATAAATCAAACAAAATCTATTGTGCTTATCAAAGAATTATAAGACATGATAAATAATAGTGTGAAACATTACAAAATAAAGTACATCAATACAATTTTGAGGACATTATCACATTTATACAAAAATAAAAAAATATCTTTAATAATAGGTATTCCAAAGATATCATATACAAATATGAAATGAAAAAAGCATCTTTAACAAGAGGGTTTAACCATTATAGTATACATAAAATGGGATTATAACAAAAATAATCTCATTGATACTACTAATTAGGACTCCATTTTTAGTATTAGAGGATCATATAAAATTGGGCATAATATCAATGAATTACATCATGGTGTGGATTGGTAAGAATCTCTTATATATCATATACAAAATATCTAATGGAATAAAAAATTTCAATACATACGTCTAGGTTATGCCTCATTCACATAAAGTACTATTTACATTGGGATGGTCATGGTTACAACAAATTCAATCTACAATAAAAACTATTAAACAATGCATCACATTTTCACATGAAGGAAGAATAATTCACATACAACATGATGGTAATATTGAACATGATAATGAAATCTCTTCAAAAATATCAAATCGAATATAATGTGCACATTTAGAGGGAGAATATGACTCTTCCATGTATTTGTATAACTCTAATAATGTTAATCTTGATAAGGATGACTTACTAGATGATCAGTGATTACATTTCAAATATTTTAAAAAATTCAAAAACATTCAAATTATAAAAAAATAAAAATTGATTGTACATAGATTTTGGATTGACTCATTATGTTATTCTTCCACTTATTATACATGCAATTGATTTGATCAATATTTTAGCCATTGAATCTTAATGAATTTTTGGCCTCTTGTCTCTTCTTTTTCAATTTCTATATTTAAATAGTCCAACATAGTGACCTATATTTCCATCATTTTCCTTTTACTTTGTTGTTTTCATGGTATGAATAAATCAACCTTCATTTTATATACTTTCATGAGCTAGTTGATTATCTCATGTAGCAGTTTTACACAACCAAATTAAAATTTGATAAAATAGAGCCTTAATAAATCTGATTTTTTGATATTACACAAATTTTTAGTATAAAAAATAATAATTATTCATACAAAATATTTATTTTACATGATATATTACTCATACATGTGTATTACATACTTCGACAAGTATACATTCAATGAGATGAGGATGTGCAATAATTCATATGCATATTTATCCTATCTCCCACATGGTTTTCAATTACATGCACATATACAATGGGGGCATATTATTTATATAAGTCCATGCCATCATATTTAATGCATAATTTACACTGACACATGTTGAATATTGTTTATATATCTTCCATTTATTCTAATTTTTAAGCCATGGTTATTTAATCTCTTTTATTCTAAGTTGTGCAATTCAAAAAAAGTGTTAAAATTTTTAAATATTTTTAAAAATGTAAAAAAACATTCAAAATATTCTAAAAATTGAAAAATTAGGACCAAAGCATGATTAGATATCTATTATACATCATTGGCATTGTCATTCATCTCATGATTGGTAGATATCATAATATTTTCTATCACATGTGAATTTAATTGGTATTTATGAGTGTTATGCATGACATACAATTTCATATGGACTAAGATGTTGGAATTAAATTTACCTAGTGGCCATGCTAAATTGGGGGGCATCTTAGCTATAGGTTATAATATTTAAAGTTATTACCATTATACAACTCTTATATTATTGAGTTATATAATTTTCACAAATGTCTTGCTAACATATCTATATCTATCTTATTTATACTGTGTACATAGATATATTATCTTCTAGGATATGTTCACATGACATATACATGTTGTAGATTATATTTCTAGTTTTATGATCCATTTATGCTATTATTTATACATAGTAGGTTAGATGTTTTCTTGTTTATTGTGTATGTACCTTAGCCCTTTGTTTTGTGTGACATTTGAACATGTCCATTTTCAGTGGCCTTTGACATGAGTTTTGTGAGACATTTGAACATGCCTTTTATGTGTGACATTATTTATGTCCTTTTTATGTGTCCTTTATCCTTGTGTGTGTAATATTTTCTTATGTGATATTTGAACATGTCCCTTCTATGTGGCCTTTGGCCTTATTATATGACATTTCAATTGTTGTGTTTGTGTGCTTATTAATCCTATTATTTTTAATGAGTGCCATGATCCATGTCATAAAATAGATATTATTTATGATTATATTTCAAATAGTAATATGAGATTCATGTATACATTTATCTATATTTGACACTTTAGGCATGGACTTATATGATACATATATGATTTTAATGATACATATCTTATGATGATGACATAAATTTTCACACATGATACATTATTCAATGATTAAATCTTGATAAACATGGTATAATTATATTTTATTTTAAGATGAGTGAATTTTAGGATACATCTCTCACCTCAAAATGGGTGCATTTAAATAGGCTTTCCATACATGAGATAAACCCCTATGATAAAAAATTAATTTTGAGTACAAAATACAATTTTAAAGAATTTAAAATGGTTCAAAATTAAAGGGGCATATGCCATGTGTATGCACTCATATTATAGGAACATATTATAGATAAATACATTTTGGGTGCATGATATAGATTCCTTAACAAGCTTCAAACATAATTTACAAATTATCATCTACTTATAGGTCAAGATTTTACATTTATCACATGGGTGTAGGATAAAGATGCCATATTTTTAGTACTAATTTTATATCTACAGTCATGGTAAAAGAATGGATTTTCTCCATTTTTTTATTACATCCATACAAGAACTAAGGAACAAAGTGACAAGTTGATTTAGTTAAAGTGCATAATGCATAACTTGGAGGTTCAACAACCTCTATCATTATAGCTTATGAATCAATTGTAGATTAAAACATGTTTCTATCTTAGGATAATAAATACCAATAATAAAAATTTAATATTATAAGTCATTTAATGGGTTTTATTTTCTATTCATGTTTGATTCAAATTGGGGCTTGATCACCCTCAATTCACCATTATTCAAGTAAGGAACTAATCTCTCCAAGTGATTCTTAATAATTATTGATTCTCCAATGCTTCAAGGAACCATCATCTAAATTAATTAACCAAAACAACCTTTTTTCTATACATACAAGTGTACTCCTCCCTTATTTCTATTTTCAAAATTTTCAAATTTCAAGATTTTTCAAAATTTAAGTGAATAAAATGACTACTTCATGAGATTTTATAGGTTTTTCTAAGTTAAAGTGTACTACATGATTGAATTATCTTCTCAAAGGCAACGTGTGTTTTACACACTTAGGTAAATATTTTCTTTTACTTTAATAATTTCATTTCTATACTAAAATGGGGGGGGGGATGAAGTCACTCAAATTTGGTCATGATTACTTGATAATGTTAGTTTTGGCCCACTTTTACTTAAATTGACTTGAGCACTTAATCTAGACCTATTTTTCCACCTCACTCTAACTTTAGTACCTATATATACCAATCCCTTTCTAAGTTTTTGTTTCTCACCTACAAAAATGTTCTTAATTGCTAAAAACCTCTCTAAGCATATGTACAGACATCCCAGATCCTGAATTTCAAATGTTACCCTTCCATGGTAAAATTGACTAGAGTGGGACATGAATCACTAACAAATAATGTCCTATGGGTTGATCTCTCCCCCCCCCAACATGGCTATTCTTAAAATTTATACCTATGTAATAGGATAATATATATATTTTTAGTAGAAGAAGTGTGAGGTTTTCCCCTTTTGGATTGCTATAAAGACACATCTAAGTCATATATTCTATCATTTGAAAATTTTAATATGGAGGTATATTTACACTATTTCACACTAATAAAATCTTCCCTGTTCTTCGCAAATCTAATTCTATTCATTTGAAGTAATTTTGAGCCAAGTCTAGAGATTATTTTATCTAGTTCAAATCAAAGCATTATCAAGTATTCAATCCATCTCTATTTTCATACATGTAGCAAAAGGAGCATAATCATACAAAACACTCTAAGTGGGAGAACCACATCGAATTGATTTACCTCTTCATATCATTAGATATATAGGCAATTATGAATCATCATGGGGGTGATTTGGGTTATCTCAGTGCATTACACTCCCCCATTTCTCTTTGAAGGTTTTAATCTATTAAAATACATATTAGTGTTTTAATATTTAAAAAAAGTTATTTATAGGTCATTTTCACACATTCAAATGGTTAAATTTATGCATACTAACATATTTCAAGAAGACTCAATAAATTATGTCCTCATTTTTATAAAAGGACAAGATCTACCCATAGATTAAAATAGTGGTAATTACCATGTTCCTATATGAACCTAAAAACTACATGGTGTAACAATTATAAAACAAATTTTATGATGATGTAATGATCTCTAAAAACATGCTCTTATACAGTTATTTATGAAATTCCTACCTATCTCTCTCTTTATCTCTCCTTAGCCTCTTTTTGGTCTTTTTCAATCCAAAAAAACTTCCATTTTGAATCCTTGTGCCTTTATTTTGAAAGTCCTTTCTCTTAGGATGAAATTGTGACTATTTATGAGGAATCAACTCCATAGGTGGTACAACCATTGAAAATATGGAATTTATGCCTTGGTAGTTTTTGAAACCACCATGATGGAAGTGCCATGAAGGAAATGGTTTTTTAATTTTTAATGGTGGTATCATTAAGATGTGTGGTGATTTTATAATTTTAAGAAATGGTTACATCTTTGTCACCTAAAAATTGTGGTAGATTCATCACAGTTTGTCTATCTTCTAGTTTCAGCATTTGAAACATGAGTTTATATACATTTTACTATGTTAATCATGTTTCATTATTTTATTTTTTTTAGTTTTCACTCTCATGATAGCCCAAATCAGTCTCACTCTTGTTTTTATCACTTCCCATCCTTCCTAAATTTATCTTTTAGTTAACCAATAATTAAAATCACCCTTACACCCTTATTGCTTATTATACAAGTATCTTAGTTTGATATGAAATTTATATATAAATTTTGTATTAAAAATTAGATTTTTAATTCTTACACACATCCAAAACTTGATTTAATTTGCTTTAGAGTTCTATCTTTGGTTATTTTTTCTGCTAGACTACATAATTTTTGAGAACTAAATCTACTAGATCAACAACCTACTTTTTACTATTAATAGACTAGCTAGCCATACTCAACTCATTCCTATTTGGGATTATGATCCTATTTATTCTCTTATTATTGATTCCATTAATTTTATTATATCATCTATTATATATTTCCAATGGTCATATTGAGTGAAAGAGCTAGCTTACTAAGGATGATATTCAACATCAATCTCTTTGCTTCCATATGGTCTCACCTTGATCAGATTGGGGGTTTATCAATTTTTTTTTTATTATTATTTATTATATTATAATATTTTACATTTATATTATTCATTATTTTTAAAATCAAAATGAAAATAATAAAGCCTCACTCTCTTTCCTCTCTTGCATCTAAAACATAGTCTAACTCTCTTGCTTTGTAGTTGCATTTTAGTTTATTTGAAAGAATATAATTTTTAATATCACATAGGGTGATTAAATAAAATAAAAAAATAGTTAAAACCCTTATATATTATTATTTTTTAAATAAAAACTTTCATTCACCAATAAATTTCAATCAAACATCCACATAAACCTAGGCAAATTAGGTAGTCCAAACCTAGAATATTAGATATAGAATCCATTCATTTTATCAGTGAAATAAATTTATTATAGGAAATTAAATTAAAAAAAACATAACATTAGGTTTTCATATATTCACCCATAGATCATTTCAATTCATAAACAGATATTCAATAACATCAAAAATTAGTTTTTAGCTTCCATATAATAATTAATTTCAGAATTTATAGTGAGTATTACATGGTGGGTATAAAGTCTTATTTTCATATTTGAATGTTATAAAATATAATTAGTAGTATAATTTTCATAAAAAAACTAAAATAAAATTTATTTGATTTATATTTTATTGCATGAATCATCTTGCAAATCAGGTAAAACATAGAAAAATCAGCAACTACACCTTTCTTTCAAACTTTTGTTTTTACCATTGCATGAATCATAAGATATCATTGAAAATAAAAAATAAGTATAATTCCTTTATTTTAAGTCATTCATTTATTTTTTACTTTTATCACTTCAACTTCATCAAGTAATTTAGTTTGCTTCTTTCTACCAAAGCATTATGAATTCACCAAGAACAATTTAGAATATTTGTCTAGATGAGCACAAGCACTTAAATATTGTTTCCAAAAAATAAATGAATACCACATTAAAAATAACCTTACATACAAAATATTATGATTATTAACCAAATTAAATTTCTATTGGAGGACACTCCCTATGCATCCACTCCTTCATAGAGTAGGTCTTTTCCTTGTGTTAGATCCCTAGTTCTTGATAGTAACCTTTAATCTGATAGTAGTGTGGAACTCAAAGTAGAAGTATTTCATTCCACCACCATTCCACATATCATTGTTAACTAATTTAGTGATTTTTATGATTAATAATGTATCATTTATCTTTTGATAGTCATTTTACCCCATAACTAAGGTCGTTAGTACAATGTTATCCAAGCCTATTTGTCCATCTCCTTTTTTCATTATATCCTCAAGAATAGCCTCATCATATATCATTCATTTCATGTATGCCATTGATATGGAATAGCCAACCCAAAACATTCGACCACATTCTCAGAGTAATTTAGCTTGATCACACTGACTTTGTTAGTCCAAACATTAATCAAGAGCTTCACTTACTTATCATCACCAAAATAGAGGGACCTTTTAATTATGTCTCTTTATAAATAGATGCCCTCAATGAACCACATGACATGTTATATATATTCTATTTCCATCATGAGAATATCCTACCACATATCATCCAATATCACATTCCTTAAATAAAACTATATACTTATTATATTTAACCCATCATCTATCCATCATGTCAATTGTCTCAGCTTGACCTTGATATGTCAAGTACATAGGTTATCATTTTGCTTTTTACATGTATATATATTGATGAATATTATGTGAAAGGATTATCATTTTTTGTTTCTCCTTTTCTTCTCTTATTTATATATATATTCCATCTAATATGTCTAGGAAGGATATAGGAGAATCTTGGCTTTCAAGGATTTAGGATAAGTAAAAAAGTTCCAAGTGAAACTTATTTAGTCAATTTGAAAAATAATTCCTTAAACCAAAAAATATTAATTTTCATGACTATCCCAACCTTAACTCATAAATTAGGAGTGGGATTCCAATCCATGGGGTGCAAGAAATCAAAAACTACCAGTAACTATATTAATTCTATCAATATGGATTTTATTGGTGGGAGTGGAGCCAATACTCACTTGGAAATGAGGCCCTTAGTTTTCAAAATACATATTAAATATGACCAATATATTAGAAGAATATGTTATCTTAAGGATGAATTAAATATAATGCAAATAATTGCACACCATCTAACAAAAACCTAAACACATCCAACTCACCATAACACCATTTTTTAGTTCCTCCAAAATTTCATACCAAAAAATAATATCTTCACAATTATCAACCTCTTCTTGCAACACCTCCCATAAAGGAGGTTCCTAGACCCAATGTTTCTTCTACTTATAATGAACTCATATCTATCTTGTTAGGTTTTATTCATAATTTAGAGAAAAACCAATTCTCTCTAAAATAAGGAGTGAACTTTAACCCTCTTAACTAGGTTCATTCCTCTTCCATAACCATTACAATAATGGAATACCAACCACTATAAAAATAACCCTCCACACTCCCACCATTATAACAAGCCTCCCAAATATGTTTCTAACCAACACCTAGGGGATATTCTCACTCATGGATTCCTCAACATGAACACTTAAAACATCCCTCCACCCTATCAACCTATAAACCAAGTTCCACTTGGAAGCATGCTTAGGTAAACTCCTCATAACAATGTGGTGAAAAATAATCTACCACTATATATTCCTCTTAGTTATTTTCCACCCATGTACAGTCCTCCTCTATAAACACCTAACCCTTATTTGTGTAACATTTTTCTCCTTACTATCACATGTTCTCCAAGTCCACCTAGTTAGATAATTAATTTCCAACCTATTCTAAACCACCTTATCAAACACTCTCTTTTCCTCTTAGTGGTCACTTAATAGCCCTTATCTAAACCCACCCCTTAAATATTATCCTACCATGAATTTGATGGAATTAAATGATATGGGGACTTATGACGAATATAAAAAAAAAAACCATTGATCACAGTATATGAGTATTTATTCTTCCTCATCCCATACCTAACCTTCCTAAATTTAAAATGGAAGGAGATCCTAATTTATATGTCAAAGTGTACACTACTTTTATTAGGGAAAATTTACCTTGGGATGGGGTCGTTTCAAAAATATTTCCCAAAAAACTAAAAGGAATTTCCTTTGATTGGTACTACCACATTTTGGAGGCCTCTATCTATTCATTTAGATAACTCATGGTAGAATTCATTAAAACATTTAATATGAATAAGTTAATGGAAATTGACATTAAATCATTCATCCATATCAAACAAGAAAATAATGAATCGATTATCCATTTCATTATGATATGGCCATAGTTTCCATATTCATCTATTAGTGTACCAAACATGGATCAAAGAGAGTTATGTGATCTCTTTATTCACTCCTTTAATAAGGAGATGATAGAAGATGTGTATAATTTCCCTTATCTATCCTATTAATAAACACTTCAAAGTGATTTACAAATTTACCAAGTGGCCAATGATAGTGGTCAATGAACCTATGGATCCAATGGATGTATAGTCACCCATAACAAAAATAATGGGGGATTTACTAAAATGTGAGCCAAAATAATGATGAAAACAAACAAGGACCCAAAGTTCTCAACAAAAACTAAAACACTAACATTGATAGCATCAATAGTAAAATGAAGAAGAAAAACCTTGTAAATAATAATCAACCACAACCCATGAACAAAAATAACACCAATAATAATAATAATAATAATGATATGATAAACTAGAATCCTCAACCTATGTTTTACACAATTTATTTCAATTGACCCCCACCATGCAATATGTAATTCCAAAACAAAAACCAAAATAAATTCTAAATCATTGACCATTTTAAATAGTTCTAAAACTGACCCTTTTACCAAGTGAATAATTAATAGGGGTTTGGTAAATAGGGACAAAACTAGAGGCCTAAGGAATATGATCCCAACATCTATTACCTCTTCCATTGAATGGTTATATATGACACTCATGCCTATTAGGAGTAAAATAAGTAAATTTAAAGGCTCCCTAAAGAGCAGAGGTAAAATTTTGTTGATATGTTCCTAGGGAATGCAAACATAAACCATCATGCATAGTTCAATGACCCCATAACCCCTTAACACCAAAACCTCCAAATCTATCAAAACCCTTTCTTAAACCATAACAATGTTTAATTCTAAATTCAAATGTGTGGGGTATAGGGTTAAGAATGTATAAATAAACACAAGGGTGATGAGCTAATATATAGCAAGCCAATTAATAAAAAAAACTCTAATAAATGATATTCTAAATTTATACAATATAGATTGTTAAAAATAGTAAATTACAACTATTTAAAGATATTGCAATAAATAAAAAATAATGGTTCTTAGTTGGTTTATGGTACACAAATATATATAGATTGGAAACAAGTGTAGAATATGAAAGATTATAATCTTAGATCAATCATCATAATCTATACATTTTACTTTTGTGGTTGTAGACACTCATGTCAGATCTAGACACTACCATCAATGCTAGTGTTTGACTATGATGTAGGTATCCAATACATAATAATTATTGGATCTAGATATGATAAAAAAATTTATTTTGTGTTTTTTGTTTCCTTTATACTAATGTGTTTAGATATGGGATCCAAGTTATCAATATTCATTGATTGCTAAAGTTATCAATATTCATTGATTGCTAAAAAAACTATCTCTTCACCATTTTTCATCCTTCGAATGGGTTTACTAAAAAATGGGTGAGTGGGATCATTGTTTTGAGCTTCCCTAAATAACCCCATATCAATGAGAACTACCTACATAGATAATAGTCCAAGGAGGACCTAAGACTTATGTATTTATCCCGTATGTGTGGGAAACTATGTGTATAAGGGTGAAATATACTATATGAAGATGCATGCACTATCTAGATTTTAATTTGATAAATATCATTCATTGGTTGTTATTTGGATGATTTATACCAATAATGTGACTAATCTTATGCTTGATATGAAAATAGGGATGAATAGGGTATAATAGAGTGCTTGTGTAATTGAATAATTTATCTTTAATAAGTGTTTTTTGGCATTTTCTATATGAATAATGAGAAGTATTATACTTGTATTTATACCACTCAATTTGAAAATATCTCATGGCAGGGTTAATGAGACAAATAGCCCAACCCATAGCCTTTTAATCATTTTCAGATTGGATGAATTTTAGATAATGGACACTAGATAAGGATTTAAACACTACCATCAATGATATGGTCCCTCTATGGTTGGTAGTGTCCAAAAGGCTAGAAAACATTTATGGATCTGAAATTGATATTAAAGGATGTTTATTAGGTTTTAAGATTTTTATTCAATACAAGAGACCTAAATCAGAGTGATATGGATTATACTAAGATATTAACATTTAAACACAGTGATATGGTGAATGTAAGCAAGGAGGTCTAAAACTTAAATGTCGATCCATAATTGATATTTGATAAATATACAAGACTAAAATTCTATAAATATCCATTTTTAGTATATATATTTTCCACCATTTTAATATATTAATGCATGAGGATGAAATTACTTGATTAATATACATAAATATGTACTTAGGTGTGTATAACACACCTTTCCTTTGATTGAGCCCACTTTGAGTAATTTTATGGTGTATGATGTATAATGAAGAAAATGTTACAATATAATTTAGTGCATATAATCTAAAATTTTAAAGAATTTAAATATTTGAAAAGAAAGAGAGAAAGTAAGGAGTACATATGTGTGTTAGTGCAACCATGTTGCCTCTTGATGATTTGAATTGGTGATAATGTTTCCTTTTAAAGAATTAGAGATAAAAAAGGTTAAAACCAAAACCTTTGAGATTTTAAGATGGATATTTTAATATATTATGTCCCAAATATAGTGTAAGTATGAGTTGTGGCATGACCATTTAGGTTATTATATCTCAATCACATAACTCAAGCATGAATATATATTCTAGTGAGTGTGAATGATTTAATCAAATTATCATATAAATATGGTGAAAATAGATGATTTAATCACTCTAATATATAAATATAGCGAGTTTAAATTATTTAATCACTTAAACCTACAAAATGAACCAACTATTGCAACATAAAAGGCTTGATAACACTATAATCAATGTGTCCTGCTGAGTAGTATAATTGGTAAGTTTTATAATTTTTGGTGTAAATGCATGGCATATAAACCTATAATATGTTTGAGATAGAGTATATGTATCATAAATATGTTTAAAATCTATGCAAATTTGGTGCAATGTATAAATTATAACCCAAGTGTATAGTTAAATCATGAAAGTGAACTAAAGTTTGTGCAAGTGTGGAGGTCATGTCTTTATGACATGCCCAATTAAATTCTAGATATATTGAGTAAATGTATAAGTATGTAGGTCATGTTTTTATAAAATTTTCACACTAAAATATATAAACTTTGAAAATGTATAGGCCATTCTTCTATGACATTCCCCCATTAAAAATTTGGAAACTATGAAAAGGTGGATGTCATACTTCCATGACATGCCTCCTTTGATATTTCCTCCCTTTTAAGTGAAGAAGATAAGAACTAGTAGGTATTAAAAATCAAAATGATAAGGTATATATATAATATATTTATGAATCATGTATCATATAGGGATAAAAAGTCAAATTATATATATCAATTAGGCACATAGTATGTGATCACATTAAGTCATGAAGATGCATGATATATATCATGTCAATGTCTAGAGAGGAAAAATATAAGATAAAAATAATAATAAAGAACACACAAAATTAAACTCAATATAATGTAAAGGAATGGTATAAGGAGACCTCATATAAGTGTCATGTTTAAATACCCCACAATCAAATGGGATGACATATTTAAATGCCTAATCAATATCGAATGACATATTCAAATACCCAATCAATATAAAATGGCATAAGGGTCAATAGACAAGGAACATATTAAAATTTTCCAAAGAAATACAATATAAAGTAATGTAAGACACTCAATGAAGTGAAAAATAGATGAAACATACACATCCAACATAGGCATTTTATAAATTTCCCTAAATATATGTGTTAGTGAAAATATTGTGTATTATAGCATATGAAGTATAATTTGAACAATATGGTCACATATTTAGACATGTGTAAGAATTAATAGATAAGATCAAATACAATAATGTAAAAATGACCATAAAGGATATAGAAACTATATCAATCATGATCAAAAGAAGCATATGCCCACAACATATTAAATGACATGAGTAGAGGAAAGATCCAATATCTGGAAGTGCATATATCATGTGTCTATATATGTTTATATCAAACTAAAATATATGTGAAAAATGTGTATATAGGAATGAAATGATATGATATCTACTATCATAAATCAAATAACATAAATTCCAAGTGTATACAAGGGAAAATGTAGTTGACCTACACATCAATCCTAGCTTAGAGAAGATAAGTCATACTTACACTTCTACTTGTTGATATATTTAGAAAATTGAGGTCATGACCAATATGGATCCATTAGACCTAACCAAGGGGTATATTATAACAATAAAATAACTAGGGAAGGTTTCAAATCCTCTAGTCAAGAAACACCATGTAATAACCCTACCTAGGTCCTATGGTTTATATATTCAAAAAGTAAATGTAAAGTAAAATTTAATCTAGTGCTTACCAAACATTGTGGACAAAAAATGGGGGTAATAAACACAAAAATTAAAAATACATAGAAGATATATACTTAAGCCATTGTATAGGAAATCCTAATGCATGGGAGATAAACATTTAAGATAATAAACACAAATCTATATATTTTTAACAAAGCATGAAAAAAGTTATGAATACTTATCTTTGAATATGAACCCACCGAGCCTCAATCTCTCCCTTGGCTAAGGTGATTCATAAGAGGTTATTGTGGTATGTAAGGACAATAAGGATAATTCAACTCTAGGATACATAACTTCTCTATGCTTCCAAACAACTTCTCCACAAGATAAGATATGTATCTCTAAGTTTAGTATTAAAACCCTACGCAAAGTTCCTCAAGTAGAATGGTGGATAAGTAGATGTATAATATAATTTTATTATTATTATCTTCCTAATATATGGTTGAAATAGATATGTATAAATAGATAAATATAACCCTAAATCTTTTTGAAAGTTTATATGATAGTGTTATCCCAGTTCCACCTTGTATCATTAATTGATAAAATCAATTTAGGCCCCAATATAGGTCATCCAAGGCTGACCAAGACCCATAAAATGATAAAATTGATTTACATACAAAGTTGACCTACACTGAAATCGTTTGGTAAATGTAAAAAAGGGTTTTTGTCTTAGGTAGGGGCTAAATAAGGTAGTGAATTGCTTGGATGAGTGTGTAAGGGAGGAGGCAAAGCTTAGGTAAGTGCATAAGATATAGTTGTGTAGATTAAAACTGTTGGTATAGGGGACAATAATCTTATGAATCACTAATGATATACCCACCCCTTTTTTAGCGCACCCTTTAATGCATGCACTCATAGAGATTGAGAATTAATGAGTTCTTGCAAGAGAGAAAGCATTAGTAATTGATAAAATTTGAAAATATTATGTATACATATGCCCCACTCGAATCTCATCATGTGTCATGTAAGAGAAACATGGGATGGTGCTTCAAGAGAAAAACATATCAACACATAATGTTAGAACTAAATAAATTTTAGTAAGAAGCAAATAAGATGAAAAAATGACAAAATTGAAAAATACATACCTTTACTTACCTTAGTGGTGCATAAAAATAATTAAGTTGAATAAATGTGAATGTGTCCAACATAGGGAACATTAGGTGAACCTTTAAAAATTAACAAAAAATTGATTTTTTTTCAAAACATATGTGTAATATGTGAAAATATTCTCTATAACTTCAAGATTCTAGAACATCTTGTGGTTTAGAAAAAAGTTAGTAAAAACAAAATTATGGTCAAAAAATGGAATTTGATTTTAAATAATTGAAAGGTAAATAATTATGAATATAATATATAAATAGGGTGAAAATTAATTCATTTATTATTTTACCATTCTAAGAAAATATTGATCTGATAAACCCAATTGAAGCCTAATGAGTGACCATTGTGAGGAGATGATAAATATGATGTGGAGGATGCATAAAAACCAAAATTGGTGAAACATAGGTTAGATAAGTATTAATTACAAAATTTTGATAAAATTTTATTTAAATTAAGCTAAATATATAAAATTGGATGGTAGGCAAAATCTAGACACTGAAACTAACCCTAAAAAATATTTAGGTAGACTAGGGGTAGAATAGGGTATTGGGTAGGAAAATATTAGACCAATAAATGCCCAATTCATTTATGGTAAATGGTCAAAAATTCACCATAGACTAAGAATATAGTTGGCCCTATCAAATAATTTTTAAGGTGAGAAAAAACAATGGGGCCAACTGCATAGTAGTGGACCAATATGGTATCATTGGAGATGGCTGACTACATAATAATGGGCCAATCTAGTTAAAAATAGGGAGCTAGATGATATAGTACCCTCTAGCTGATGTAGTTCCTCTTATGTGGCCTATATAATTTTATAAATGAGGTTAATTATGTACTAGAGGGACGATATAGTATGATGGAGCTAGAAAGGGTCGATTTAATATCAAATTAGTTGATAACATCAAAAAGAATAGGTTAATTACATATTATAAGGCCAATAAAATATGAAAATAACATGGTAGGTCTGATTTATTATTAAATAGGTCATTTGATGAGAGACAAGTTTTAGCCCAGTGGGTGATATGCTCAAATAGGATTTATCCTAGGTTACACACTAGTTTATTTGATGTTTATCTTGTGGCCGTTTTGAATATCTGGAAGGCTATGATAGGGACTGTGACAACATGAATGCTATGTCACAAGTTTAATGGTAAGTTATTAATGTATTCATAACCTTATTCCAGTCAATTTTGGATCAGGAAGTGTTATATGATCTTGGTTCTATCATTTAGGTCTAGCTCATCACATGTATGAGATGCTGACCTAGGGATAAAATATGATGGGTCCTATGATTTTTATGAGTACATGGATATATGAGAGATTCACTATGTATTATTTTGTTAAAATTACCCATTTATTTGATGATAGGTTACCTTGAGTCATTTGATAGAGGTAAGATCATGTAGTGAGGGCTGTGCCTATGTTACTAGATTGTATGGTAGTCATACACTGAAATAACTTCTATATGGATAAGTTTAACCATCATTACTTTAGTTTTAGCATGTGTGAAGATCACATGCCACTATAATTCATGGGTTAAGCCTCATCCAATGGCTCATGTACTTAGAAAACTAGGACTACCACATCTAGAATCCCCTCTATTAGTGGTTTCTTATTAGGTATGGCATGTAAGAGAGTTGAGAGGGAGAGGAGGCAGAGGGCAACCTATTATGATACTAGTGATTATGCCTTAATGAGATATACCATGGAATGGTCAAGCATAATAGTAGGAGGTAATGAGTCTAAGAAGAGATGATGCCATGGATGTAGATATAGGGGATGTGGGAGCATAACATGGACCATAGTAGAGGTGAGAATAATTATTATGAGTGTATTGGAAATGGAAAAACCATAAATACAAGAAGATATAGGAGCTATATATTACATAAGGGGTCTTATAATAGTGGTAGGACATAATTAGTCTATAGAGAGTAAATTGAGGAGGGGACCATGATGGGCTCAGGTGGCGACTCTTAGTTTTACATTGGTGTAGAGGTAGCTGATGAAGGAGGTTATCGATAGATGAGTATATGGTGAGACTATGGTTGGTGATACTAATTCTAGTAATAAATTTTATTGATTTAGTTTTAATATTTTGATAAAGAACAATAGTTACATCTGATGTATATTTTGTTTCTAGTTTTATAGATACCACTATAGAGGAAGTGAGATGGGGAGCCTTGATTATGGATGCACATCATGAAATTTTAGATGGGGTGTTGTCACCATATGACCCTACCACTTTAGATGATCCTTTGGTTTCATATACCCTAGATCATGTGAGATGGTTTACACTAGTGGAAAAGGCCACATAATAATGAAATGTGTGAGGTGACAGGTTACATCCATCGATAAGGGTAAGATTTGGAGAGGCTTAGGCCTAGTAGGCCTTATCATAAGAGAAATCTATATGCATGGTATTGAATATCTATCTTGTACAGGTATAGGCCTAGGTGGCCAACTTATTAGGATTGGTTGTTGGATTGAGATCCTAGACCACTTCTTTATAGTGCACCATTCAGAGGTGTCAATCACAAGCATCGATTGGTAGCATTGTTGGATGGTGGAATCTGATCTTATTTTAATGCCTAGTTTTAGAAAGGTGGGGTGTAGGGGAGAAATTCCCCCCCACTAGGATTACCATGGGGGTTTATGGGGGGTAGTGACCTATTTTGGAGCCCCCGTTGGTAGGGGTTTAGGGGAAGCACCCCTGAAGCAAAATTTTGTTAAAGATACACTATAAAATATTGTAATTTTATAGTCAATCTCGATTGTTCACTATTAGGTTGCATATCTAATGGTATAAATTATGTTTATGCATTCCCCCTCTATTTATAACCTTCTTTTTGATATGAGGGTAAATTATGGTGACATGTTGTATGTGAGTGAAGAGGATATTGTAGTGGTTGTATTGTAAGTTTTTCCTTTCAGTTATTAGATTGAATAATAAGGATTGGTTGTTTCTATGTGGATGTAACCCATATTGGGTGAACCACATTAAATTTGTGTCTTTATTGTGTTGTGTTTTTTGCATTTATTTTCATCTTTAATTAATTAATATTGATATATGTTTTGTATTCCTAACAAGATGGCCAGGCCATAGGATAGATAGGATGGAGAACAACCTTAGAGTTGTAGCTATTGAATTTTTTACTTGTAATGTATAAAGCACATTTCACACACACACACACACACACACACACACACACACACACACACACACACACACACACACACACACACACACACACACACACACACACACACACACATTGATAGTTCATTGATCTTATGAGTTATATTTGGATTTGGATGTGCATACATGGATATATTCCTTTCTAGCACATGTATTTTGCTTTGTTATTTATTCCATGGAAAATTTGTGATATATGTTTTCTTATCTACTATTATGTGATACACATTCATGATTAAAAATAACAAGGCAAAAACGATTTGGAAAAGTATAATTAATCAAAGAAGATGTAATACACTCTATATCATGATGAGAAATGTGCAAAAACAAAAGGTGAATAAGTATAATAAACTAAAATGATAGATTAAGTGGTAGTAAATGTTTTCAAACCATGTAAGTATTTTCACCAAATCACAACAAATAAAAATCATAGTAGATCATGTTGGGAAGTATCAAAATTTTAAATACAATGGAAGACACATGAAAACCAATGGTATAAAAAAATTAAACAATAAAGTTAATCAATCATACTAAATCATGTTAAGAAGTATGAAAATAAAAACAAAATGTAAGTGGAAATCAAATTAATCATACTAATTCAAGATGGGAAGTATGATAAATTTAATAAGATGGTTGTAAACATACACATAATTGAAAATTTGAAGATAAAAGTGAAAGCCACATGAAGTAAGCATTAAACATACTAAGTCAAGATGACAAGTATGTCAATGATGTGAAAATCATAATATAAAATAAATTATCTAAAATTTGACACATGTAATTTTATTCTAACTTGGTTATAGTATGAACAGGGTATTGAAATATTTTGTGAGGTGGGCCTAGTCCTATCCATGGTCTTACACTACAACTCACAAAAAGAACACCAATATTGTGTAAACAACTATGGGAATGATTTTAAAAGATGTTTTAAATGTGGTAATTTATGAGGAGTGTCTGGTTATATCCATGGTATCACATTGCAATTCATAAGGGGAACACCAATGAGGTTAATGGTAGTAAGGAAATGTTTTATTATGGTAATTTGTGAGGATATCTTGGTCCTATCCATGGTCTTACACTATAAATCACAAAGGGAAACCCTAGGGGGAATGATCAGTTAATAAAGAAATATTTCTTAAGGGGAAATATTAAGAATGTTATAATGAAAGAGGTATTGTAAAAATAATGACATAGGCATCAATGAGAAGACTTTAAGAAACATGAGGCATACTAGGTATAAAATCGAGACACTAAGAGTCTAGTGACCATCAAAATACAAAAGACACCTACTCATAATAAGCACAAAATTGTATATAAAAATAGGTGAGATACTAAGATCAAATAATGAAGGTTACATGAATAAGAAAACTAAAATGGACCTACTTTCCCATAGCATGTTCCCCATTCCCTAGGACCTCTTACAAAGTTATCGATCCACTAAAAAGATTAGGTACTTGTGTGAGAAAGTAGGTATCACTTTTAGATTTTTAATTTTCCTATCCTAATCTATTGGCCTAACGTACCCCAATGCACCTTGAATATATAATGAGGATAATCATGGAGTTTGAGCTTAAATTAAAAATAGGATATGTGTTATTAATCACATATTTTTGTGTGATTATACTTTTTAATTTATATGTTGGCTTTTTCAATCATTTCCTTTTGTTGAAATGATGTGGCTTTTAATTTTTTATGGATTTTATGATCATCCTTCATATAGATTTGGAATAACCAACATGAGTGATATAAGTGATATAAATGAATGATATTTAGAATTTAGATTAAATGAGGATAAGTATCCAAAGATATGACTGACTAAACACTTAGGCTTACCTATGAACCAATATGTAATCTCAAGGTTCAACTGTATGTATGCTTAGTATGTGAAAGGGAAATAAAAGAATTAAAAAAGATAAAATTAGATCGGTAAATAGTAGTAGTAAAATGAGAAGTATTATTTAATAATTTATCATATGGTAGAGAGATATTACTAAGGGAATCAAGGTTTTTATAACCAAGTCACAATAACAATTAGCTTTTTTTTTGAGTGAGATAAGATAACAAACAATCATTATAAGAGAAAAAGAATCCATGAAAGAGGTGAAATCATAAACATAAGTGTGAATTCATGAAAATAATTATAATAATCCATAATAAAGGTAAAAATAAATGAAACCATATAAAACACATAAATCATAATATAATGATCCATGCAAAATAGGTAAGTAAAATCAAATTTGACATATGGTCAAGTGTATAAGATATATAAAATTGGATCATAAATCAAATCCAAAGTTATAACATATAAAAATTTGAAATAAAACCATGCCATGTTATAAAATAATGATAAATTTGACCATAAATATTATCCATGAAATCTAAACCATCTCTATTAAGCTGAATTCTGACAACAACTAGAATCTCATCGATCTTCATAGAAATTTATGCAAAGACTTCCCTCTAAATCTCCTCAAATGAATATGTAGGTGTAGCTAACAAATAATAATTTTCATGAGGGATCTTAGGCATAAGATACTCAAGTAGAGGAATATATGTCTAAATTGGAATAGTATCTACAATGTAAGAAGGAGGTGCAACCGATGGAGAAAGAAGAGCTTTCTTGCATGTGTGACCTATATAAGGAGGGATAAATGAAGTGGGTGTAAATTATGGGTGGTCATGAAGGTAATGATGGATAATGTATAAATTATTACTATGATGTGTACCACATTGGTGCCAAATATAATATACTTCCTCTTATTTAGGGATATATTCTACTAATAGCTTAAGAGAAGGTATAGCCTTATCTTTGGGTTGATTAGTGGATAAAAACAATATGTTGATATATTGAATATGTTTTTGGTAATTAGTGAAAGAGTGGTTATCTATCCCATGAAATAAAAACATACATTTTTTTATAGGATTTAGGGGTCTACTAGCTGAAGAAGTGGAAGGAAAATTTAGGGGTAGTGATTATAACTATAAATCTTTGGTCCAATGATTGAAAACTTTATGATATCACAATAAAGCTGATTGGCCCATTGGGAAGACATGGGTCAAGCTATATTAAATTAAAAAATCCATAACTGAGGGAAGGTAGGTATGGAATAGAAACCTAACTAGGCTCATTTGAAGGTAAAACTAGATCAATAGCTAGACTAGGTTCATTTAAAGGTGAGGTTGGCCATGCAAGAGGTTTAAGAACAATAATGAGCATCTTTGGAGGAATCAAACTATAAGGATCTTGGTATCTAGTAAAGTGTTAAGGTCTTGACATGGCATGTTCCATGAACATACTCCTAAGGGTATCTACCATAACTAGAGGTGTACCATGTGAGTGCTCCATATCTACCCTATGATAAATAGTAAGAAAAATAGTATTAGGTACTATAAAAGAAGGAATGCTAAAAGATGAATGAAAAGACTAAAATAAATAAGAATGATATTAAATAATTTTGGTATTTCTAACTTAGATGAGTCTAGATAAAAATATGTCATCTAAAGCATAGTCATCATCATAGTCAGGTGTATGCAAGTTGATGGTACATGTAAGTATGACTTTGTCATCATAAGACACATGATGGATAAAATGTATATTATTGGTTAGGACCATAGGTATATCATTGGTAGGTGGTTAATGGGATTTTTGTTTCAAAGAAGGAGAAAGTTGGGAAATAATATGAGGGGATAGATTAGAGGTTTTGATCTTGGGGCTAATCGCATCTAGTTCATCATCATCAAAATCTAGGAGGTTAGGTGGGATGTTCTAAATTAATTCAATGTGACCAATATAACCTCAAGTGGAATTAATAGGATAATTTAAGAGTTGGGATTCCATAATAGGATACTAGGAAAAGGTTCAAAGATAATAATTTTAAAGATATCACATTCTTGAATTTTTTGAAATTACAAGGGTTCGTGTCTCCTTGAATATTATAAATATATATAATATGGAATAATTTGATGCATTGGCATGTATATGAGGAGACCACTCTCATAAAATGAGTATAAGTTCAAACAGGTAAGATGTAAGAAAATAAAAAATTAAATATCATAACTTTCACATGGATAGTGATAAGAGGAATGGCAATGGGAATCTAAATGCAACCTAGAGGAGGCATTTTCCTTCTATCGTATCCTTTACATGTGCTACAAGTACCTAAACCTTCATCAATTAAGTCACACTTAACTTAAATATCACCAATTTAGACACTAATGAATATAGGAGGATCATCTGCATGAATTAATATCTTGTTAGGAATCGTGAAAGAAATAAGAAAGTTAAGGGAAAGATAAGTATCCACTATTTAATAAACATGTATGTAAATATCTTCACATTATTTAAGTATAATATCTTTTATCATAAAAATCTAAGAATAGAGTTAGTCAATTGTTAGTATGGAAAATCACAATAAAAACACACTAAGAAATTTAACACATCAATCCTAGATACTCAAGAATCAAGAGAACAATGCAAGTAACTAAAAATGGAATAAAAAACAATCATTAATTACCTTCCTTGAGAATAAATTTTTTATTTTGTCCATGGAGGAATGTTCTCAATCATGTGCTCAAAGATTCTTTGACAATGGTAATTCTTTCATCATTTCTCCTTGTCACCTTGGCAATATTGGTCTTGCCTTTGGAAATATTTAGTAATATATAATTTTTTTTGCATTATAAAACTAAAATAATGCTTTGCATATCAATAATTTAACATTATAACTTTATATTGAGAGCTTATTTTAGAATTATCTTGGCACTTCTATTTATAGCCTTTCAAACTAACTCTAATCCAAGTGAAGTTAGGTTAGAGTTAATTGAACTTAGGTTTGAATAAACCCTAGTTGAGTTATGGAGGGGAAAATTAATTAATATTTTGGATAGAGATCATATTTATTAAATGTGGCTCTCTATTTCTAAATTCAAGGATTTAATGGAGATATTTTTAATTCCTTGACTTTGAGGATGATGACATCATCATGACCTCAATTTTATTCGAATTTCCTTTTTATAAAATTATTTTTCACTAATTGAACATAAAAATTAAAATTAAGAATTTAATTTAATTAGTTAATTCATTTTTCTTAGCATTTTTTTTCTTTAGGAATTGTTTAATTTCCCTTATTAATAGATCTAAAGGCCAAATTATCAATTTGCTAGGTCGTAAATTGACTAGAGATGAATCTAGGAGAGGTTACTATTACATACAATATAATACCATAAATATGAATGTCTCAAAATTATTATAGGTAATAATTTCCAATTTGTAGATAAAATTAGGGCATTCAATGATTCCTACGCTTAGTTTGCATTGTGAAACCAATCTGAAGTCCAGTTGAAACATAGTTGTGGCCAAAATGGGGTGTCAACAGTTTCCCCCTATTTGGGAAGGTTTTTCAAGATACATTCATATTAACTTCTTCTCAAATAATTAAATGTTTTTTAATGTCTTGGATAATGCCCCAAAAGGTGATGGATGAGCCCTGGATGCCCCCTTAAGGGAGTTGATGAAAAATTACCGTTAGTGAATTTTCCTCCAAAAAAAAAGGAAATGATGGTTCCTATAGGTAACAAGGGTTGAAATAATAATTTTTCCAAAGGTGGATGTAATCAGTGGCTTAGTGAGGTTCCCCAATATGATAGATGGAGTGGAATAATGATTTGCCCAAGGTTGGTTATAATAATTAGCATCGAAAGGTGCCCCGATAGGGAATATGGATGGAAAATAATGATTTTACCAAAGGTGGTTATAATCATTAGTCAAGTGAGGTTTCCCAATAGGGTATATGAATGATAAAAAATTTCCCAAAGGTGGTTATAATCATTAGCACAATGAAAATTTTCCCAATAGGTCCAATGAATGACAATGATTTGCCCAAAGGTGGTTATAATCATTAACACAAGAAGGTGCCCCAATAAAGAAGATGGATTGAAAATAATGATTTTCCCAAAGATAGTTATAATTATTGGTCAAGTGAGGTACCATAATAGGGAAGATGAATGATAATTATTTCCCAAAGTCATTTACAATCATTAACATAGTGAAAATTACCTAGAATGGTTGATGAAAGATAATGATTTGCCTAAAGGTGATTATAATAATTATCATAGTAAAATGCCCCAATAGGGATGATAAGTCAAAAAATAATGATTTTCACAAAGGTGGTTATAATCATTAGCATATTGGTGTGCCCCAATAGGGAAGATAAAATCATAATATAATTTGTCTTTACCTTGATAGGGTGGATATGATCAGGAAAGGTATGCATGATTTTCCCTAATATGGTAAATTAGAAAAGGGGAATTATGTACTAAATCCATACTCATTAAGTAATAGTAAGCATGCATAGAGGAGAAACATGAATTTAGGCTACCTACTAGTAAGGAGATGCACATCATAACTAGTAGGAGTTACAATTCATTTGTGATTTAATTACTCTACATTTGGATAGTGTTTAGGTAGGTTGGGGATTTTTCTAGGTGTGAACAAGAAGTATTTCTCACCACATTGTCAAATAGATCATTTGGATTGATTTTTATATAGCTTTTGATATTATGTATCATAGTTATATACAAATATAATAACAATGTGTATCCAAAGCATGGAAAACTCAATTTAAATTCAAGTATAAATCACTTAGGCATAAAATATGAGCAATCAAATCCCAAGTAAATATACTATAATAAAATAGGTGTAAGAACATCCTTCAAACTACCTCTAACCCTAATGCAATTAGGTTAGAGTTAACCATATTTAGATTTATATTAACCCTTATTGAGTTAAGGAGGGAACAAGTAATTGAAATTTGAGATAAAAATTCCATTTATTAAGGATGGCTCTCCATTTATAAATTTAAGGATTTAATGGAGATATTTTTAATTCCTTGACTTTGAGGATGATGACATCATCATGAACTCAATTTTATTGGAACTTCATTTTTATAAAATTCATTTTCACTAATTATACATAGAAATTCTTCTTAAGCATTTAATTTTATTTGCTTAGTTAATTTATTTTGCTTAGCATTTTACACTTTAATAATTGTTTAAGTACCCCACTTAATAGGTCCAAAGGTCAAACTATTAATTTGCTAGGTCACAAGTTGACTAGAGATGAATCTATGATAGGCTACTATTTCATATAAGATAATAATCTAGATAGGAATGCCTTAACATGATTCTAGGTTCTAATGCCTAATATGCAGATAAAATTAGGACATTCAATGATTCCTAGGCTTAGTTTACACTATTTAGTAGAAACAAATCTGAAGTCTATCTGAAACACAATTGTGGCCAAAATGGGGTGTCTACACTATATTTAGATCCAGATAAGGTAGCTTCACTTATTTTTGGAGGAGGATGAGGGATGTTAATTTAAAAACACAATTACATTATATGGTTTCAATGATGGGGATAAGTTCACATTAATTTTAGGAAGGGTATTTGGGATGGGAGAGGAGAAAGTTCTGTAATGGGATCTCATTCATCATAAACCATGTGAGGATGGATAGATATAGGTGCATAATGTTGAAAGATATCCTAGGAAGGAGGGTTAGAAGTGAAATTAAACTTGTGTTGATAGGGTGTAGTTGGTTTGGGTTGATTACAAATGGGTTGATTAAATTTAGGTGGTGTGATGGTTAGTTGAGGTATTTCATGTGGTGTTGTAGAAGAAATAATATTATAAGTTTATGGGATGTTGTCTTTTTGTTTGGATGTTGGGGGAAGAGTAGATATGGTATGAGAGGTATAATCAAGTTTTTTTTTTTGAGAGTAGTAATTGAATGGTTATGCATTATTTCCACAACTCCATTAGATGGGATTGGGAAGTGTCCTGAATGATGTGAAATAGCTGAGACGTGTGAAGTGTAAGTGTTAGATTTAAGTCAATAAAATAAATTAATAATCTATTTTTAGTAATATTAACCATGTTTTATTAATTGTTAATGTGTTCTAAAAGACTTTAAAAATTCTTTATAGAAGGAGTGGGATTTTCGATGGTATCTTGGTGGTTGAGAAGAGGATTTATGCAAATAGAAAGATGAGCATTAGCTTGGTTTTTATTTTGAATTTCATGGGATTTAAAAGCTATGTCATATGCTTGTTGAGCATTTTGAATAAGTGTTTCATGATTAAAATTTGGACCAAGATTAAAATCCATATCAAGATTGTATAATTGTCTATAAGTCTCATGAGAGTGTCCCCAACTTGTATGAAACCAACAAATTTTTTTGGATTATATGATGATTTCATAGGAAGAGTGGGGTGAAGATCTAATCATAGAGACTTTTAGACCCCAATCTATATGAGGTATTAGAAGACATTGGATTATACCTATGAAATTATACATAACATTCAAATAATTGCTCCCCTACACTCATGAAATTAATAACATGGAAACTGATTTCATCCAAGGTGGGTGCCACACATTGTGTCTTGGTGAAACTATTAGGATTGGTAAAGCACATCATGTTATACTAATTTAACTTTGTATTATCTTCAAACATGAAATTCATGATGAAGGAAAGACGTTAAAATTTTTATTAAAAGAAGGATCAATTGATAAGATATAAAATCAAACCAATTGATAGTGTTCCTATAAGATAGGAAATAGAACAAGGGATGAAAGACACCATCATATAGGTTGATTATGCACTATAGAAAGAAAAATTAAATAGGTTAAAAATATACACAGTCATATAGGTTGAATGTGTAATCTATAGGTAAAAACTAAACATGATGAAAATATACACAATTATAGAGGTTGATTGTGTACTTTTGAGGAAAAAACTAAACATACTAAAAGTATACATAGTTGTATAGTGTGACAATGTACTAAAGGTAAGAAAGCCTAACAGTTTGTAAGAGATTGTATTGATAGGGATGATTGTGTTCTAAAAATAGCATTTTTTTTGAAAGATAATAACTAAGAAAATATAATGAAGCACACAATAAATTAGATCAATGCATTTGATTTAATTATAGAACACATCACAAGCCTTACAATAATGCTATATAGTACAAGTTTTACAATACAAAATACAATGATCAAAGAGCAAACAAGAAAACTTGAATGTAAATTCTAAACTAAGTGGTCATTCTTAAAAGTTGTTAAGTTATAATAAATCTTGAAATTTATGTAATACAAAGTTGACTATAATAAGGAACTATAAATCAATCTATGGATAGTTTTAGGTAGTTTAGGTTAAAAGGGATCTATATTGGTAATGGTACTAGCTTGGTATTGGGGCTTACCCCCTCACTTCAAAATATTTCAATGATAAGGGTGTCAAGTGACTTGCCAATATATACCATCAACCATGTGTTTATACTTGGATAGACAACCAAGTTAACTTCCCACTTGGTGATGAAATCCATGTAGTTAGTTCTTAGGAAGAAAACATTTAATGTTTTTTTAGTGTTAAGTGATTTGGAAGAATGTACAAAAGAGAAAAACATTGTGACTAAATTGGTAAATTGAAAACCACCTAATTCATCTGTGTTTTTTATATAAGCATGCAAGAAACTAAAATGGAAAGTGAATTAATTAATAATAAAATAGGTTATTTTTTTACTATGAAGAGTATAGATTCAATTCAAGTGACATTGTATAAAAATAATATATAATATATTTGATGCAATCACTACTATTCTACATAAATATGATCTGAAAGAACATAGTCAAACAGATTAACTATGTCTTCTAGAGAGAATATAGGCTACAAAACTATGTTGAGATAGTCAAACCAATTTTCTATAGGGTTATAGTTTTATAGACTAGAAATTATGAAAAACAAGACTATAAATGACAAATAGAAATAACAGAGAAGGTAAAAATGAACCTTGGTAATTTTTAAGATCCTTAGTTTGTAAATTTTATGTTATGCTTCTCAAATATTGATTTATATATTATTTTGAATATATTCAACTGGGTCAATGAAGTCTAAAAAAACTTGTGCTAAAAATAATATTTAAATTGAGTTGACTAGCTCAACTATGCCTACAAACTTATGTGCGAAAAAAAACTAAAAATATAGTTGATTGGGTCGATGAAGCATGCAATCCTATAATTAAAGAAGAAAACTTTGTCAAGCTGATTGATCTAGTCACCTATATTTGGAGAAAACTTGTACAAAGAAAATAGATACATTTTGGAATGACTATGTGTCAAACCTATGCACAAAATGATAGACTACATCAACAAGTTTAATACAATAATATAAAAATAAAACCATATAATATGATAATAAAATGAATGCATGAAATAAAACTTACAAGGGTTAGATTCACATCAAGTTCACCATAATGTATACAAAGAAAAATGTAGTTGACCTATAAATCAATCTTAGCTTAGAGAAGATAAATCATATTTACACTTTCTCTTGTTGATATATGTAGATAATCAAGGTCATGACCAAGATGGATCCATTAGACCTAACCAAAGTGTATCTTATCACAATAAAATCAATACAAAGGGTTCAAAATCCTCTAGTCAAGCAATACCATGAAATAACCCTATATAGGTCCTATGGTTTATATTTTCACAAAGTAAATGCAAAGTAAAGAAAAATCTAATCTAGTGCTCTCTAGAGCTTGTGGCACAAAGTGGGGGTAATAAACATAAAAAATAAACATTCATATAAGATCTATACTTAATCTAATGTATAGGAAATCCTAATTCATGGGAGAGAACAATACAAGATAAAAAAATGCAAATCTTTCTACTTTTAACAAAGGAGGAACAAAGTTAGGAATACTTATTTTTGAATATGAACCCATTGAGCTCAATATCTCCCTTGGCCATGGAAATTTGATATAGGTTACATAAATTCTCTATACATCTAAAAGACTTATCCATAAGACAAGATCAATATCTCCAAATGTAGTATTAAAACCCTAAGAAATGTTCCTCAAGTAGAATGGTGGATAAGTAGATGCACAATATGATGTTATTATTATTCCATTTATAATAAATGGAAAAAATGGATGTGTATATATAGTTGAATCTAACCCTAAAACTTTTTGAAAGTTTATCCTACACTCTCACCCTGATTCAACCTTGTATCATTAATTGTTAAAATCAAGTTAGGTCCTAGTCTAGGTTGCAAAATGCCAACCTAAACCCATAAAATGTTAATATTAATTTGAATACAGGGTCATCCTAGGCCAAAATTATTCAATAAATGTCAAAAAGGGTTTTTGGCTTAGGTAGGGGCTGAATAAGGTGGTGCATTGCTTGTAGGAGTGTGTAAAGGAGGAGGCAAAAATCCATTAATTTCATGGGATATGGTTATGTAAATTATAATTGGTGGTACAGGGGACAAAAATATTGTAAAGCACCAATGGTCTTCCCACCCCTTTCTTGGTGCACCCTTTAAGGCATGCACTTAGAGATATTGAGACTCGATGGGTTCTTCCAAGAGAGAAAGCATTAGTAATTGAAATTTTTTGAAAATATTATGTGTATACACCACGGAGTTAATAAAATATAGGAATATTTAATATTTTTAGATTCATAAATTTATTTAAATGTTTTTTTTTTAATTTTTGGAATATTTTCTTTATTCTATATATTTTATTTTGGAAAATTTTGCATAATATGCATCGAATGAATCGATTTTGTTATGATTTGAGTGTTTTGAGTGAAAAAGGTTCATAACATTCTCTTCTTATCTCTTTAATTTCTTAGTATAATTACCATCACCATCATTTGGTATGTGAATTAATCTTCCCTTATACGAGAATGAAATACCTTATTGGTTTGGATAAATTTTAACATCTATTTGATATAGCCAAACTAAACCCAATGTAAAGTTGTGTTAAGTTGTATAGGGCATGACCCATACTTTTTTTGGACCATAAATGGTCCACAAAAAATTGGTAATATTATGTACCCTAATGAGTTTTTCCAACTTCCTTTATGATGTAATTCCTTGATGGTATAACCAAGTTGTTAAACACACACACACACACACACACACACACACACACACACACACACACACACACACACACACACACACACACACACACACACACACACACACACACACACACACACACACACACACACACACACAATGTAGGATCAATGTGGTTATGGTGAAAATAATGTCCACCCATGAATAATGTGATTCTTAAATCATTTTGGCGAGGATACTTCTTGCTTGGTGAATTTATAACTGTTTTAGAGTATGTTCATTCGGTATTGGTCCCATATTGAGTAAATTTTATGAAGGCTTCATTAAAATATTTTGGATACCACATTTTTGTTCATTATATTCACTTTGTAATTCATTCCCATTATATTCATCATAAACAAAATGTTTGTAATTGATATGAGATAGATTTAGTACTTTACTTTGAGTAGGAAATAAGCATATCTATGCACATCCATATATAAGTGGGTAAATGAGGTATAATTTTTATATAATTCCCTTTCCTTTAATGCAGGATTTATAACAATACTAAATAATAATTTTAGTTCCAAATATGAATATCAATATGAGAATGAATATGATGCATTCTTAAATCACATAGCATAATGTTAAAGAGATTCATCATTATGTGGTTTGAAGTATTTCAAATGCTCCAATGTAAATTTAGGCACATTGTGTGTATTAAATTTCAAGAATAAAACATTATATAATTGATTTAATGCAGCTAAGGATTAATTTGGTAACCTATAGAATCAATCATAAGCTTCATCTGTAAGGATTATATGAAATGTTTTTATAAATATTTTATCATCTGTAACCAAATTTTTAAAAAAATATACATATTCAAGTATATGTTGGGAAGGATTTTCATGTCCAAAAATTTAATCCAATATTATCATGATAAAATCTTATCGATAAGAATATTAAAATACACATTTTCAAAGAGGTTAGTTTTAGATGATGTTATCACTAGTAGTAACATTTTAAGATGGCATTTGTAATTTGAGAATTGAAAATTGTCTTTAGAGCTCTCCTATAGTACTCATCATAAACATAAGATAAATAGTAATAATTGTTTAAGTTAAAAAAAATATAATCATTGGGTGAAATGGATAATTTATTTAAAACATAGGAATAGTAAATGTCTCACCATTATGAACATTTTGTTTGAGCTTTTAATCACTTGTAACATTTGAATTTTATGGTAATTTATCTTTAGTTGAAAGTTTTAGAATTTTTATAAATGGTGTATCCTTTGGAAATTTAGGAACCTTTGGTAAAGATTTGTCAGGTAAATTTTTTGGCACACTTGGTAGTGGTACATCATTTGAAAAAAAAATTAGTGGTATATCGTGTAATAGTTTCAGAATATTTGGTAAGTATGCATTAATTGAATATTTGGGAGCCTTTGGTAATTGCACATTGTTTTCAAGTGTAATAGTATTTGGTAAGTGTGAATTTATTTAGAGTTACAAGGAATCCATGATATATTTGTGAATATTGTTAATTGTTTCATAGTCTAAAGATGGAAAATTTGAGTTCTTATCATGCACTATGAATGCCTTGTTTGGAAATGTAGAAACCTTGGATAATTATAGTGTTTTTCATCGAGGAATATTTATATCATTTGATGTTTGAAAAGAGTCAATTATATCCTTTTGAACCTTGTGAAAATTTTCATAATTAAATAAAGGAAGATAATGATCATTGGTATCCACATTTTTTTCTATAGGGAATTAACATGTTGACCATGAAGTGATGACTTATCATCTTGGTTATTAATAACATAGATTGAAAAACCTAACATAGGCCTTCAATGATTTTTTATACTCAATTTCCATGGATTATAAAATATATTCATCTTCTTATTCATAGGTTACATTGGATCTTACAAATTTTGCCTTGGCAAATATCTTTATTTTATCTTTGGTAAAATAAATAATGAAATAGATCAAAAATAAAGTATGAAACCCTAGGAAGCTACACAACCCTAAAAAAATAATGGTTTTATATGAAGACTAATAATGAGACATAGCGATTTGTTTCATCAAATGTTTAACCATAAATTTAAATGTATTGGGTATCAGGTTAAGTATATAGAAATAGTTCTAACATAAGGGTGATAAAATAATATATAGTAAGATAATTAATGTAAAAATAAGATAAAAAATATTATTAATTTATACAACTAAGATTGTTAAGAATAGTAAAGTACATTTGTTGAAAGATATTGTAATAAATAAGAAATAATGGTACTTAACTAGTTTACTATGCACATAGATCTAGGCTAGAAACAAGTGTAGAATATGCAAGATTAGTATTCTAGATCATTCATTAGATTATATACATAATTTTGTAGACACTATTATCAGATCTGGACACTACCATTAACACTAATGTCTAATTATGACACAAGTGTCTGGTATGGAATAATGAGTGGTTTTGGATGCAACTAACTTCATTATTATAGGGTTTTTATTATCTTTCTACTATTATGTTTATATCTAGGATGTAGGATATCACTCTTCATTAATTGATGAAACCCTATATCTTCACTCTTATTCACCCTTAGAATGAGTTTACTAAAAAATGGGTTAGTGGGCTCACTGTATCAAGTTTACCCAAAGAACCCTCTATTAATTGTCACTACCTACATAGATTATAATCCAATGAAGGACTTAAACATATTTAGTTATCCCTTATGTGTGGTGAATTATATGCATAAATGTGCAATATAATATATAAAGATGTATGTAGTGATCAATCTTGTATTTTGACAAATATCACCCATGAATTGTTCTTTGGATGTTTTAGACTTGTAATATGACTACTCTTATGCTTGATATGAAAATAGGGATGAATAGGGTAGAATATAGCTGGGAGGTTTAAAACTAAATGGTTTATCCCTAATTTATATTTTTCAAATATACAAGATTGAAATGTTGTAAATATTTAAATTTAGTATCTACATAAAAGTGAGCTACCCAAAACCAACCATAGGGTAAATTATAAAATTAATCAATTCAACACAAACAACCCATGGTGATATGAACTAATTATTTAGAGGATTATAACTATGGTAAAACCAACCTTGATGCAAATCACTAATTAGGGGTTAAAGGGAAGGAAAAAATGATAGGAGTGGTGCAGTCATAGACTAAAGAATAAGTGAATATCATTACTCACATGGAAATATGAACGCATAAATATTCACCCTTCTAACATCTTAGATGATGATATCATCATAAAACATGTGGTAAGATATGACTTAGTCACAAACCTTATGAAGACATTCTCCCACATCTTGTTTCTTGATTTTATCAATAATTCTCCTACCCACCATTCAACATTAGTTGATGACCTATGGTTGGGTAGTTAGATAGTGTGACTCCACCTCAATCATAGATCAACCATATTGATCTTGACATGCTTCCTCTAGGTTAGAGTTTTAGGGATGTTGGTTACTTAGTTAACCTCAAGAGTATCTATCCTAACTCTAAAATGGATAGGATGGGGAATTAACCTTGTTTATAAAAGTATGGATTT
Source organism: Torreya grandis (assembly GCA_037957365.1). Classification (NCBI taxonomy): domain Eukaryota; kingdom Viridiplantae; phylum Streptophyta; class Pinopsida; order Cupressales; family Taxaceae; genus Torreya; species Torreya grandis. The sequence goes on from JARHVA010001820.1 coordinate 2,352,535, forward strand.
ATAAAAACTATGTAACACAATAAATGGTTGACGATAAAGCATCCATATTTTTATTCTTATAAAATCTTGGTTATGGGGAAACCAACTACTCATTTACCCTCAACACCCTTTGATACTATGATAACCTCAAGTCCACTTCAATTGAAACCATCATTATTATAAAAATCCTTGGTCCCACAACCATGTTGACATAATACTATGTAATTGATAAAGACACCATTTACAAAATGATCTTGGGTAAATCTTGGATTCATAGGATTAAGGTGATCCATTATACCCTTTTCTAAAAGATAAGGTCCTCCATACTAGAAAGGTTTTCATTCTCTAATGGATCCCAATGACCTTTGGTGTTCTTCAAGAAACCATGCATAATAAACTAGGGTTAGATGTTGATTATCATTTACCCACCAATGGTGTGGAAAAAATCCCACATTTGGTCAAGGTAAAATATACCCAAAATTCCAAAATGGTTGTTTTGAAAAAGGGGGAAGAGATTTAAAGATCTCTTTTAAAATACAAGCCTAAATAAAAAGAAGTTGTAACAAAAGAAAAATTAAGTTTTAATGATCTTGTAATAATACTAGTCATCTTGACCATGTCTTCACCTAAAATCATCAATATCATATAAATGTATACACCAATTATACTTCCTTTTGACCCAAAAGTAGTAGGAACCTATAATACTTTTGAATTTCAAGACCAAGAAGCCCAAAGTGGGTTAGCTAGCATATTGGCTATTATCTTGGTTGAGATTTTAAAATAGAAAGAGGTCCCCTCCAACCATGATGATGATTCTATTTATACACACAATCAATGGGAACTTAATTATGATGGAACCAAATGTCATCTTGTTGTAGGGACATGAATCATCCTAATCTACCTAGAAGGAGAAATCATGTTATTTGGTTTTAAATTAGACTTTAAGTGTATAAAAAATGAGGTTAAATATGAAGCCTTATTTTTTGGAATCCTCATCACTAAGTGGTTAAGTATCCAAAATATAAAGATCCAAGGAAACTCACAGCTAGTCACTAATCAAGTCTTAGATATTTATTAGACTAAGTATGGATATATTTAGCTTTATAAAATTGATTTGTAAATTCACTAAGGATTTTGACTTTGTTTCTATAAAATCCATCCCTATGGAAAGTAATCAGCTTATTGAATCTATGCTAACTTCCTCCTCACATTTTGATCCTCATTTGGAGATACTTGAATCATATTTTATAATCTTCATTTGGATAAAACCCCTCATGTAAAAAGTGTCTCATGACCAAATACTCACTTGCATTGGGAAGGATACTAGCCCATTATTCCTTGATCTAGATAAGATTGATGAGGACATCATAGAGTTATTGCATTATTGTGATGAAATCCCACATTTACATCATAAGAGATATTTTTATCTCACTTTTAATATTACATCTACCCTAGGAGGTGAATATCATGATTCCTATTGAAAGGTTGAATATTACCTATCTTTTGATGATGATTTCAATGTCTTCAATGTATAAGGTGAAGATGATAATCTTCAAACTTATCTTGAATAATTTTAAGAATGGAATGCTTCCTTCATATAAGATACCATTAAAATAAACATAAGGACTGAAGAAATACCTATAATCCTCAAAATTAGATCTTCATTCTTGCCACAAGAGGTGGAAGATCATAAAATTTGTTTATTGATCTTTGTAAATATATTGCCTTTTCCTACAAGGATATGGTAGTACTAAACTTGAAGTAGTCATTTACAACTTGGTTATGATACCTAAAACAAAACCTGTAAAATAAAATCTTAGGATAATTAACCCCAAATACTCATTAATGGTGAAGGAAGAGGTTATTAAGGTTCTTAAAGTAGGGTTAATAAATCTTATGGACTATTCTAAGTGGATATCCCATATTGTTCTCATTCTCAATAAGAATGAAAAGATTAGGATATACATATTTTTTTGTGATATTAATAACTCATGTCCTAAATATGATTTCCATCTTCCTTTCAATGATTTCATATTCAATGTTACAACATGTTATTAGTTGTTTTCCCTTATGGATGGCTTTTCATAATATATCCAATTCTACATTTTAACTCAAGATCAAATAAATACCACTTTCACAACACCATAGGGGACTTTTTATTATGTAGTTATTCCCTTCATCCTTAAAAATTCTAGGGAAATAAATTAGAGAGCCATGACCCATATTTTACACAATCTCATCCATAAGATAGTGGATGTTTATGTGGACAATATTCTAAGAAAATCAAGGTGAATGATTGACCATTTAGAGGTACTACACCATTTTCACATAGTTTATTGAATATTTTGTTACCCTCAATCCAAAAAAAAATGTGTGTTTGATGTCACATGTGTAAAAATCCTTGGTTATATTATCTCTCAACATAAAATTGATATTGACTAAAAGAAATAATGTAATATTAAACATGATCCCCTAATGATTAGTGAAGAATCAAATCATTCTTTGGGAAGTTAGGTACCATTCGATATTTTATACCTAGACTTACATATTTCATCCCATACAAAAAACTACTTAAGAAGTAAAGTGGATAGAATTGGATGAGTAATTCCCAATTTGTATTTGAATTAGTAAAACATTATATTTTGTCTCTTCTAATGCTCATGGAACCCAAGCATAACAATCCCTTCTTAGTTTACATTAGGGTGATTGAGGTGTCTCTCACCTACATGTTAGCCTAAGAGGATGATGATTTAAAGGAACATGTCATATATTTCATTAGAAAAACTCTAATCAACTATGATATATGTTATAATCAAGCACAAAAAGAATGTTTAGCCATCATGTTCGTAACCAAGTGGTTGAGACATTATATGATTAGCCAAGAAAAGAGGGTTATATTAAGGTCCTAGGACTTACAAACATTTTTAACACATCTTTCCATTTAATAGAAGGTTATACATTTTATCATACTTTAAAGCAAATTTGAGCTCACATACGTGTTGTCATGATTTTAATTTTTTTTAAAATTAGCAAAAAATTTAATATTTTTGACTAATTTTGGGTTTGATCTCAAAATTTCCAAATTTTGAAAAATTGCAAAATCATGGAAAAAACATTTTTCTAAACTGTGTAAATGTCCTTTCAATTTTTTCCATGTAAAAAGCCATTGGCCTTCTCTCAATTTGTAAAAGTTAATTAAAACTTTTTTCAAGTTGTGTAAATGATTTTTGATTTTTCCCAAATCCTCAACACTTATTTAAGTCAAGCAATTTGCATTTTCAATTTTTCACATAGTGCAATTTCAAAGTTCCTTTTTGAAACCCCATTACCATGCAATTTCCTTGGTCACTTCCCTGAGTTATGAAAATTCAATTTTTCACTCCCCAAGCCATAAAAATTTATTTTGTCACTTCCTAATATCTTTAAAATGAAATATTCTCTTCCCACTATCATGTTGTGTAAAAAATTTAAATCATTTTCCCACTTCCACTCAGCACTAAAACCAAAATCATTCTCTATGTTGTTTACAAGTGGTAAAATATCATTGAAATTGATAGAAAACACAAAATGAAGTGAATTCAAAACAAATAGGTAGGTTTTTGTTTTGATTTGGCTGCCCAAGAAAATAAAAATACAATCTAAAAGGAGAAAATGAAGGTTTAAAAAAATATTTTCTTTTATACCTACTCATCATAAGTAGGACACACAGTCATATGATCAAAAATGAGTTTGAAAATTAAAAATGAAAGAAAAGACCATATTATTTTCTTATTTATTTTATCTGTTACTAATATTTGTATGACCCATATTAATAGGTCTTATATTTTATTTATTTTTATTGTTTAATAAGAGACCATGTATCCATACAACATCACCAAGAGAGATAAGGATAAATGAAATAGAATAAAAATAAACATGTTTTGATTTGTTTGTATTTTCCAAGGAAGGTCATATGACATTGTATGGCCAAGGGAAGGGGTCATATTTAATTAAAAAATTATTGATTTCCTACATAAAATAGACATATGACCATGTAACAAGGAGAGGATAGAGAATTTAAAATCCTAAGCAAAATTTTTTGTTTTGGTTTCCTTGTTAAATCCAATGGTCTTACGGCCGTAGGACTTATGTAGGATTAAGAGTGTAATTTTATAAATTAAAAGGCAATTACATATTTATTTATATTTTTTCTATCCCATTTGAGGATAGGCCATATGGTCCATACAAGTTTAAGACTTAAAAATTAGGAAAAAAATCACGTTTCTATTTATTTTATCCCAAAAGAGAAAAGGCCATAAAACTTTAATACAAGCTTGGGATTTTAATTTTTGAAAAATTAATAAATGATTAATTTTTATTTTCTTAGCACATAAAGAGAAGGTTCTAAAACCTAAGGAATTAATTGAGGATAAGTTCAAAAAGGTACAAGAAGAAGTGGATGAAGCAAATTTAAAGATGGAAAGGTTACATGATGAGGAACATTTGTTAGATGAAAGATTAGTGTTCACAATGGAAAATGCCAAGACTATTGATTTAAAGTTTGAAGAGAATCAAATCAAGAACTAGGATATCAAAAGACATATAAAACCTCTTAGAATATATCAAATCAAAAAGATGCAAACATTTGGGGTTGGTAGAATTCTTACTCTCTTGCATGCTTTTGAGAAGTGTGATCGATAATTCACCAAACCACCAGTCAAGCCAATTGGGGCACACATGACTCTAGTGAGTGACAAATATTGGGTATTATAAATTGAGAATGTAATTGGGAAGATGTTAAATGATTTTGTTGTTGGGAAATTTTTTATATTCCTATGATCATGAATTAAAATATAATAATATTTAGATCATCATATATGACTTTGAGAGGACTTTATTGAATATTCTGAATAGAATGCTATCTAATAAATTTTTGTATAATGTAATGTTTGCAATTCATATAGAAATACCTATAATATTAAAATTTATTGGTTGATTAGTGGAATATTTAAAGGAAATTAATTGTGAGGGACTATGATATGTGCAAGGAAATTGCATTTTAAAGTAAGTCTCCAAATGGATAAGTAAAATGTCATCTCATGTAATGCAATGTAAGAATGGATCATCATTTTTTCAAATAGTTCACATGCCTTCAAATTGTTTGAAGAAACACCTTAATGGGAAGTTATCTCATGGATTGTAATTATTAATGGATATGTACAAATTATTTTTTATAGAAAAGGACTTGGAGTTAGATTCAATGTAATGTAAATATAATTGCTTGGGATCCATCTAGTTTTGTTGCTTTTGATCCTCAAAATGTAGTTGCAATATTTTAATGACATGGAGATATAATTCTAACTATGATTTTAGGTTATAAAGACATAATGAATTATGTGTAACAAATCCCTCAAAATAATGATATTTGTAAAAATCTAATTTATTGGAAGAGAAATTCATGCTTTCTAGACATACCAATGGATGTCCCAACTTGATAATGGTTTATCAGGGATCAAAATATTAAATCTTAACATCATGTATTTTTATATTTAGGAAAAATGAAATTTGGAGTAATCAAGCTTGGAAGGTTGAGATTAACTATATTTTTTAATGAAAGTTTTCATATGGGGGATGCTTGGTTGATTTCTCAACATCTAGGTTGAAAGGATTCATGTTTTCATGGTTGCTCAGTAGGAGTGCATATTGACAAATTTATTTTTGCACTTTTTTAGGTTGTGTAAAAGTATCAAAACACTTTTGATCCTTTAAAGTGATGTAATTTTTAAACTTCACTTTTGTACTTTTACATATAGTGTAACTGCATAAACACACTTTTACACCACTTAGGTGGTGTATTTTTATAAAATCACTTTTGAATTTGGGACATGATGTTAGGGCTATAGATCCATATGGTGGAGTCTTTATGTTAAAGTAAGGATGATTACACACATTATGGGATGTTATACTTTTTACTAATTCACTAAAAGTTTGAGGGTTTTCAAATATCTTTTATCATAGAATGGTTGGGCCATTTAGTCAAAAATTAGAGTCAGATTTCAAATCCCTGCCACTCAACATAGAACATATACTCTTCTTCAAAAATCATTACTAGGGAATAATAATGTCTCCTTTATGGATGAGGAGCATGAATTTTGGGAAAGTGTTAAGTGGCTAAAGGGTCCTCCCCTGTTTGAGTTCTCTACTTAGATGCTATGCAATAAACTCTCTTTTTAAAGACCCCTATCTTACCCTTAATCATATTTAGAATGTGTGTGATCCCCTTTATTCTTGATGTTTTAGTTTTGATGCTATATGGGTTTCTATTATTGAACCTAAAAATCCTATTTTTAGTGGCTTTTGATATATAATAAACTAGTTATTGGTATTGTATTAGTTAAAAATGGATTTGGGCAACCTTTTTGTTCTGTTTGTAGACATCTTTTCTTATCTTGTCCTTATGCTTATAATATTTGGAAATATTGTCTCAAGGGATATAATATTGTTTTTTATTATGAGATTAGATGGTTGAATATTGCTTTTGGGTATATTTGTCCTTAAAAAAATTCCATCCTTTTTTTCATAAGTTTTAGCTTATTTTCTCAACTAAGATTTTATGGTTTTTATGAAAGTAAAAAAACTTAGATGTTTTTAAATCTAAGGCTAGGGTGATTAATAAATTCACTATTGAAGTCATCATTATTATTTTTTATTTTTAGATCTTTCTCCAATTGAAGGTGCCACAAGTACAACTAGAATAGTTCTTAAGGTCTTGAATGCTTAAGATCATGTTAGAGTAACTATTTGATTCAGGCAACTATCCCAAGTTGAGTCCACACCTAGATTAGGGAGTTTTCCATTGATTGGATGCAGAGATAAAATTTTTTGAGCATGAATTAGAGTGAATCAAGGATTCCTATTTTGACCAGGTAGATAACCCAATTTAGTAATGGGTTAACTCTTCATAATATAACAAAAATGGTGTAAATAGTTGGTTGTTGACTTACAATGATATGATGAGGGATGTGAAGAATGATGGTTTTGATAGTAGTTTGATTAAGGAAATTTAGGAATACAGTTCTCCTCTTGACCTAGATATTGATCTATTCTCCAATGATAAGGATGTTTTACAAACCCTTCCCCCCCATTCCCAAAATCTCCCCTCCATGATACAGGTTTTTGACGATCAAAGTAAGGTATGGAAATTAATAGAAGATAATGTTAATATTTTTTTTTGGAGAAGATAATTGAAATGGATAGTTCTAATGAAGATGACAAGTTGATATAATTTCTCAAGTCTAATAACATGAAATCCCTATTAAACAAATTAGACTAATACACTCTATTATTGACTATTAGAATATAACAGTTTGGACCTAGATCAAATATGATCTCTAGTAAGGGACCTATGTGTGTGGATATATATGAAGACATTGAAATGGACTATCTCTCTTCTTGGAGGGTGATTGAAGATAAGTTTACATAGTTGATGGTATTTGGGGTCACCTCTAGTCTAGGTGGTGCGATATGTGTGTTAGTTCTTTTTGCTTGTTGGGTCACCTATATGGGGCAAGTTTTCATATTGAATTATTGATTGTTATATTTATAAGTATGGGGTAAAATATCTTATATTGTTATTAAATGGTGTTTTTATACTTTAAAATTTTTTTTGCATCTTTGATACTTGTACTTTATAATCAATAATTAAATATATAAAAAATGCAACTTCTAAAATGTAGAAAAGGTGGTTACACACCATAACCACATTTTTTCATTATAAATACAATTTTTAGGATCATTATAAATGTATCTCTTTGAACAAAAAAATTTGAGACATATTTTTGGAAGGTGAGATTGTATTACAACTAAAACAAGTTTAATACAAAGGAGAAGATTTGTAAAATGTGTGTTCAGATTCTCTTCACGAATTATAAAATGTGTGTATAATTTATTTAAAAAATTTTTCATGACTATTATCAATTAACCTTAATGTGAAAATTTGATAGTAGAATTTATTTTTTAACCTGTGTCTATTATTTACACAAATTTGAAATCTTGATGGGGTTTAAGCAATAATTTAATTGTCTTTTATGGGTAAATATAGGATGATTATATTTGGTTTGTTATTAGTATCAAAGAATCATCTCAATGTATGTTTTACACTCCAAATGGTGTAATTATGAATTTACCATCCATTTAATGAGAGTGATTTCAATTAGGACAATGTTTCTCCTTTTTAGGTTATTCTAGTGAATCTCTATGTTTAGTCATGTAGTGTCATCCTTAATTTTCATTAGGGTTATTTTAATAGATTCTATGTTTAACTAGATATAATATCTTTATTATCCTTTTATTATTTTCATTTATATATTTCCCATCATTCCCTTCATTTACCTCATTCACTTTCTATATCCTTTATGTTCTTTCCAATTAAAGTACAAAATCCCCAATAGAAAACATGTTTGTTGTAAATAGGTGTGAATAGTTTTTCTCCTAATTTTCCATTTTTTAACTTCAATAAAGGTATCTCCACCTACTAATAAAAGAGTAACTTTATCCTTTTTTTGTTACTAATGTAAGGACTTAGTTCCTACACTACTGACTCAAAGTCACCAATTTGTTCCCCTGACAAATTTTTAAGCCAATAATATGTCAACCAAAATCACATTAGTGGAAAAATAATTGTTGATTTTTTGGTATATTATCCATTAGAGGTTAGAGATCTCATTGAAATATTGATTTCTATGATGATATAATACATACATATCATAACATGTTATTGTTTCCTCTCATTGGTATAACAACATCATCAATTATTTTGTTGAATGTACTTATGTTGAGGGTGTTAATTCTTAGAAGAGGTGGTGCATTTACATAATTACATTAAAATACACTATTATGGATGAGTTTATCTATTGTAAATACTTTGATTACATGATATTAAGGTGTGTCAAGTAACAATATTCATAAAAGTCCCTCTTTCATTTTTGTAATGATCTTTTAGTGGGTATTTTGATGGCCATGAAACTACCCTGAAATTCCACATAATGGGATACTTATGGCCCACTCAAATATGAAATCACTAAATACATGATAAAATTCAAGAAATGTCAAACTTTCTCCCATGAGATTCACATTCTCACTTGGGTGTTCATCCCATTAGTGCCCCATGTCCCTTTTCCACTTGGGTTTAGATTTGATCTATAAGATTTATCTTTCTTACTTAGATTGTCACCATTTCATCATCAAAACAACTGATTATTTCACTAAGTGTGAAAAAATCATGACTATTACAAATATTAGTAGATTATTCATCACTAATTTTTTTTAAATCAAGTGATTTATCAGTTTAGAGTACCACAATTCATTATCACAAATAATGGATCTCTTTTCAATAACCTTAAGGTATGTGAAGTGTAAAATAATTTTTTATAACCCATCATGCATCCTATTTATACTATCTATGATCCAAAAACTAATATGAGGCCACATATAAAACTCTAAAGTTAATATTTGTTAAACTTGTTAAAGATAATAAAAAAGGTTAACATCTGCAGCTCTATCCAACACTATGGGCCTATAAGATAAGTGCTCATATGACCATAGGGACAATCCCATATTCCCTAGTGTTTAGGTAAAAATTTATTCTACCCCTGCATATAGAAATACCTAACCTACATGTCTCTCTTCAAGGTCTTCTTGATGATGAAGAGTATAGAAACACATGATTTAAGTAGTTCGAAACATTAGATGAACACTGACTCATAACTACATAAAATAATGTTGTTTACGTAGACCATACATGTCACTAATATGATACAAATTTTCATGAGGACTTGATACTATTAGGATACCTTGTCTTGAGGCTTAACAATTAAATAGATAAAAATAAAGGAGAAGGTTGAAAATTTAACCCTATTTAGTGATTGGAAATTTTAATAATGGAGCCTATAAGCTATGTACCCTAGAGGGCAAGGAGTTTGGTGAGTTTATGAATTATTTGAAACTTAAATGATTTTATATCTAGTCATTATGTTTCAAATTTCCCACATTACATTACAAATTCCATTGTATACATGTATTTGCATATAAGATGCATTATTTGGTGATTAATTAGTTGTTAGTTTTAATGATAGATTTTTAAAAAATGTAGTTTACCATTCTATTTAATTTTCATATTACCATATTATCCTATAGAAAAAATTATCAAAATTAGTATTACGGTGGTTATTATCTTAGTTATTATGAGCATAGTCTACATTTATTACCTTAAACCTTCTTGAAAATCTTGGAAAATACTAGGCTACAACCTATTCTATAATCTTGTCCATGATAAAGTCCCTTATTATGATAAAATCTAAGTTAAAAACATTAACATGACCCAAAATAGGTAATATTTCTTGCCTATGTTAGTATTTTGTGATGATCCCTTATATCCTAATAGTTGTATGGGGCCAATATTTGGGGTTAAGGGCCTTACACAAAGAAAAAACTATGTGATAAAAATAAAGAAAGGCACTAATATAAAAATTAAAATATTATGTAAATAAATGTCAAATATCTCATCTCTCACCCTTGACTAACCTTTGGTGTTGATCCCTCACATATTACTAGTTTCATGGTGTTAGCATTAGGGAGAGATGCCCTTACTCAACTATATATAGTCTTTGGTGATGAACCCATGTATCTTCCTAGTCATACGAGACTAAGTGTAGGGGGTCACAAAGAAAAGTAAAAAATAAAATTCAAAAGCAATGTAAAATTAGAGAGTGTTCAATAAGAATTCTTTAAAATACTTGTTTACATGTATATGATGAAAAGGGAAATTTTATCCCATTTACTAATTTTGTCAATACTAGTTATGTCTATGTTAACCCAATAAAGTTAGTGTTTTATGAGTTTAGGAAGAATTACATTTTCCCCCTTTGCTCATGAGGATTAGGTCATCTTCCTTTTCCATGCAAAACTTTCATTTTACCATCTCATGAATATCCCACTTTCCCATTTAATTCTTTTTCTTCAAATTGAAAGATGTATGTTGTGTTAACAAATTAACTTAGTCATCAATCACAAAACAATTGTTAGTGCATTTTAGTTCCATTATTTTCATCATATTAAATCATTTGATTACATTTTGTTTATAATTTTAACATATAATCATTTTTCCATAAGATTATAAATAAAAAAAACTTAAGAGATATATGGTATATCATCACATGCTTAGCCATCTAAAGCATATAAAGTGAAAGAGCATACATGGAAATTAAACACATAAAACGTAAATGAAAAATTCACTAAAGTAGACTAGAATATCTCCATATATATCATAATGATGTTGGGTTTCTACAAACACATCTCTAGTATAATCAGCTTATGCAGAGGGTACTATGTCATAAATTATGAAAAAATCAAAATGCAGTGTATGTAATATATATATATATATATATATATATATATATATATATATATATATATAAACACACACACACACAATAACAATAGTCCTAAGATTATATCATATTCCTTGATGAAGGTCTATATGTTGATGAATTTCATGGATTGTGGCTCCTAGGACACCTCCTACTAGTCCCTACGTGAGAGGCTCTCTCTCTTGATGCCCATAATCTTGAATAATATTGACCCCCTCTTCTAGATAGACCATTGATAAGATCCTACACCTAGGTATTTATTATGGTGGCTCTCACATCCAAGTTATTGTTCTCCACCATTAAACTAGCTAGCATCACAAAATCATGGTAAAATAGCATAAAAACATCTATGTGTTTGCCTATCCCAATAGGAAATCCTATATTGACTAATAGTTGGTCACGATTCATGTTTTTCTCCATCTAAAATAGAATGATCAGGGTGTCCCTAATCATAATCATCTATACCATAGATGTATGTATAAATATGAATCATATTTAATCATATGAAATTAAAAATAGTAAATTAGCTAAGAAATTGTGCTAAAAATAAATACATAAAAATTTAAAATGACTAAGTAGTTAGGGTTTGAGTCATCCTCATACTTCTCATCCTCCTTGTCTCCCTCCTCATCAAACTCAACTAAGTCTATATCCTCTCCCTCCACTTAATTTTATTGCTATAGAATATCCTACTATGGTGGTGGTGGCTATGCAATCTACATTTATTATCCTACCATTGATAGTACCATTGGGATGGCTATAGGTATTGATGGACAAAATTGGCCTACATACAAAATTTTTTCCTGGATAGATCAGACCATTTTATTGATCCCTTTAGTAACCTTCTCCCCCACAACTAGTCCCTTTTTGGTCTTGAATTTATGATGTAGTGTAGTATTCTTTGAGGTCTTAGTGTGGTGTGAGAAGATGAGTAGAGTTTTGGTTGAGTGAGTGATCCAATGGAAGGAGAAGACCACATATCACTTGTAATATTTTGAAACACTTTAATCAAGCTTTAAGATGAATTTGTAAATTTTAAATAACAAGCCTAGAAATAGGTATAGAATTGCAAGTGAAGGATCCATCAAGTTTATATGGTGTTTGAGCATTCAGGGGCATGAAGAAGGTTTGCACAAAATCTTAGTAGTTTTTATAGTCTTGATAGGTCAAGTTTGGACTAGTATAGTCTAAGAAATATTCATCTATAACCATGGTTTTAGGATCAAGGAATGGAATTACTCCCTTCAAGGTTTTTTGGCTCAATTGTCTCTTCTTACCAAGTGAAACCATATATAAAATCAATAAAGGAATTAATTTTAATCGATAGGATAATGAGATGGTTCATAATTGGTGGCCTTTAAAGGTCTAAACTCAGTCATGATTGCATTTTATGTTATGAGGTAGCCTAACACCCTAATAGACTAAGGATGGATCTAGTATGCTTTAAAGAATTCTAGAGTCTATTTTAAGGTCGAGTGAAATTCAATAGGAGATTATAAGTAAATTAAAAGGTCTAGATTATAAGATGAGGCTACCATTTTCTAGTTACAAACATATTTCTTAGATCTTTGCTTACTCCCACTTCATGTCATGGTGTTTTGAGATTTGACCATGGTTAAAAAAAATGCACTAAATATTTTTCAAGGAATGGGACACCATATTGAAGCATAATACATTAAGCCAAATTATCAAGTAACACAAAATAAAGAGTTCACAAGTTTCCATTCTAAGTGTATCTCTTCGATAGGATCCTAAAATTGAATGTAGGGATACCAAGTGTTGAAGCCTCACTCGATCAGATCAAGGATAAATGACACATGGGTGATTAATATATTCAATAAATTAAAACCCCCCAGATCAAGATTGATGGTGCGTATTCTTACGTATAAATTCTAATCGATGATCCAAGTTGAAGACTAGGGTCAAGAAGTCAAGATAGATAAATGATGTGTATTCAATCATGAAAATAGAGATATAATGGTGAGAATTAAGTCAATAATTCAAAATATATTGAGATTAAATGTGATGTTAACATGTATCATAATCATGATGAATTAGTAGATCAACAACATGCATTCAACTTTACAGATAGAGATCAATGGTGTGAATCAAGTTAATAAGTCAATGAACCCATAATGTATGCAAGGCTTATATATATAATAATAGAATTAATGGAATTGATTTTGGGCATCAAGGTCCATAGAAGGCACAAAGGGATACCAAGTATCATAATCTAGGAAGCCTAAATCTATGATAAGTGAACAACATTGAAAGTAAAGGCTAGGAAACCACTAAGGAGATCAATGGAGTGAATTTGATCAATTTTCGAGATGGAATGAGATGAAGAAACATGTCCAAAAAAATAATTATCATATTTTTAAAATACGATAAACAAAATGGTAGGGAGATTCCACATAGGCAGACATGTCAAATCAAAATATTTTATGGACACAAGTAGGCAAATATATGAATATGAGATCAAAATGTGATTCATATCACCAAAGATAATTCTTCAATTTCATATGCCACCATTAAATCTTAGTTAATACCCTTAGTTTGAAGATTTAAAACCTATAGGCCCTATTTTATAAGGTTTTAGTGTTATTTCATGATTGTGTTCATCATTCTTTGAAAGGGATCCACATGTACAATGTGTTCTTGGCTTCCATAATGCTCAAGGGAAAAATAGTTCTATTTAAGCCTAATAGCTATCAAATGTGGGATAATATATATTAAAATGATATGGATACATCAAGGTGTGAGGTATCTATGTAAATCCAATAAGGGAATTGGTTTTCCATTTCATGGACACCTATAGCAAGCTTTAACAAGAACTATATAGTCAGCAGTCTCATGATCAGTCAAGGTGAAAAAGAATGCAATAAAGAAATCTAGTGAATAGTTTGGGTGTAGGAACATTTTACATAGATATAAAATTTAAAATACCTTCTAAGGAAAATCTCACAGTGGAAATGAATTTTGGAGGACTCTAAAAATGCATTCATAGTCACATGTTTGGAGCCTGCATAGTCATTACCTCCACAAGTCTATTATCAAAGTTTGAAGGATTAAAGGGTCTATAGGAGTGGAGTTAAAGATAATTTAACCAATGGTGACATAAATATTATATATTAAACCAATGGGAGGATAGGTTTTAATCTATATAGGACTATGTTTAGCTTTGGAGAAAGCACAGTCAGCCTAGAGGTTATAGAATGAATGAAAAGTGTGTCAAAGATATTTTGGTAATTAAAATAAATGTGTGAGGTATGTAGTAATTTTTGGTTTCACTTCACAAAGTTTTTTAGCCTTTATATAAAAATTATGACATTTGTATTTTCTCTCAATCATAAATAGTCTTCTAGATGCCTGTGTGTGTAAATAGTCAAACAAGATTCTTGTTAAACAAAAGGATTAAGAGGTCAAGTAGGGTGAGATAGTCTACATCAAGAGTGAGATATCTAATGATGGTATTGAAAACTAATAATGGAATTAAAATTCTGCCTAATTGATACCTATAGTAAGTTTTAATAAGGACCTACAGTCAAGAAGGTGTGATCAAAATTGAGAAACTTAGTTTGGGGACATTTCCCCTAAAATGCCAAAATAAAGGTCCAAGCCCTTTTTGATGGTGTCAAATATCAATGTTGTAGGGGGTCTCAATAAATCTAGGTGCATCTATATTATATCCCATATATAGGGGTATAACCTTGAAAAATGAGGGTGGTGTGTGACTAACAAAAGGTGATGTTTGGAGACCTCTAAATCATGCATCTGTTCATTAATATTTGATAGTGTATCCTATGGGAGTTTGAGCTTTAAATGACCTTCACATCTCAGAGTTATAAGCAAGGTATATCTTCATGATTAGTCACTCTTATTGAGTTTAAAAGGTTTATTATATTTTAATGAACATGAATTAAGGTTCAAACATTAGGTTTTAGGGCTAACAGACATACCTATAGGTGTACTTTATTCACAAGGGCGACCTACATTTGGTTATAGGTATCTATAGTCTAATGACACAAACATAGGCATGAAGGCCTAATGGAAACATAATCATTTGATAGGATAGGTTACCTCCAAATAATAACAAAAGGACAATTGGCCATAAGGAAATGATTCCAACGAAGATTCTGACATACAGGACCCATACACAGTCAACTATAGCTGACTATAGTAGGCAATGAGCAAAAGTGTGGTTAGTGGGTGTTGACACAACATGAGAATATTATGAATGGATCTGGGATGACATGGTTTATATATAGGAGTGGGATATTCAATGAAAACCAATAAAAGAGATTGGTTTTCCAATCCTAATGGGGCCTAAATCATTTTCTTTGACACTTGGAGATTTTCATAAGAGTTTTTATGTTGTCTAACTAAGCTAAAGGGTCCAAAAGTGGTATTCAAGGTTCCCAATGGACTTGGGAGTAGGTTTTAGGGTATATGGTTCAAGGTGGCTCAAGCTTGTGACCTCCATCAATGGGGTATATAAATGTTGTAGGTATCATGGAGTTTATTACAAGTTTGAGGATCAAACTCAAGTTAAAAATAGAATAAAACCTCAAAAGACAAACATAAAAGATGACATCCATGGTTAGTTAAGCATAAAATGCTAAATTAACTCACTTTTACCTAAACATATTATACAAGGCAAGTGGAGGGTGGTGTAAAAGTCTAAGGGAGAGGGATTTGGAGGCTAGAGAGTGCAAGTAGAGCATTCAATATGTTTTCAAAGTATTTTGAGACTTTTCCTCTTAAGTGAATCATGACATCATCATCCTCAATAAATTTTTGTCTTATAGTGTGTTCCTCAGCTAATGAGAGGACTTGAAGACTATTTAGAAATAATGGAGGTTAATATTTTGAGGAAGGATTAATCCTAATTGATCCAAATGTGGTTGAGAATCATGGGTGGTGGTTGGATCACATTTATTGAATTATGTTTGCTCACCTCTTTTATCTCTCTTCCCCTTTTCTCCTATATATATATATATATATATATATATATATATATATATATATTTCTCTCCCCCATATGAAAAGAGACTCTCATTTGACAATGAAAAACCCTCTTAAAATTTATAAGATCTACCTTTTGAAGTAATAGGATTATTTTTCACCTATCTCTTGCCTTTAACTTGTGTTTAGTAAGCTTGTGCATGATGGCTTTGTAAAGAAGTGTTATTCCATGTCTATTATCCTTATTTATTGCCTCTTTTTAGGTGTTTTAAAGATAATTATAGGTTTTAACTCATGATGTTTCTACCATTAATTAATTCCTAGTGTGAGTTTTATGACTCTTTTCTTCATTTATTGCTTAGTGAGCCTAGTTTAAGATATACTTATATAAATTAGCTAGTTTGTGAGATTGTGTGATCAATGATTGTCTTATGTAAAATTAGTGCTTTTCAAGATTATGTGAGTGTCATTTTAATTTGGTGCATCAAACTTTTATATCTCTTAGTTACCCTATACCCCCTTTATATCCCTTTTCCAAGTAGAAGCATTAGTTTAGGTGATCTACCAAGAGGAAGCCAACCTTTTCCAAAGGTTCAACCTCACTATAGGATACCCATAGCCTGATGTTTCTCTAATATTATGGATAGGAGTGAGATATCATGAATAACCCTCCAATAAGGGTGAAATTTCATGCCATAATAGTTTTTAGCATGCCTAGTGTGACTATGTTGTTCATTGAGTGCAGAGTTTTGATGTTTTCTTCATCCAATTAGCCTTTGGGGACATGTGTGTAAACACCAATAGTTATTCCAAGTATTAATAAAATATTATGATCATCCCAAGTGCCTAATAATAATTATTTGGTATGTATAATCAACCATATTTTGATAAGCATGTTTATTCTCTATCTCAACATCACACTTATCAAGATAATAATGTTTATATGTTCCCCTTAAGTGGCCCTAAAACAACCTATAAAACCTATCATGGATTTTTTCCACTTCCAACCCTATGTATGACCAAGATCAGCATCCATTTCATTCAAATAAGTCCTCTAATTCTTCTTGTTAAGACTATGTTTATCTTGTTGCATCCTTGTCAGGATTCAAACAAGCATTATCAAATTATATTGAGTTGATAAGGGAGATTGGTATGTGTTTATAAATTTATTCAATCATCCATATTAATTTTTTAAGGGAGGAAAGGAGTTCTCTTCAGTTGTTCAAGAATAGGTGGTCAGTTTGTGTGGATGAATAATGGTCAGCTTGTGAGAGGAAAAATGAGGTTTGGTTGAAAAGCATGGTTTAAAACTCAAAGAGTATGTTTATATATTATGAATATAAAAAAGATAAATTCAATCACTCTTATGTATATTTTTCTCTTTAAGAGCCTCAAGTTTAGCCTCCAAGAGTTTCAAATTATCCCCTTAGTCAACCTTGTCAAGGTCCATCCTTGTAAAAAATCAAAGAAGCAATACTGGACCAAGGGAGAACAATCATGAAAATAAATAATGAGGTTTGAATTAGATGATAATTACCCATTCATGACATAAAGGGTATAAGTAACTTCTTACATAAGTTTTAGAGTGTGTAGGAATCTATTGAATAAGGTGACTATCCACATGTTGAGAAGCAAGAGATGGAGTGGGTACTATCCACATGTTGAGAACTTATTTTACAAAAAATAGAGAAGGAGATTGTAGTCATGGGTGAGACATAAGAGGAAAATACAAGTGTATATGACTAAGATATCATGATCAGTATCCCACTTCATTTATATGAGCAAAAATTATGTTTGCACTAGCCTTCTTAACATGGTTTTGACACTAATGAATTAGAGCCCAAAGAGGACAATCCTCAAGCTAAAAATAGGGGAGACCTTGAATGGACAAATGATTATTTATTATACATATAGGAGAAAGAGGGTCATAATGAAGTATGGAAATAGTTGTAACATGACTTCATGGACTAGGTAGAGGTTCTAAACTATCTTATATCTCCTAGAAAACATGAAAATGAACTTTCAAATTAGGTTATATAAGTTTTCCAATCTCAAGATGAATTATCCATTGAAGGTAGTACTGATGTCTTTAAGAATGAAGGAGAGTGGTTAGATATGGAACCACAAGAATATGAAATTTTTAATCTTAAAATGGTTGGTGATTTTCCATGTGGATCAATTTTAGGTGAGTAGAGAAATAATGGTGTTAAGGTTGGAATTGTCACAAGTGAATAAGAGGAAACTACTTTTTAGGATGATCTAGAGTATTTTTATGTAAACTTGGACACTCAACCTTCATTCCTAAGACAATAAATTAATTGAGTGGCTACCAAGATAAAGTATGATCCTAATGAGGTCTTAAGGGCCAAGGTTGTAGTTATAAATACATTGGAATGCTCTCTTATCTTTGAAGAGGCACTAAGTGGAGAGATAACAATCACTCTCCCAAATTAGATTAAGACATTCTCCCAAGACTTTGTTCACATTGAAGATCATCATGGGATGATTTTTGAGTCACCTTAAGAGTATGTCTACAATGGAGACATGTTTTTCCCTTTTCATCCACTTGAGATCATGTCAAAAGGATTGGCAATCAAACAACTTGGTTCACCAGTTTTGGTGCCTAAAAAACAAGGTATTTTTCATTCTAGTCCATTATAAGTGAATGATGATAAATGTTTCCATTTAATCTAGGAGGAAAGTAGTTTTATATTGAAAAATTGTATGTAATATAGTAGATTTTATTTGTTTTTCTAAGTGCTTTGTGCACATCTTTTTAGTTGTGTGTTTCCTTCCCTAAGTGCCTTGGGTATAGTGTTAGTTATAGTTCTTGTTATCCTCATTGATTCAAGAGGAGTTTTTTGGAGAGGGGAAAAATTGTACCATTTTCATATAATGTAGGAATAAAGGCTTATGACCTCATATTCCTAATGAATAATACAAGGTAACTAATCTATTGCATAATAGGCATGCAATCTCAAGAGGTCACCAAAAATGCTAGCCAAAATTGGCCTACATTTGAAACTTTTGCTTGGATGGATCAGGCCACTCTCTTGAGCCCTTTAGTAACCTTCTCTCCCCATGAATAGTCCCTTTGTGGTCCTAAATTGATGATGTAGTGCAGTATTTTGGGAGGTCTTGGTGTGGTGTGAGAAGCTAAGGTAGAGTTTTGGTTGAGTGAGTGATCCAAAGGTGGACAGAGAAGACCACATGTCACTTGCAATCTTTTAAAACACTTTAAGCAAAATTTAACATTAAATTTAGAAATTTTTATGAACAAGCATAGAAATAGGTCTAAAATTACAAGTGAAGGATCCATTAGGTTTCCATGGTGTTTAAGCATTCAGGGTCATGAAGCAAGTTTACACAAAGTCTCAGTAGTTCATTAGAACCTTGATGGGTCAAGTTTAGACTAGTATAGCATGAGAAATCGTCATCTAAAACCAAGGTTTGAGGATAAAAGAAATTAATTACTCATTTTTATGGTTTCTATCTTAATTTTCTCTTCTTATTGAGTGCAACCATATAGAAAACCAATAAAGGAATTGGTGTTCATCAATAAGACAATAAACTAGTTCATAATTGGTGGCCTTCAAAGCTCTAAATTCAATCATGATTACATTTGACATTATGAGGTAACTTACTACCCTAATATATTAAGGAGAGATACATCATGCTCAAAGAAGTCTAGATTCCATTTTAAATTTAAGTGAAATTCAATAGGAGCTTATAAGTAAAGTAAAAGGACTGGATTGTAGGATGAGGTTAGCATTGTCTAGTTGCAAACATGTTTCTCAACTCTCTACTTACTCCCACTTTATAGTCTTGGTGTTTTGAGCTTTGATCATGGTTATG
The DNA here is from genome assembly GCA_037957365.1 of Torreya grandis. Lineage (NCBI taxonomy): Eukaryota > Viridiplantae > Streptophyta > Pinopsida > Cupressales > Taxaceae > Torreya > Torreya grandis. The sequence continues at coordinate 2,372,739 of JARHVA010001820.1, forward strand.
AATATACACTAAAGACATTTTAAGGCATGTGATGCTATATTGAATCATAAGCCATTAGGGTAAAGTCTTGAGTAACATGAAGTAAAGAATTCAAAAGTTTCCATTCTGAGTGTATCTCTTTGACATGATCTTGAGATTAAATTTAGGTCTTTCAAGTGTTGAAGTACACCCTTTGGAAGATATTTATTTATGCCCTTTCCAACTTGAGCATAAATATGGGAATAACCCTAGGATGTGGGTCACATATGGTGGAGCTAAACCTCTAAAGTAGGATAACTTCCTCTTTGATGCTCACTTAAAACTAATGCGAAACTAATGATTCATATGGAAAAGAGTTAGAAAGGGAAAATGACTCCTAATAAATTTAACTAGGTGATGCACGAAATAAAAATGGGTAACTCTCATAAGCTTGAACCCACACTAGATCTGCAAAGGATAATACTAGCTCACACAATCTCAAGATCAAGTTGATTACATAAGTATTTCATGGAAGAGGTTTAGGAAGTAATGAATTCAAACAAAGTGGAGTTATAAGAATCACTAATAGGTTATGTTAATGGTATATATAACACTAATCTAGACCTGAAAACATTGAAAAATCCCTAAACAAGGTCATAAATAAAGGCCATGGAAAAGGAAAATTCTCCTTCACACAATGCCATAATGCACAGCTCATCAAACACAAATTTAAGGAAAAAGATAAGTAAAGAAAGTCCTATTTTTCATCAAGAGGTATTCTTACAAATTCTTGATAGGGTTGAGCCTAATAAAGATGATCATATTTTTTAATATCTCACAGAGTATCCCTACTCATAGAGAATATATCTCACAGTCCTTATAAGAATTAGAGAGAGAGAGAGATTTATAATGGAAAGAATGGGTACTATAGAGAATGGGAAGAGAGAGAGAAGGGGGGAACACATTATCCATGATCATTAAATGAGCTATCACCTTTCATTATAATCAAGACTAAAGCATCATCAATTAGTTAGCCTACATTTTAGCTAGTAGTCTTCAAGTTATTCTCATTGGTTGAGAGATCCACTAGAAGACAAGCACTTGTTTGCATGATAAGTCATGATTATTTCAAGGATAAAAATATCTCCAAGGGCTCTAATCAACATTGAATATTCTAACTACCTCTCCAACCACTAGATCCACCTTTTCTTTGATTTTTGTATGACATCCTCCACTTGTCATCTTCTACTTGGTCTCATGATGAGGAAAAAAATCCTCATGTTCATGGGTATGATAGAGCTATGCCTATTCTTATTGAGCATTTGCTTGTACTTGCTTGTCAAAGATGTAGTCATTTTTGAAGATAAGACATTCTTCCATATCTTGTTTATATCTACACTTAATCTAACCTAGACATATATTAACTATAGATTGAAAACCAATCTAAGTTATTGGTTTTCATATAAATATTATATAATTTAAAACATATAGTGCATAACCTAGCTCTTGGACTATATTTAGGTTTAAATAAACTTATTCTACCTTTGAACCTTGGGAAAACCAAAAGATCTATATATGCATAGGTCTCTTTTTGAAAACCAATCATCAAACTTTGATCTATATGTTAGGTCTAAAATACCTATTCTATCTTTATGACTCTCTAATGACATAGCCTGATCTTTTAAATGTCCATTTGGTTTAACCCAGATCATGTCTAGACTTAGTGCATTTATTTTTACCTTACCTAAGTTGAAGAATTCCTTATAGACCTTAATTTAAATTTTCTTAGATTTATTTTTTACCTATTGACCATTTATCATGAATTATCCTCTTTGAAATTTTCACCCATCTCACTCTATTGATCTTGATCTATAGGATTGAGTGAGAGCCATCGATCTTGCCCTTGACTTGTCAACCTTATCTAAGCTAGTGTCACTTGGTACTCCCACATTTTCCTTCAAGATCCATTATTATTTAGTATACTTTATGCACTTACACCATGTGGTGGATTCTTGAGATCCTTGACGTTTTGACTCATCTTGCTCCATCGATCTCTCTTGGGATGAATGAACACCAATCTTTGGATCTGCTTTAGTTTGAAAACAAATGACTATTTATCAAGTCTTAAAATTGACATCCACATGTTCATCATTTTACATGAACATATATGTATTTTACATCCAATAGACCATCAAATTTAAGATCCAATGGATTTTTGCAGTGGCTTAAAGTCAATGTCTATGAAAATGTATCCCATTATTTGACCAACTTTGAAGATTTATATCTTGAAGCACAAAAATCATGGAGGGACCAAATTTGCTTAAGATGTTCCTAATATTATAAGGATTATTCCCACTTGATCCACTAATTCTAAGATATTTATAAGTGAATTTAAAAAATGTTCAAGTGAGTTCACCTATGCAATTCTGCATGACACCCTGACGATGGTCTAGTTAATTTGGCTAAGTATGGGAAAACATTGTCAAACTACTGGGGAACCCAAATTTGAACATGTATATATTTTTTTGTGCTTCATCACATGACCTAAAACTTAGAACATATCAACTTGGTATAAAGATAAATATACCCATGTGATAATTTTCTCTTGATTTTTCCACATGTGTGAGATATAGAATCATCAAACTACCCACTCAACTCTATTTGAGCTTTTTTACAAATTAGCTATGGAAACTTAGTAAATTTTGTCTAAGAGACCAAATTTGGACCTCAATACATTTTTATACACTTATATGCATGTCCTAAAATTTATCATGTATAAACTTGAGACTCATGTGATCATAACCATATGACCAATTCTCCCTGACTCATCTACATGTGGTAATGATAACATCATCAAACTGCCTACTCAAAAATTTTGCCACTAGACCCAAAATGTTTAGTTGAACACAATGAAGAGCTAGATGAATACCATACACTTCTATACTCATTACAAGAATTCTTGACACCCCATATGGTCTCTAAAACTCTAGACATGTCCTTTAGAAATTGATAAAAATTAACTTAAGGTGTTTCAAAAACATTGCAAGGTGCATAATCCTTTTAGTCCACTCATTCCATCTAGAACTTTCTCAAGCTCTTTGATGATTTGACAAATCAAGAACTCTACTTAATTCTATGCATTATGAAATTTTAGAGACTATAAAAATTCATCTAGGTAGTTTCATATGTGGGCCAAAATTGGCCAACATTTATGGTGACTCATAGGGAAGTATGTTTGCTATGATTGAGAACCCATACCAATTTACCTTGTCTAGTCCAGTAGACATGGATTCATCTAATTTTTTTCAATCTAAAAATTAATACAGGGTTGATCCTTTCAAAAAATTCCTCTTGATTCAATGAGAACAAAATAAATAAAGATAAGTGCACATTGACACTTGTAAGAAAGAAAAAACAATTAATCTACTGAACAAATGTACACAAAGGAAATTAGATAAAAGAATGAAAACTATTATAATATTTAAAGTGATGCAATTTAAAAATACCCCCATCCTAATTCAAATGGAAAAATATTAATAATATTCACTTGTAACAAACCAAGATGAAAAATAACTTGCTTTGGAGGTACTAGAATTGGTGAACTAGACAAATTTATGGTCAATCCTTTTGATGTGCTTTCCAATAGCTAGAATGGAATAAACATGTCTCCAATGTAGGCATACTAGTATATGTCCTCCAAGATTGGTTCATGTTGGATTTTAGGGGATATTTTAACCTCCTCATTTTATGGCTCAAATATGTGTTCTAAATTAAGCACAATATATGATAGCTCCTTTGAACTGGTGCTTGGTTGACTATCTAGGCTTAGGTAGAAAATCTCTAAGTCATCCTAAAAGGTATCTTCCTCTTGGTCATCTGAGATAATTCCAAATTCAACACCATATTTTCTCTACTTGATTTGAAAGGATCCATATCATAGTTCATCAATCCACCTAAGGCCTAACATGTCATGTTCTTATGGATTTAAATCTAACCATTCTTCTTCATTATTGAATACATTAGTACTACCTTCAAAGGAAAATTCATCTTGATATTGGTTAGCTTCTTCAACTTGATTGGCAAGTTCATCTTCAATATTTTGAGGAGGTATAGGCTATTTTAAAACCTTATACCTAATCCATGAAGTCATGATATAGCTGCTACCATACCTCATCTTGATCCTCCTTTTTCTCTATTTTTTACTCATCTTAATCTGTTGTCACATGAAATAGAAGTTCTTGGGACTATTTAAAATCTCCTTTGTTCTCATCTACACTCTAGGTGCATATCCATTTAAATATGAATGCATAAATACTACCTTTAGGCTCTAGTTCATCAAAGTCATGCCAAGATGTCTAATCAAAACCTGACTCTTCCCCTTTTGAATGAATTGGACTGCCTATCATGATCTCTTCATCATAGACACTTTCATTGTCCTCTTCAAGCTCAAATTTGACTAAAAACTTCTCTATTATTTTAAAAATAGGTTCTTTCTCCAAGAGGGAGATGGAGGGAGGGTGAATAAGTTCACATTGCTTGCAATTTAGGAAAGTGTCCTTCTAGCTAGGGACTTTGAAAGGCTTCTTTGATGGCTCTTAAATAAAGGAGATAGAGTCTTAAAACTCTTGTACATCAATATCATTGACATGATATATGGTTACTTGATTTAATTTTGGCAATAATAACTCTTCCTCTAAGATTTCTTCTTAGAATGCCCCAACTAAAACCTCCTCCTTATTTGTGCCTTTTTGAATTGATTTCCATGAGGGAAATGAGTAGGGAGTAGGCACCTTTTCTTATTTATTAGGATAAGGTGGTCTCATAAGTGAGGTCATGATATAACTAGGGTAAAATGTATTATATAAGATTAGTGATGGAAGGGATTCATGATCTTGAGTGGGAATGGTCATTAGGTTAGATGAGGGTAAAATGATTGGCTCTTGGAAAGGAAAAGACACATAAGATTTATTTAAATGAGCCTACTAATCCTCATAAGACATTAACACACTATCTACATTTTGGATTATATTTATCATCATCATTATGTCCTCATTCTCATAAGATGACCACCTTTCACCCTCACAACCTGACCATCTATCCTTGACCAGCTAAATATTAATCCTTACCTCTTGTATAACACGGATAGAGATGACTAAATAAAACTCCAAACACATACCAATCTATTTTATCAACTGAACATAAATTGATAGTGCTTGTTTTATTCTTAAAAAGGATGTAACATGATAAGCCTAGTCTTCAAAAGTGAAATTAAGGTACTAATTTGAATGCAAAGGATTTTAACCTTGGTCATAAGTAGGGTTAGGAGGAGGAAAAATTCCATGGTAAGGATGATAATATACTTGAGGGCCACTTGGGGGGAATATATAAACATTATTTACCTATACGTGTGATGTTGAGGTATAAAATAAGCATTTTAATCAAAAGAGTGATGATGCATACAAAATGATGGTCATTAGGAATTTGGGATACTTACAAATAGAAGCTTTGATTTAGAGTCATAATTGATGTTAACTTATTTGATTTTAAAAGTTTATTAGAGGAAAGACACACTAATAATCTTTCCACTCTTTTGGACCTTTGCCCCATTAGGTGTGCCAAAAATTTTACCACTCAAATTTTCACCTTTTGGAAGAGGGTTCTTTGGGCCCTTTCCAACTTGATTATAACTACGGGAATAACCATAGGCTATGGGTCACTTGTGTTGGGGTTGAAACTTTATAGTAGGTCAACTTTATCTTTGATGATCACCTAAAACTAATGTTAAACTAATGATTCATAGGGAAAAGGGTTAGAAAGGGAAAATGACTGCTTATAAAGTTAACCAAATGATACATGAAATGAAAATGGGGAACTCCCATAAGCTTGAACCCACACTAGATCTATAGAGGACAATACTAGCTCATACAATCTCAATATCAAGGTGATTGCATAAGTGTTTCATAGAAGAGGTTCAAGAAGCAATGAATGCAAATAAAGAGGATATATAAGACTCAATAGAATATCACATTAATGGTACAAATAAAACTAATCCAAACCTAAAAATAGAATTGAAAAATCCCTAAATAAGGTTAGAAAGAAGGACCATGAATGAGGAATATTTTCCTTCACACAATGCCATAGTGCATAGCTCACCAAATACAGATTCAAGGCAAAAGATAGGTAAATAAAGTCCTATATTACATCAAGAGGTAGTTATTAAAAATGTTTGAAAGGGTTGAGCCTAATCAAGATGAGCATATTTTGAAATGTCTCATAGAGTGTTTATGCTCCTCAAAATTAAGAGTCCTTATAAGAATTCAAGAGAGAGAGAGCTTTAAAATGGAAATAATGGGTGATATAGAGAAGGGGAAGAGAGAGAAGGGGGATAATGTTGTCCATGATCATTAAATGAGTTGTCACATTTCATTCTAATTAGGACTAATCCATAATCAATTAGTTAGCCTACATTTTCTCTAGTAGTCTTCAATTTATTCTCATTGGTTGAGAGATCCACTAGATGATAAGCGCTTATTTCTCTTGATGAGTCATGATTCTTTCAAGGAGAAAATATCTCCAAGGGTTCCGATCAATATTGAATATTCTAACTACCTCTCTAACCATTAGATCTTCCTTTGTTTTAATCTTACATGCCACCCTCCACTTGTAATCTTCCAATTGGTCTCATTAGGAGGATAAAAATCCTCATGTTTATGGGTCTGACAGAGCCATTCCTAATTCTTCTTTAGTGGTAGTTTATACCTGCCTGTAGATGATGTGGCCATTTTTAAAGACAATACACTCTTCCATATCTTGTTTATATATGCACCTAATCCAACCTAGACATATATTAACTATAGATTGAAAACCAATCTAAGTTATTAGTTTTTATATAGTGATTATATCAATGAAAACTTATAGGCTATGTAACCTAGCTCCTGAACTATATTTAGGTTTAAATAAACCTATTCTACCTTTGAACCTTAGGAAAACTAAGATATCTATGTATACATAAGTCTCCTTTTAATAACCAATCATTTTCCTTTGATCTATATTTAAGGTCAAAAAGACCTATTATGTCTCTTTAACTCTCTAATGGTGGAACTTGAACATTTACATGTCCATCTAGTTCAACTCAAATCCTTAGACTCAATTCCTTTGTTTATACCTTTCCTAGGTCAAAGATTTCACTATCAACCTTCATCAAAATGTCATGGGATTAATTCTTTGCTTATTGGCCATTAATTATGACTCATCTTATTTGAATTTTTAACCCATATTTCTCCATTGATCATGATCTATATGATTGAATGAGAGCCATCAATATTTCCCTTGACTTGTCAACCTTATCTAAGCTAGTGCCAACTGGTAGTCTCATATTTACTTTTAGGATCTACTATAAATCTATCTATTCTATGCACTTACACCATGTGGTTGGTTATTGACATCCTTGACCTTTTAACTCATCTCACTCTATCAATCTCCCTTGGTATGAATGAGCACCAATCATTAGATCTACTTTAGTTTTAAAAAATGACTATTTACGAGGTCTTAAAATTGACATATGTGTGACCATCATTTAATGTCCATGTGGATGTATTTGATGTCCCATATAACATCAAATTTAATCTCTAAAGGATTTTTATAATGGATTAAATTCAAAATATATACTAACATATCCCATTATTTGACCAACTTTGAGGATTTATATCTTGAAGCACAACAATCATGGAGGGACCGGATTTGATAGAGATGTTCTTGATATTTAAAGGATTATGCCCACTTTATCCACTTGTTCTAATAAATTTATAAGTGAATTTAAAAAATTTTCAAGTGATCTCACCTATTAAATTATTCATGATGCCGTGATGATGGTCTAGTTCATTTGGTTAAGTATGGGAAAACACTATCCAACTACTTGGGAGCCCAACTTTTCACATGTATATCTTTTATTGCACTTCATTATATGACCTGAAACTAAGCACACATAAACTTGATATAAATATGAATATACCCATACAATCATTTTATCTTTAGGCTACTACATGTGAGATATAACATCATCAAACTATCCACTTAGTTCTATTTGAACTCCTTTGAAAATTAGCATTGGAAACTTAGATAATTTTGTTTGAGAAGCCAACTTTGGACCTAAATAATTTTTATTGTGATTAGATGCATGTCTTAAAATTTAGTACATAGTAACTTGGGACTAATTTTATCATAACCATATTACCAATTCTCCTTGATTCATCCACATATGGTAATGATAATGTTAGAAAACTGCCTACCTAGAATTTCTACCACTAGACACAAAATGTAAAAATGAACAGAATGAAGAATTAGTTGAATACCATGCACTTCCATACTCATTCCAATAATTCTTGACACCCATTAGGGTATATATAACTCTATACCTATCCTTTTAAAATTGATAATTTACATTGTAAGTTAACTTAAAGTGTTTCAAAATATTTATAAGTTAGATGATCCTTTTGGTACAATCATTCCATCCAGAACTTTTCTCAATCTCTTTGATCATTTAACCAATCAAGAACTTTGATTATTTATTTGCATCAAGAATGCTTAGAGACTAAAAAACTACATCTAAGTACTTTCATATATGGGCCAAAATTGGCCAATAGGATCAATGCCATATGGGTGATTAATCAAATCAATAAGACAACTCCCTAGATCAAGATCAATGGTGTATATTCTTACTTACAAATTTCAATCAATGATTTGCATTAAATACTAGGGTTAATAAGTCAATATAGATCAACAACATGCATTCAATCATGAAAATTAATATCTAATAGTGATCATAAAGTCAATAAATAAGTGGATCCTAAGATTGAACATGATGGTGACATGTGTCACAATCATGGTGAATTAGTATATCAATGACATGCATTTGATCATGAAAATTGAAGATCTATGGTGTATGTTAAACTATACAGATGGAGATCAATGGTGTGAATTAATTTAATAAGATAATGAGCCCATATTACACATGAGGATATCATGTGGCATAAGAGTTTTAAATAAATGGAGACTAGGTAGTAAGGTACACATAAGGCATGCAAGGCTACCAAGTGTTACAATTTGGGAAGCTTGGATTAATATCAATGGCCAATGTTGAAAGTCAAGGCTAGGATATCCCTAAAGAGATCAATGGAGTAAATTTGATAAAGTTTATAGAGGGTAAGAGATGAAGAAATGTGTTCTAAGTGATAATGGTATTATTTTTTAAATATGATAAACAATGTGGTATGGATATGCCACATAGACATACATGTCATATCAAAAAAATTTGTGGAGACAAGTGGGTGAATATATACATAAAAGATCCAAATATTATTTGGGTCACAAAAGTAAATTCTTAAAATCTATATGCCACCATTAAAGCTCAATTATGACCCTTAGTTTAAATATTTAGAACTTACAGGCATTATATTTTGAGGGTGTAGTGTTGTTTCATGATTGTGTTCATCATTCTTTTAAGGGGATCCACATGCACAATTAGTATTTGGATTTCATAATGCTCAAGGGTAGAATAGGTCTATATAATCCTAATAGAGATCAAAAATGGGTTACTGTCTATTTGAATGAGATGGATGAATCAAGGAGTGAGGTATCCATGGAATACCAATAAGGGAATTGATTTTCCATTCCATGGAGACCTATAGTAATCACTATATAGTTAGTAGTCTTGTGACTAGACAAGGTGAGGAAGCATGCAATAGAGAAATATAGTAAAGAGGTTAGGTGTAGGAAAATTTGAGATAGATATAAAATTAAAAATACCTTATAATGACACTCTCATAGTGGAAATGAATCTTGGAGGACTCTAACAATGCATACATAATCACATGTTTGGAGCTACATAGTCATTACTCTCCACAAGTATGTTATCAAATTCTGAAGGATTATAGGGTCTATAGGAGTGGATTTCAAGCTAATTTAACCAATGGTGACATTAATATAATATATAAAACCAATGGGAGGATTTTTTTCATCTATATAGGACCGTATCTAGGTTTGGAGAAAACATAGTCAACCTAGGCGTTATATAATGAATTAAAAGGGCATCAAAGAGATTTTGGTAATTGAAGGAAATGTGTGGGGTAAATAGTAAGTTCTGGTTGACCTTAACCAAGGTTTTGAGCCATTTTATAAAGATTATGACATATGTCTTTTACCTCAATTACATAAAGTCCTGTAGATGCTTGTGTGTGTAAACAATCAACAATATTCTTGTTAAACAAAAGAATTAAGAGGTCAAGTAGATTGAAATAGTCAACATTAAGAGTGAGATATTTGATGATGGTATTTTAGAAAAATAATTTAATTGGTTTTACACATAATGGATACCTATATCAAGCTTCAATAATGACCCATAATCAAGAAGGTGTGATAAAAATTGAGAAAATTAGTTTCGGGACATTTTCCCTAAAATGCCAAAACAAAGGTCCAAGCCCTTTTTGATGGTGTTGAATACAAATGTTGTAGGGGATATTGAGAAATCTAGATGCCTCTATCTTATAGATATCATATATGAGTATAACATTTCAAAAGGAAGGTGGTGTGTGACTAATGAAAGGTGATGTTTTAAGAGCTCTAAATCATGCATTTGTTCACTAAAATTTGGCAGTGTATCTTACAAGATTTTGAGCTTGAAATGACCTTCACATCTCAAAGTTGTACATGAGGTATATCTTCATGATTAAGCACTCTTGTTGAGTTGATAAGGGTTTTTGTGTTTCAATAAACATCAATGAAGGCTAGAGAGCTAGGTTTTGGGGATAATAGACATACCTACAGGTGTACCTTATTCACAAGGGCCACCTATAGTTGGCTATAGGTATCTACAATTTGATGATAGAAACCTAAGCATTAAGTCCTAATGGAAACACAAACATTTGATAGGATATGTTACCTTGAAATAATACCAAAAAGACAATTGGCCATATGGAAATGATTCCAAGGAATATTCTCACCTATAGGACCATTGCACAGTCAACTATAGCTAACTATAGTGGATAGTGAGAAAAAGTGTGGTGTAGTGGGTGTTGAAACAACATGAGAATGTTATGAATGGATCCAAATGGGTGTGGGATGACATGTTTTATATAGAGGAGTGGTATATTAAATGAATACCAATAAAATATATTGGTTTTCCAATCCTAATGGGGCCTAAATCATCTTTTTATGGCACTTGTATATTTTCACAAGAGTTTTTATGTTGCCTAACTGAGCTAAAGGGTCTAGAAGTAGTGTTTAGGGTACTAAATGGCCTTGAGAGTAGGTTTTAGGGCAGGTGGTTTAAGGTGGATCAAGATTATGACCTCCATCAATGGGATATGTGAAGGTTGTAGATATCATGGAGTTTATTGTATGTTTTAGGAACAAAGTCATGTTAAAATTAGTACACCACCTCAAAAGGCAAACATAAAATATTACCTCCTTGGTTAGTTAAGAAAAAAATGCCAAGTCAACTGACTTTTACCCAAGAATATTATAGAAGGAAAGTGGAGGGTGGTGTAAAATTCTAAGGGAGAGATATTTGGAGGTTAGAGAGTGCAAGTGGAGCATTCAATATGTTTTTAAAGTCTTTGGAGACTTTTCTTCTTAAGTGAATCATGACATCATCATCCTCAACAATTTTTTGTGTTCTAGTGTGTTTCTCAAATAATGAGAGGACTTGGAGACTATTTGGAGATAATGTAGGTTGATTTATTGAGATAGGATTAGTCTTAATTGATCTAAATGTGGTTAAAAATTCATGGAGGGTCATTAGATCTCATTTATTAAATTTTGTTTGCTCTCTTCTTCTCTCTCTCTTCCCCTTTTCTCCTATATCCCCCATATGAAAAGGTACTCTCAATTGACAGGGAAAAACCCTATAAAAATTTGTAATAACTACCTTTTTAAGAAATAAGATTATTTTTCACCTATCTCTTGCCTTTAACTTATGTTTATTAAGCTTGTGCATGATGGATTTGTGAAGAAGTGTTCTTCCATGTCCATCATCCTTAATTTATCCTATTTTAGGTGTTTTAAATATAATTAAAGGTTTTAAATTATTCTATTTCTACCATTAATTAATGTTTGGTGTGATTTTAATAACTCCTCTTTTTTTCATCTATTGTTTATTGAGCCTAATTTAAGAAATACTTATGCAAATTAGCTAGTTTGTGAGATTATGTGAGCAAGGATTGTCTTATGATGAATTAGTATTTGTTCAAGCTTATGTTAGTGTCATTTTAATTTTATGAATAAAATTTTTATCTCTCTTAGCTACCATATACCCCCTTTCTATCCCTTTTCCAAGAAGAATCATTAGTTTAGGTGATCTATCAAGAGGAAGCCAACCTTCTCTAGAGGTTTAACCTCACTACAAGATACCCACAACTTGAGGTTGCTACAATATTTTGGATGGGATTGAAATATCCTAAATAAATATCCCACAAGGGTACAATTCCTTTCCATAATAGTTATTTAACTTCCCCCTCATATAAGCTATTATTATGGTCCTCTATGTGTCCCTCTTATCTAGGAAACCCTCATGATGGGAAATATTGGTGTTAATAGATGCCAAAACAATATAATAAGTATTAAATATGTATCTTATATTATTACTCTATACACTACTAAAGGAATGGTGAAGTTGCCTATGAAAATCAACCTAAACTATCATGGTATTTTATCAATTGGGTACACCTCAAACTGAAGTAGCATGTCCTTAACATGTGTCACTTCTATAAATACAAAAAGGTGGAATCCATTATCAACCTACTAAGTAACAATCCTTTGATATAAAAATGAAACTATATTATCCATTTTCAAGGTCCAAACTATTCAAGATACTAGTTTAAAGTAAATTGCATTTGTCTAGTATGAGTCTATGATAGTCATCCCATCCCCAACATAAACCCATCTCTAGTAGGGGATCATTCTCACATATAACTAACTAATGATATGTATGGGGTGGATTATTAAGAGGTCCCATAGTTTTCAAACCCTACATAGGTCCCTATGTAGGCAAGGACATCCTAAGCTCACATCAATGTAGACACATCTCCCTGATTTAGTGCACAATGTGTGACCAATTGTACAACTTGTCTTTGCCATTATCTCTCACTATTTGGGAGATAAGGATCCCAATAATGGTAATTTTTAGATTTGGGATAACATATCCCTCAATCCTTAATATTTTAACTCTACACTTTACATGAACATTGGGTGTATCCACATCCCTAAAGTGTTCTACTTAACTATAAGCCTTTGCACTATCGGTGGACTCCATTAGGACCACCAGTCAATTTTTAGTTATTAAACCTATAATCTAATAAACATCCACAAGAGTGATTATCCACTCTCTAGTATCCTATGTAAACTAATAAGGTTTTCTAGTCTAAATCACACTATGTGTAGAGATTTCATAGTAGCCTACTCGATTGAGACATGATCCACACTCAACGAATCCATAAAATCCTTTATCTATGATGGGCATCTCATCAGTCATCAAGATTTTCATGATCCATAGGAGACACTATTTATCTGAAGCTTAGATATACTATATATAGCCACCCTATAATGAAAATCACCTCAAATGAGCCATTAACCCATTTTTTGATGTAAAAACTGACTAAAAAACCTCTTCTTTTCCCTTTGAGATGAAACCATTACCTTTTGTATGTATCAATTAGGATTTATTCCATATTCACCTATGGTAGTTTACTAATCACTAAATTCATGAAAATTATGACAACACCTTGCTCATTAGTCATGGTGGTCATGTAACCATTGCATTAAAGACATAACCATTGGTTTGTATAAACTATAAATTTCATCCTAGTGTGATAGTTTTGATTGCCAGTCATGCCCTACCCAACCCCCCCCCTTCCCCAACTCAAATTCACCCAAAAATGGAAAAAATAACATTTTCCTAGACTAAAAACCCTCCCAAACCCATCCATACAAGAAAATTTAGTATTTTACATATTTTTAGGTATTTCAAACCAAAAAGTTGAAACTGGTGTAAAACCATAAAAATGATCAAAACCAACATGAACCTAATCCGTTGCTCTTTCTACTAGTATGTTTTCCATCTTATTTTTATGTTCATCAATTTGGGTACTTTATGGATACAATTCATAACCATGACTCTAGAGATAAAAAATATCTATAATGAATTTACATAAATGATCTCTATTTTGGGCAAGTTTTCAAATATATAGTCTTTTAAACTAGCCATTATAATTTAAAAGTTTTCCATTTTTACTTTTTTTTCTTAAAAACTCATGTTTTATGCATTTTAAATCTATTTATGGCTAAATTAACATGATTTGTGTCCACACACTAAATTTTTTTAATGGTTCTTATCTTTAATAGAATTTTTGTATGTTATTTTGGTTTTATAGGTCCACAATACTTGGCATCCAATATATTCCCTCAAAGGGATGGTTCATGTAGTATACTCATCCCCATGTAAATGGTAAGTACTTTCATCCATGTTTTGATAAGTTAACATTATTTTTTATTTTTTCATTGAATTGCACTTGATTCTCATATTTTGTTTGTAGTTTTTTGTCTAACCCTTTTTATATATTTTGTTTGTGAGGGTTAAGGGGGTAAAATAACATATACACAAGGAAGAATAAGCCTATTCTAAATTAGGCCAATTAATTAAATACTCATATAAATTAATATTATAAAATAAAATGTTGAGTCATGTGAAATATATAAGGTACACTCAAAAGAATAGTTTGATTACATAAACATAAAGAAGAAATAAGACTTAGCTTATTTGAAAATGCATAGGAATATCTGAGAAGTAAAGAGGAAGAAATATGTAGGGACAAGATTAGGATCTAGTTATCAGATTCTATAAATATTTTTTATGGAGGTATGGACACTTATATATACCTCTAGACACTTGTGTCAATGATTCTATTTGAATCTTGATGTAACTATCATGTATATAATATTAATTGTATTGTGAAGCAACCACTTATAGCCTTATAGGTTTTCTATCACCTTTTATTGATGTATTTTATTTGTGTGCATAGGTTTTTTATGATTATTTTTGGATAAAACCCTAGATATTCACCTTAAGTCTTTGTATCTTACCAAAAATGGATAAGTTGGATCATAATTTTGAGCTGACCTCAAGAAGCCCCTATCAATGAGCATTAGATACATAGTTAATAATCCAAGGATAACCTCAGACAAATGTATTTTTACCTTAGGTGTTTGCTTGTGTGTACACAAGGGCACACTATAATATATGCAATGACATCTAATTATCTAGATTGTAACTTGAAAAATATTGTTCATGGTTTGTTATTCAAGTGATTAAAATTTGTAATATGACTAATCCTATTATTGATATAAAAATAAATAAAAATAGGGAAATATAACTGAGTTTTGAAATTGATTGATTGATCTTGAATATGTTTTTTCTTGGTATTTGTTATATGATTAATGAGTAGGATTAGATTTGTATTTATGCCACACCTTTTAGAAGTATCTCATGGAAGGGTTAAATAAAATAAATGGGTTGATCCATATGATTCAAAATATTTTCAAATTAGATGAATTTTGAGGATTAGACACTTGATAAGAATATGGACACTTGCACCACTTGCATTGATCCAAGTGTCCCTATGTAGGACAAAAGTGTTAGATAGGTTAAGAAATAGTTTAGGATTTTAAACTAATAGTGAAGGATATATATCAAGTTTTAGGCTTTATGTATAGCGTATGAGATTTGGGTCATCATAAATGATAGGATCATACCATAAGATAATTAATTAAGCACTTTGAAATTGTGAATGCGAGTCTGTTTATAACAAGGAGGTTTATAACTGAAGGTAGATCCTTAAATGGTATTTTTTAAGTATACATGACTAAGATGATATATAAATTATATTTTTTATCTTAATTTTACCCCCATTTGAACTAGTAATGCATAAGGATAAAATTACTATTTTAAAGGAAATAAATGTGTAGTTGGGTGTGTATAACACTCATTGATTTTTATTGAGCCTAATTTAAGTGTTTTTCTAGTGTATGACCTATAACCAAGAGAATTTTAAAGTATAAATCAATGCATATGACCTGAAATTTGACATAATTGAAATGCTTAAATAAAAAAAGAGTAAGGAGTATACTTATGGGTGGATGCAACTATTTTGCCCTTTAGTACTTTGGCTTGGTAAAGATGTTTTATTATGAATAATTAGAGATAATAGAGGTGTTTACAAAATGTTATAATCAAATATGCACCCATTATTATTAATGTATAGGTGGAATGGGTCCAGTTAGACATTCTCCTAAATTCTGACAAAATTGTTGCCTTTGGAGAGATTATTAATGTAAGATTGAAGGCACAAATGTTCAAACATGAACAAAGGCCAATAGATGGAATTTTTATATTATGTCATATATATTACATTGATTCCTTTAGATAGTCCACAAGGCCCATGGAGAGCTATGGCATCTATCTATAGGGTATGTAGATTACATAATCTATGAGGATTATTATTTTATGTTATTCTATAGATATAAAAATGAGATTATATGGATTTATGAGGAAGTTTTATCCTCTAGTTTATTGATGAATTCATGGCCCTAAAATTACTATAATATTTGATAATTTTAGAATAATCATAGCCAAAATGGGGGATTACTAGTATTATCTAGACTATGTCTTAATTAAAATTGAAAGAACAAGGGCAACCCCCTCTATTTTTACCATAACATGTTCTAGAAAAGCTTAAAGAGCAAGAGGTGGTCCATAAATTATAATATATAATAGATGAATAACTTATACATAAACATTATATATATATTACTATTAGACCCCTCTAAGTATTGGTCAGCTCTCGTTTATGGTGAGGGCACACTTTAATTGGGTAGGGAAGACTAGATCCCATTATAATTTAAAGGTGGCCAAATTTAGGGAATAAGACCTCACAGGTAAATTTATAAAATATCTTTAAATACTCAAGGATAATAAGGGAGTAAACATTACATATGGTCACTAAGAGTATGAACATGATGTTATCTTTATGAATTCATTAGATGATTCAGAGGTTTGGACCCATATGAAGGATAATCAAATGTCAATGATAGTTATGTAGGTCATTTAATATGACCCAAAAATTACCAAAGATAAATTAAATTAGATAGTATGATAGTTATAATAATCATAGAGTCACAAACATCCTCCAATATAATAACATCACCAAGTTCCCTCCCTTATAGAAGGAAAGAACAATCTACAAGAAGGAGAGTCTAGTAGTCAAAGGGAGGAGAACCTTTAGATCAAAAAATAGAATTTTAGAGGTCTTATTAGACATTATATACCCTCTACCCATTAAAATTTTACCATCATGGGAATAACCACTACATTGGAGAGGACTATGTATGTAATCAGAAATGCATCATGCCAATAAATCAATCTTAACTTAGAAAAGATAGATCATACCATATAGTTATGATTGGGGACACTTTTGTTAAGTTGGAACAAGACCAATATGGGTATCCCCTAGACCATATTAGGGGATCTCTTACCATAATATACTATGTTAGGGAGGGTTGAAAATCCTTCAATCAAGCACAACTCATTAATAAACCTAAGGGGGTCTTATGTTTTGATATCTCACTAAACTAATAACAAGTAAAGTAAATCTAATCTAGTGCTCACCAAATCTTCTAGCATAAATTTAGGGTTTAGTAAATAATAAAAACATGTATAGTAAAATATTAATTAATCTATGTATGATTAAGGCCCTAATACATGGAATAAGAAGAATAATATTATTCAAAGCCAATACTTCGGCTACTTCTATCTACAAAAGAGAAGAGTAATGTTATAAAATGCTTACCTAAATGATGAACTCATTAAGACTCAATATCTCCCTTGGCTAAAGGGAATTCACAAGAGGTTCTCATGGTTTGTAAGGATCACTAAGAAATTCCAAATCATCCAATACTTATCCACAAGACTAGATTCTCTAAGTAGAAACCCTAGGCTAAGACTCCTCACGTAGCATGGTGGAAGAGTAGATTGTAAAGAAGTGCAATCAAATAATAACTCTCAATTACATATTAAAATAAGGATGAAATTATATTGTATATATAATAAACTCTAACGCTAAAACCTTAAAAAAATAATGTCTGATAGGGTTGACTCAATTGACCTAGTATTTTTTAACTTGTGTTGAAAATGAACATCGACACACTGGGCTGATGATAAATAATATAGGTTCAACCCTGCCAATGTAGTTATAAAATTATTAAAAGGGGAATTAGGTTATTAAAAGGTAATTTAATGTGGAAAATGACTATATTAAGGTGAAAAAGAGGAATAATATCTTAGGGAATGGTTTTTAGTAGCTGGTTGGATTAGTAATATGTGGTAATAAGGGACAATAATCTTGTATAGAACTGATGGTCTACCCACCCCTTTCTTGATGCACCCGTTAGGGCATGCACTCAAAGAGATTAAGACTCAATAAGTTTCTTCAATATGTAAAGCATTAGTGTTTGATAAAATTTGAAAACATTATGTGTATACATATGCCACACTCGAAGCTCATCATGTGTCACTAAGGTGCAATAGGGGATGGTGTTTTGAGAAAGAACATAAGAACACATAATTTTGATGCTAAAAAAATTTATATTATTTTAAAGAGTAAAATAATCAAAATTAAATGACAAAAATTAAATAATTAAAAAGTAAATGTATGCTTACCTTGACTTACCTTTATTGTTGGATGGTTATTTGTAATTTTGTTAGTTTTGATTGTGTAGGGCACATATACTACTTTCAACAAACCCAATAATACAAAACTAAAGAGCAAAAAAAAAAAAAGAAATCCAAGATAATCCATCCATAAAAGATAATATTTCATAACCACTTTTGGAAAAATGATGGCATCTATTGAAGGTAAATTAAATTTGTCCTTGGGATAAGTGAGGTATAGATTATGGAAATCAATACAAATGTCAATGACCATCATGACCTTTTTTTGAATGCGAACAATGTTAAAAACCCATTTGGAATAGTCCATTAGTTCAATAAATTTAACATCAAGTAATTTTATGATTTCATTATGACATAAAGTGGAAACCTTAGGTGGAAATTTACTTTATTTTTTATGCACAGTCTTAGCATCAGGGTAAGTAATAATATTATGCACCATAATGCTAGGGTCAATACTAGGCATGTCTTCATAAGACCAAAAAAATATCTCATGATATCTATCAAATAATAAGCTAAAATTATCATGTTTGTTAGGTAAGAGTTTATGAGAAACTATAATTGGTTGAGGATAAGATGGAGTACATACTCAATACAAGTGGCTTTATCGATAAGCATGGCATTGCCATCTTGGAAATGGTATGGTTCATTAGGTAAAGAAGAGATTGGATTATCTTTGGGATCAATGATAGCAATGAAGTTGTTGAAATAAGGGGTTTTAGTTTTAAAATTCCCAAGTTTATGATGTTGCTGAGGAAGTTGAGGTTCTTAGGCATGAAGTATTTTAAGAATAGCTTCATCACTAGGTAAGGTGGGAGGATGACCATAATACTCAACATCTACTTTCAGATATAGAATTTAATTACCATGGTGATCATACTTAGAATACATCTAATGAACATCAATAACCTTGACATAAAGTGTAATATTGAGAGTAGGAGAGATAAATAGATCATAAGGGATTGGAGTGTCATTGCTTTTGGTGATAGGGGAATGATCAGATGTAATGACTAGATTTATAGGTGGTAAAGAAGATGTAGGAATTTTAGGAGGTTCAGAAGGAATAATTACCTAAGGGGTATCAATAAGTAGAGAATTGGTAAGAGGAATATAACCTTCGGGATCAAAGTCATAATTTATAGAAATGTTATGGACATCCTAGTTAAAATCATGAATTTGAGATAACATTCTATGATAATGCTGGGCATCCAAGTCTCAATATTGAGCTTGGGAAATTATGTAATTATCATCATATGTTAGAGAAATTTGACATGTGAGAGTTAGGGGGAGTGTTAGAAGGTGAAATCCAAATATTATTGAATGTACATGGAGACATGATGAGAGGATCTTAAAATAATTTGGCCACTCTAAATTTATTGCAAGTAAATACATATTAAGGTAAAGAAGGCTCTTAAACATTACTTGTATGGGTAAAGTTATTGATCTTATCAAGAAGAGGAATAGTATAATCCTAAGGTAATAAAGAATGAGGAATCCACTACAAAATGTATGGAAGTAACTTGGTAGTATTGCAAGTATTTAAAAATCATTAGGTTTATCATCATCAAAATCCACAAAAGTGACTTGTAAATTCGGATTGATGTTGATAAACTTAGGTAAAGGAGAACTATTAATCTTAGGAATGGTAGGAATATGATACTAAGATTTGGGATTAGGAAGTTGAATACTCCATGGGTTGGGATCAGATTTATGCTTATACTATTTGCCATTATGTAAGAATTTAATTCATTGGATACCAAAAGAAGTAATGGCCCTCATTCTATGAGTCCATGATTGACCAAGGAGTATATTATAAGATAATGGTAAATCAAGGACCACAAGCTTAGTTTGAATGGTCTTAGGTCTAATGGTTAATGGAATCCAAATGTAACCAAGTGTGTTTTTATTAGTCTTGTCAAAATCATGACATGTAAGATGGGTTTGCTTGAGATGATCCTTGTTATAGCCACGTTTTTGGACAAGCCACAAAGATGTCACATTAATACTAGAGCCTTCATCATATAGAACTTTATAGATAAGGGTAGTATTAATGACTATTTTGATAAAAAGTGGTAGATCATTATCACCAAAAAGAATTTCATCATTGATCATGTCCTCTTCAAGAAATTCAATAAAAGGCTTGGAAGAAAGACACATAGTTTCATTTGTATTTACATTGGTAGGTTGAGGTTCAAAAGAATGTGGTTCTTCATCAATAGAGGATGGATATTAAATTTATTAGAGTTGTTGGGGTGAGTTAAAAACCAACTCCATAAGTGGAATCTTACAAGACATAGAGTTAATTTCTTCAAGAAAGTTCCAATGAGATTTAGAAGAAGAACCAACACAAGGTTTAGAGGGTAAAGTAGATTTTGAAGGAATAGATGTGGTTTGTGTTTCAAAAAGAGGAAGTGGTTCCTCATGGTTTTTCAAAGATAGATTAGTAGTGGAAATATCCTTGAGAATTTGTTCTTCTAAATATGGCTTTGTAGGTTTGGTAACAAGATCATTGTGAGATGGCTTTCAATGATAATTGACCTTAACATTGTTAACGTATTGAGAATTGGTATAATATTGTTCATAATCGACATTAATGACACAAACATCCTTGGTATTTGGTTGATTATTTGAAAAATATTTTTGGTTATTTGAGGAAGAATTTTTAGAAACCTATAATTTTTGAGAAGTAGTGGTGTAGTCTTGACAACAAAGGTTGATCATGGATTCATGATTAAATGAATTACAAAGAATATAGGAGATAAAAAATTTAGTGAGCCCTCTACAAGATTCATGGGAATGGATAATGTTATCATGGAACCAACAAAATTGATTAGGGTCATACCACATAAGAGGATTATTAGGATATGTTTTTGGTCTAGAGGGAGGTACAAATTATTTCATTTGCTATACAAAATGTGGTGTGTGAGAAGATGAAGGGATATCAACTCTGGAAACTCTAGGTTTGGTTTGAGGAGTGAAACTAGTAATGGCATTGGTATAAGTTTTAAAATATACTATTATAAGTTTAGAATTGGGTTTGAGTTGATTCATGAGAAAGTCTTGATGTTTAACTTGGCCAAGAGCTTCATTAAGTGTTTGGGGAGCAAAGGTTTTAACCTTATATTGAAGAGAAGGAGTCAAACTAGTGATATAAAGTTTGAACAAGTTATCATCAGTCATGTTATGATTGTCTTTATGGGCTAATGATTTCCATCTTTTGATAAATTCATGAGATTATTCAGTGGGAGATTGCATTGCCTTGATGAAGTGGCTAAGAATTTTTTTGAGGTCATTATATTGAAATTATTTAACTAAATGATTGACCAAATATTTAGTTTTCCAAATGGAATATTGGGGAATTTAGTTTTACCATTATAATACATCGATAGTGAAGGTTTTGACTAAGAGTTTAGTTGTGGTGAATGTATTAGTTTAGATCCATTCTTTGTAAGGTTGCCAATGGATTTAACAAATGAGGCTGGGTCTTTAGTCCCATCATACTTGATAGTTATAGATATGTTACTAATATCAATAGACACAATGAAGGGATATAAAGGTTCATTTTGAATATTTTGAAGCATTTTGTTATTCATTATGGGTTTATGAATAACATTGCCTAAGGAATCTTTAAGAGGTTGAGGAATGTAGTTAGGATTAGCTTGAGGATGGATAGCTAGAGGTTGATTAGCCATATTAATCAAATGATTCTTGAGTTACATAATTTGATTGGTATTAGAGTTTTCAATTATGTTAATTTGATAGATAACTTGGGAAAGGAGTTGATTTGTATCAATAGGTGGGTTGGTGTTGGTAGGAGCACTCCCTAAATTCATATTAGTGGAAGGGTTATTAGAATATCGATTATTAGTGGGATTATTGATTAAAATTATGTCAATTTGTACCACATTAGTTTAAATATTTTGAATATGAGAAGTATATTGGTAGGTATAGAAAGGATGACACCCATCAACTTCATCTAGAGGTGTTATATGCACCATGTTACAAGTGATGGATGGAGGGGAAGAGGTGCTCTAAGAGTGATGGTGATTTTGGGAAGAGAATAGAGGGATAAATGAACATCCCATATAGTATCTAACTAGATTTAATCTATACAAGAAGATTTTGATAGGAGAATTCATGATGACTTGAGATAAATGAATAAAATTCTAAGAAAGAGAAATAGAAAATTGAGTCAATAGATATGGAAGTTATAAATAGTATAGAGTCAACTAGGTTGATGTAGTATAGAAAAGAGGGTCTAAAAATTTTACAGAGTCAATATGGTCAACCTAGTATAGAAGATAGGGTTTATAAACTATACAAAGTTGACATTGTTAACCTAATATAGAAAATAGGAGTTGGAAATTGAACTAAGTTGATTGGGTCAACCTAGTACAGTAGGCATGGGAAAAATAAATAGTTTGTATGAGAATATGTCAACAGGAATGATTGTGTATTGAAAAATTAAAGTTTTTGTAAGTACTTTGAAAAGTAAGAAATGAAGGGAAAAACATAATAAATTAGGTCAATGAGGTTGCTCCAATTGAGGCACATAATACAAAACCTTACACCAATACTAGCTAATTCAAGTTTTTGCAATACAACTTACAATTGAGCAAAAATCAAGCAGTCAACTTGCAAAGTAAACGCTATCTAAATGGTCAAAATTAATGTTGTTAGATTATTAGAGTATAATTATAGATGTGATAGGAAGGTAGTTGTAAGAAAAGAAATATAATGCAATCTAAGGATGGTTTTAGGATGTTTGGGATAAAATGGATCTATATTGGAAATGGTATCAGCTTGGTATTAGGGCCTACCACCTTAATTCACACACCAAAGTGATAAGGGTGTCTGGTGCTTAGCTAAAATATACCATTAACCACATGTTTATACTTGGATTGGTGATGAAATCCAAATAGGTAGGCCTTGGATTGATAAATGTTAAAATGATTTTTAAGATTTTGTGATTTGGTAGTGTGTGTATAAAAGAGAAAATAGTGAAACCAAATGATATATTGAAAACCACCCAATTAGACTATGTGATCTATTCTAAGCATACAAGTAATAAGAAATGAAAGTGTGAGATAATTACTAGTATATAAGTGTTAATTACAAATTTGAAACATAGTACAGTTTTAATTAAGTCAATAATGTATGTAAAGAATAGAAAATAGAGTCAAAAGTGTCAATTATATACTACATAATTAAGGGTCTAAAAATAAACTACATTGATAGTGTTGACCTAGTTTTCTAGACAACACATATAATATAGAACTACATCGACATAGTTGACCTAGTTGACCGTATAGGGAAAGTTTTAAAGACTAAAAATTATGAAAAAAATAATCGTAAAAAATGTTATAAATGATAAAGAAGGATAGAAAGGAACCTTGGTGGGTTGGAGGGTGTAGAGAAAAAAAGATTACTATTGAAGAACCCTGATTTATATTTGCAAATTCTATGAACTATGTCAACTATGTAGACCTACCTTTATATATACTATTTTCTAAAAACCTAAAAAATATATTACATCCACAAGGTCAAACTAGTAGGCTGATCTAGATACCTAAATATGTACAGGGTCAATTGGGTTGACCTAACATATGTTGGAGGTACAAGATGATTGAGGGGGAGGGTAAAACAATCAACCAATTTTTCACTTTTAGATAATTTATCATTCATTCATTCATTAGCATTCATGAATCAATAGAATAAGCATATGTAACTAGATTACCATCAAAACAAAGATACCACATATAAAGCATGAATTAGATAAGCACATCATAACACATCTAATGTGGGAAACCCTCATGGGGAATAAAACCCACTCTCAAGCTTGAATACACATGGACTACTTATCCTATAAGGTATTAAAAACATGAGACTTTAGTTGAACACCCATTCCAAAAATAACACCTACCCTTAGGATGTTCAAGTCCTTTTAACCTCAAATACTGAAACACCTCTTCCACAAGGAACACTTGCCCCTAGGAAGGTCAAGTCCTTCTGACCTAAATTTAGTGAAACACATGTTTCACAAGGAGCACCTAACCTTAGTATGATCAAGTCCTTCTAACCTAGATGTTGAGAATCCTCCCAACACATATGAAATAAACATCTCCACCTTTGAATTGATGTCTTCAACACCTGACAATGGACCTCTAATTTTATAACCCCTCTAAAATACCCTCTTTATCTTATACAAGCCTCTCATATAAGCATGCCACAATCTCTCTTATTTCACTTATGCTCAATCTTCAAACCTAAAAGAACATTTTTTTTTGAAATTATAAATATGACCTATAGGTCATACACATAATTATCAACCTACTCTTCTCTATAACCCATCCACTGGGTATACACCCTTTCTTCTTTCCTTTGCTCCACAACTCTCACACATGCATCTCCTTAAAAAGTATTAAAACCTATAAGAGCACTATTTTTGACATCATAAATATGAACTATAGGTTATAAACATATTAATGAACCTAATTTTCTCTTAAATCCATCCACTATGCACCCATACTCTCATTTGCCTCTCAAATCTATAGTCTTGCTGCACTTCTAGCCCTAAAAATCACCATATTTGATTTCACTATTTATAGAACCTTCATGAAAATCAAATTCTTGGTTGGAAAATAGACATGAATTTAACCTTAGGGCTTATATCACATTAATACATAGCTCAATACCATCCTCATAGGTCATCCATAGCATCCATAGGTCACCCTTAAGAAGCTACACCTTTTAATTAGGCCTCATTAGCCCTTATAGGTCTCATGGAGACCCATCCATATATTTGACACTTCTCTAAGAAAATTATGAAAAAAAAACTTTTGAATACATATACCCATGACACATAACCTATATGTCCTCCTTAAGTGATAATATACATCACAAAACTGATAATATACATCACAACACCCTTCTGTTACTACATAATTAACCCAAACAACATTTTATAAATACGATCACCAAGAATGAACACATAGTCAAATTTTAAGCCTTTTATCATATTTAATATAGATTATTCAAACCTAAAAAATCCACACAAATGGTTCTCATTAAATCTACAATAGTCTCCAACACTTAGTTCATCTTAAAACATCAAAATACCATCAAGAACAACTCAACTACCTTTCTCGGGTTACTTGCAGAACATGAATGAAGACTTAGTAAACTTGGAGTTAAATTAATTTGATTATACAAACATTCATACCTTGAAACAAATATTTATGAATTTTAATTTAAGTCCTCTACAACTTTGCTTTCTACACCATGGTAAAATTTTGCATATATCAAAAGTTATAACACAGAAACTATAGACCGGTCTTCCTTCACAAATTCAAATATTTGAAATCCAATGGTCACTGAGAAACTATTAAAATTTGAACATGTTTACCACATATCATTCACCCTTATAATATTTACCAAATATGTATCCTCAATCTCCTCAGATCGGCCAAGCCTTTATCTTTCAACATTGACTATTAGATCTTGATCAGAACTCCCATGATTACAACACTTGGTACCCTTGCATGCTTTATGAACACTTTGCTACTAGTCTGTGCACTTGTGAAAATTGTTAATCCCGTATGATTTTTTTAATTTTTAAAATATACCACACCATTTATCTTCATAATTATGAACCACCACTCATCGTTGATCTTCTTTCAGATTAGCGAGCTTGTGACACTTGTCAGCAGCATGTGCAACCTTTGACATGTTGACTTCATATGCACCATTGATCTCAATATGTATGATTAATTGATCACCATTGGATATTATATACCAATTAACTAAGACTTAAATGTGATTAAAATTGATATTCTTTGGCCCATCAAGTCTGCTAGAGCAACTTTGAAGCTTTGTAACTTGTTTTAGAAATCACTTCAAGACTCCAAATTTTTAGGGTAGCTTCTTGGAAATATAGGAAACATATCCATGTAAACCTTTGACCTCAGTTGGATTTATGATTACCTAAATTAAATTTACAAATTTTTTGATTCATTCATATTTTCAAGATGTATAATGATGGTCTGGCTAAGTATAGAAACTTAGTGAACTTCTATCTGAGAGGCCAACTTTATACCTATATATCTTTAGCTATGCTCAACCTCATGATCTAAAATTTTAACCATATGATATACTCACATAGGATAATACATAAATATATCATTTTTCTCTTAAAACCTTCATGCATCTAAAATATGATTCCATCAAACTACCTACTTAGATTTTTATGCCATAGAACCAACTATGCATAGATGAACATAATGAAGAACTAGATGAACACCATACATTCCTATAAGAATTTTAAGCACCATTAACACCTCATAGGACCTATGTAACATAATATCATCATCCATAATATTTATAAACTTCCTATCCAATCATATACTGAAGATCTATTCTTACATACTAAGCTACCAAATGTATGCCAACACACTGTTCACATGTTTGTCTTATTTTATTGACCTAAAACCAAAACAATATGATATATACAATATGATAAGCCTCAAATAATATTTAACTTAGCTCATATGCATCCAAATTATACCTTTCAAAAATTTAATCTGAAAATCATCATCATCATCATCATCATCATGACATCACTACTTTGACATTACTTTTGACATCAATGCACACATGACATCAATGACAACACTTGACAACAATATCCCACTTTATAATTAATGAAAACCTCCTCTTCTCATTATCCACATTTTCCATTAATGACAAAGTGGAATAAATATCCACCAATCTCCTCTTAACATCATGAATGTATTCAAATATACTTCTAAGTGCTCAGGATACTTGCATACCTCATTAAAATAATTATTCCCCCTTTGACATGCATCAATCTAAAATTGGACATCTCTAATCCTTGGACCTAAAAAAATACTCATAAATCTTAGAAATATCCCACTAACATCATGATCCATCTCATTCCATTTGTTCTTTAACATAAATCAATTTGAACTTGGGTTATTCTAATCCTTGGACCTGTTTACCTACATAATTCATAAGCTCCCTTTGCTTAGGCATGAACATTTAACATATTTTCATAATTATGACTAGGTTTGATCAAGTCATGATATCAACCTTATTTAATTCCCAATTGTAGCAAATATCACCACATCTTCAATATGATTGAAGCATCTCACATATGCTTCCTCTCACATCATGCATAGCTTCTCAATCAATCTGAGTTAGCTCCCACTAACTCCATGCTCCTCCTTATGCCAACCTAAAAGAATCCCCCTTGATCTTCATAACCAAATCTCACATATAAAACTTATGAGAACACTTTTATGGCCTCAACAACATGAAAAATATCAAACTCAGAACACTAAACTACATTGGGTCTTCAAATAACACCATTCTACTTTCATACTCTCACTTGTAAGCCACCTCCAAGAATACCAATATATCTTCAAGCCACATACTAAATAGTAAATATGTTATAAATTAACCATATAACTTACATTAAAACACTCAGACCATGATATTTTGGATAAATTGATCAAAAATCACTCTTCTTCACATTAGGCCTATCAAGACTCCTTATAGCCCTACCTAGAACTTGTAAAGCCCAAAAATTTTAGTAGACACATATTTAGGACCCAAAACTTCATATCTAGAGCATTCTCATATACCCCCTCAATAAAACCAATTTTAATCACTTATATCATCTTTTGTGACATACTTCCTTCATATACCTACAAGCTAATTAAACTTCCATCTTGATAAAAAATTAAATAATATAAAAAATATAAACCTTAAAATATTTTTGAATCTTTATTTGAAAACCCATTTGGCCCATTCAAATTACTAATAATCCTTAGACTCAACTCATAAGGGAAACCACTTTTCTAGCATAGCCCAAAACTCTAGAATCTTAAAACAAATAGGGTCAACAAACCTCCTTTTCATCAAATCCCACCTCTTAAACTTATTTCACACTTGGAGACAACCATCACACACTTATAGACCAATTTTTGAGTTTTCAAATCTTTGGGAACCCATACATCCTATAACCCATTTTAGGCCTATTCGCCCTTGAGTTAAACCTTAGAAAATTGAGAGCACTCAAAAATCTCCAATTTGACTTCAACATACCTTTAAACCAAAAAACCACCTATATTATGATATAATAAGGTAAATAAACCTTTATATTCAAAAATATCATCTTGAAAACTCACAAATCCTCCTTTGCCACCTGGAAACCTTTAACCTAACCTTGCAGACTACTCTAACTAAAAACACCCTTGCTAGAACACATGCTTCTTCAAACTAAGAAATGTATTCATGAATTAAAGAAAAGACATCTCCACTTCACAAGGACCTATAATATAGGAGATTACCAGTCCTAATCATAGTAATAAATAACCTTCTTCTTCTTATTCTTCTTTTTTTTGGCTGAAACAACTTGTTTGGCATCCATCTCTTATTTGGCTTCCTTGACAATTTATGATGAAAACATCGGTTATTGTCATATCTCTTAAAAGAAAACCTTCTCCTATTTTAAAGTAGATAACAAGAAATCTTGGAAACCATGAAACTCATTATTACCTAAAAATTCTTTAACTATAACAAATAAACCATCAGATTAAGATCCTTCTTTTAGATTTTCCTTGGCATTGAATGATATAATTAACTTGATTCCTAGATCATCCACAGTATTCTACATTTGGACTGATATAAAACTTCCTGGGAACTCTTTAGTCACCTCCAAAATTTATTCCTTTTCTATAGTATCAAAAGTTTGATTCTTGAGCTCAACAGGACTAGCCTTCACTGCCTTAGGTCTCCACATCATGTTTTTACTTTTGATATCCCTTCATTAGATGACTTGAGGGATTATAAAATTTAATAGGATGAATTATATGAATATGTAATTTATTATCATAAATGAAATAAATAACATCATTTGTACCTTTTGATATATTTGAATTGTGATCAATCTTTGGCTAAAAACTCCTTTTATCATTACTCCATGAATGCCCATACTTGACTGACTTCCTTCTATAGTCCTTAGCTATATTACCATAATTATTACATGTATAAAAATAACCATGGAATAAAATATCATACCTTGAATAATTTAGTTGTCTAGCATACCTTCTTGCATTGATTTCAAAGCTTACATTCTTCTTAGCTTGCTCGGGCTTTACATTTTCCTTTTCTAGCTTGTCCAACTTGTCTATGATTTTTTCATGCTCTACTCTCAAGGAAAAAACATTAGTATTTAACTCATCATGTTCACATTGTTATTGTCTTCTTATAAATGAGTCTTGAGATATCTATACTCTTCTTCTCTTGATTTTAGGGTACCATTTGAAATATCTAATTAACTTCTAAAATCTTTGATGACCTCCTTATCCTCCTTGGCTTCTTTATCCGTATCATCCTTAAATATACATGTTTTATCTTCAAGATAATTGATAATATCTTCTAACTTCTTTTCAACTCTCTTGGTATTGCCTAACAAACTTCCCTTAAGAGAAATGACTTGTTCTTCAAGACCTTTGATCACATGCCTCGTCTTGTCATTCATCTTTATGAGTTCAACTTATAGATTTGATTCTTATTCCTTATTGTCATAAATCACTTATTCTTATCCAAAACCATGGAAAACTTATTCATCATACATTATGTCCTTTTCTTTTGAACAATTTTCCTCTTTTGAGCTGAAACTTGCCTTAGCATCTTCTAGCTGAACCTTGAGATCATTGATAACTTTTTGGCATATTTATTTAAAATAAATATCTACTCTTCAAGTTCCTTGATCACATCCTTCCACTATTAATTACATTTCTTCAATTTATTATCCATCTTGTGTTACTTAGGATCTTCTTCAAGCTGTTAAGATTTCTCCAAAGTGCCTACTTTGATACCAATTATTAAAGGTATAATATGACTAAAAGGGGGGTGAATCAGTTAACCAATATTTAAATTTTAGATCACTTATCTTTCATTCATTAACATTAATTAATAAAAAAATAAGAATATACAATTATATTACCATCAAATCAAGGAGACCACATACAAGCATGAATAAGAGTACATCATAACATAACATCTAATGTGGGAAACCCTCATGGGGTTTAAATCCCACTCTCAATATTGAAAACACATGGATTACTTATCCTATAAGGTATTAAAAACATGATACCTTAGTGGAACACCTATTCCATAATGATAACCAACCCCTAGGATAGTCAAGTCATTCTAAATTAAATTTAGCTAAACACATGTTCAACAAGGAGCATCTTCCCCTAGGATGATCAACTCCTTCTGACTTGAATTTAGTGAAACCCTTGTTTCATAAGGAGCACCTACCATTAGGATGGTCAATTAATTATATCCTATATTTTTATCACCCTCCAAACACCTATGAAATAAACATTTCTACCTTTGAACTGATGTCTTCAACACCTGATGATGGACCTCTAATTTTTTAACCCTTGTAAAACATCCTCTCTATCTCATACAAGCCTCTCACATAGGAATGACATAATATATATTATTTCACTTATCATAAATCTTAAAACCTATAACATAACTATTTTTTACATCATAAATATGACCTATAGATCATACACATAGTCATCAACTTTCTCTTCTCTATAACCCATCCACTAGGCATACCCCCTTTCTTCTTTCCTTCACTCCACAACTCTCACACCTACCTCTCTTTCACAATTATTTAAGCCTAAAAGATCACTATTTTTTACATCATAAATATTACCTACATGTCATACACATAATCATAAACCTACTTTTCTCTTTAATCCATCCACTAAGCACCCTTACTCTCCTTCACCTCTCAAATCTATACTCTTGTTGCACTTCCATCCCTAGATATCATCATCTTTGATTTCACTATTTATAGACTCTTCATGAAAATAAAATTATTGGTTAGACAATAGACATGCCTTAACCCTTAAATATTCTATCACATTAATGCATATCTCAATACCATCCTCATAGGTCGGCCATAGCATCCATAGGTCACCTTAAGCAAGCTACATGGAGATCCATCCATATCTCTAACACTTTTTCAAGAAAATTAAGAATAAAAGAACACTTTAACATAAATATACTCATGAAACCTAATCTTTAGGTCCTCCTTAAGTTAAAATATCCATCAAAACACCCTTCTACTACAACACAATTATCCCAAACATCATTTTGTACATATGATCACCAAAAATGAACACATAATCAATTTATAAGAATTTTATCATATAAAATATGGATTTTTAAAACCTTAATAATCCACACATATGGTCCTCATGAATTCTACAACATTATCCAATACTTAGTTCATCTTAAAACATCGAAATAACATCGAGAATAATTCAATTACCTTTCTTAGGTTATTTGTATAACATGAACACATACACATTAAACTTTGGAGCTCAATAAGTTTGATTTTAAAAAAATAAATAACTTAAAAAATATATTTATGGATGCATCTTGAAGTCCTCTACAACTTTTATTTTTACACCATGGTCAAATTCTACATATATCAAAAATTATATAACAAAAACTATAGACTAGTCTTCCCTCACAAATTTAAATATTTGAAATCCTACAGTCACTGAGCAACTGTTAAAATTCAAACATGTTGACCTAATCTCTTGAAACCTTGAAATATTATCCAAATAAACACCATAAATCTCCTTATATTATCCATGTCTTTATCTTATAATGCTCACCAGTAGATCTTGATCAAAACTCCAATAATTACAAAATTTGGCACACTCGTGTGCCTTCTAAACACTTTGCTTTCAGTCCATGTGCTTGTGCCACTTTGTAGTCCTATGTGCTTTGTTTAATTTTATAATTTTATTTCACCTTTGATATTCATAAGTATGAACTTATGCTTACCATTGATCTTCTATTAGATTAGTGATTTTTTGACACTTATCACCAGTGTGTGCAACCTTTGACATGTTGACTTCATATCCACCATTGATCTCAATATGTAAGATTAAGCACTCACCATTAGATATTATAGACATGACCTTAAACTTCAATGTGATTAAACTTTATGGTCTTTATCCCATCATAGTCTACTAAAGGAAATTTAAAGCTTTATAACTTGAGCTAGAAATCACTTCAAGACTCCAAATTTTTAGGGTAACTTCTTGGCACTATAGACAACATCTCCATGTAAACCTTTGACTTCAGTTGGATTTTTGAGTACCTAAATTATATGCACAAACTTATTTTATAATTTAGATCTACATGACATGCAATGGTAGTCTGTCTAAGTATAGAAACTTGGTGAACTTATATTTGAGAGGCCAACTTTGCACCCACATGTCTTTAGCTACTCTCAACCTCATGACCTAAAATTTGAACCATATGGTATCCTAACATAGGGTAATATATCCATATATCAATATTATCTTTTAAACTTCACACATGTGAAATATGATGCCATCAAACTACCTACTCATATTTTTTTACCATAAAACCAACTATTCTTAGATGAACATAATGAAAAACCAAATGAACACCATGCATTCCCATAAGAATTTTAAGAAATATTGATACCCCATAGGACCTATGAAACATTATATCATCATCTATAACATTCATAAGCTTCATATCCAATCATATACTAAATATCCATGTTTACATACTAGGCTACCAAGCCTATACCAATGCACTATTCACATGTTTATCTTCTCTTCTTGACTTGAAACCACATCAACATGCTAGATACAATATGATAAGCCTCAAAAAATACTTAACTTAGCTCATATGCATCCAAATACTACCTTGCAAAACTTTAGGCCCATATTCATTGTCATCATGTCATCACCATTTTGTCACTACCTTTGACATCAATGTACACATGACATCAATATTTGACATCAATGAAAACACTTGCCAATAGTATGTTGAATAGGATGTCTAAAAATACATAGGGTCAACCAATTTTGTTGAACTAAAGTTTAGAAAATATGCACAAATAGAATAGAGTCATATTGATGTGATTGTGTGTTAAACTTATGTACAAAAGTTAGAACCGTGTCGACACTATCGACCCAATATTTAAAATATATGATATTAAAAGTGATAAAATAATAAAAAATGTGAAACAAAAATTGTAAAAGTTAAATTTAGGTCAGGTTTACCAGAATATATGTAATTATAAACGCATCATCTCTATAAATCAATCCTAACTTGGAGAAGATAGATCATACAATACACTTTTGATTAGGGACACATTTGTTAAGTGAGAACATGACCAATATCAAGATTTGTTAGACATGATTAGGGGATCTCTTACCACAATACACCATAATAGGGAGATTTATAAATCCTCTAGTCAATCACAACCATGTAATAACCCTAAGGGGGTCATGTGTTTCAATATCTCACTAAACTAATAACAAGTAAAGTAAATCTAATCTAGTGCTCACCAAAGCTTATGGCATAAAGTGAGGGGTTAGTAAACAATCAAAAAATGTATAGTATAATCTCAATAAAGCTATGTATGATTAAGACCCTAATACATGAAATAAGAAGAGTAATATTATTCGAAGCTAATGCTTATGCTACTTCTATCTACAAAAGAGAGGACCAATGTTAAAGAATAATTACCTAAATGATAAACCCATCAAGACTTAATCTCTCCCTTAGATAAACAATATTTTCAAGAGGTTTATTTAGTTTTTAATGACCACTAAGAAAAGCCAAAACATCAAAGACTTATCCACAACACTAGATTTTACAAGTAGAAATCCTAAGCTAAGACTCCTCAAGTAGAATGGTGGAAGAACATATTGTAAATAAGTGCAAGAAAATAATAACTCTTGATTGCATATTGAAATAAGGATGAAATGATCTTGTATATATAATAAACTATAACCCTAAACCATTAAAAACATTATGGTCGATAGGATCGTCTTTATAAACCTAGTATTGTTTAACTTATGCTGAAAATGAACTACGTTGACACTGTCGGTTGATGGCAAACAATATAAAGTTGACCCTATCGATGTAGTTATAAAATTATTGAAAGGGGATTTAGGTTAGTAAAAGGTAAATTAAAGTGGAAAATTAATGGATTAAGGAGAAAAAGAGGATTAATATCTTAGGTAATATTTTTTAGGAGTTGGTTAGATTGGTAATATATGGTAATAAGGGACACTAATCCTATGAAGCAACAATGGTTTGCCCACCCCTTTCTCGATAAACCCCTTAGGGCATACACTCAGATAGGTTGAACCTCAATGGGTTCTTACAAGATGTAAAACATTATTATTTGATAAAATTTGAAAATATTATGTGTATACAGACTGCTCCTCCTCAAGATAGATAAAACACACATTTTCTTTGGCACCTCTCTCTCCACTTATAAAAATTACATAGGTAAGTCTCCTATATTTTATACAAACTTACTTCTCATATATCCCATACAATCATCCATAATTTCAATAATATCAACAAGGTACATACCCATCCATTTTTACTTACACCAACATTATTCCACTTTTCATTCCTTCAACACCACTTGTAGTGTTAGTCCCTACTCCTCTGGTTTCTTCAAAAATTTCACATTGTAGATCACATACCATACCAAAAATATTCACCTACCACATTAAATAAAAATTATTTCCTACCTCCTTCAAATTCTAAAAACTAGAGGAAAGATCATCTTAGGCCTTATTACTCTAGGAGGATCCCTTAATTAGGAAGTAGAGGAAGAAGAACATGGACATGTGATAACACAAATGGATTATCATAATGATGAGGAGGGAGATTAAAAATAAATTAAAGGAACATAACTAAGGTCAATTGAATATAAGGCACAAGTTGAGACAAAGGAGGAGGTATAATTAGAAAAGGCCAAAATAATGAGCCTAGGAAGCTTACAAGAAGAAGAAGAAGCTCTGGCTAGAAAATTAAGCCAACATATCCTCAATGAATGGGAAATACATAATATAAATAAGGTAATTTATTCTCTTACCTCTTTCATTACTATTTTAGATACTCAAGTTATGTATTTACCACCCCCCTTCCAAGGCCACCATCTTCTAGTTTAATTGATTCTTTCATTCTTTCGACATCAACCCAAATAGTGACTCCAAAGAAGAGAGTCCATTTTTAAAAATTGGTTTTAGTTTCCACAAGGGCCACCTATTCCTTCAAAGTATTCAGTTCAATTAGATATATAGTTACCAAAATATACACCTATGTGTGTCATCTAGAATAATAGTTATGAAAAATCTTGGCTTGACCAAGTATTTGGATGAGGTCACCCCTTAAAGGGAAATCATAGGATGAAAAATATATTCAGCCACCCATACAATTCCATAATCAAATAAATAATTCATTGACACCTCCAATAATAACTACCCCTCTAATTATTACTCCACTCTCTTTGTCTAAATACTTAAGTAAAAAAAAAGTAGAAGGGGAACTTAATGCTTCTCAATGGGTTAAAAAACTATAAGGTTGAAGAGATGAGAGAAAAAAATTGTTCATCATAGAGTTACCTATAGTGTCCCTTCAAACTAATAGGTAGAGTGACATAATTTAGAGGGTGAATAAGAGAAATGTAGTGAATATAAATACAATGGAAGAGATAGAGTTTGAGCAAAGGGAAAACTTGTTTCCCCTTGAAAAAAAGAACAAAAATAATCCAACTATCCCAATAGAATATATAAATGATTTATATTCTTTTGTGGATTTGACTAGAGAAGATATGAAATAAATGTATAGGAGCAAGGAGGAGGAATAAGACAAGCTATCAAAGAGACATATTGTCTATGCCCCTTAAGAAATTGTAGATAGTATACAGAGTGTACCCACCAGGTTATACAAAATTCTAAATAATATTCATGCCTCTAGGGGAGAAAGTCAACCTGATATAATGAAGGTGCTCAAACTCTAGAACTAATTAAAAGAGTTTGAGAAAAGGATTAAAATTTTGGTTTAGTGTACCAAAAGTAGTGTTTTTAATCAGCTAAATCTATGTCTAGCTAAGATGTTTCATGAGCCCTAAGTTATGTAATTAAAAAAATGGATGGTGCTCTTAATTTGCATACACAGATGAATGCTTTGATAGGAATTTTTTCAATCTATGAGAATGAGGCCTTAGAAAATTTTGGAGATATGAGGGTCAAAAATTGATAACCTCTACTATATAATTAATATACATGCCCAATGTTTAGACACTCTTTAAATTAGATATAGATAACTTTAAGTAAGTTATCGAGGGAACTATTTATAAGACTAATAATGAGATCCTTCAACTAATAAATTTTGCTAAAGAAAGATAGAGCAACTAAGGATAAATCCATTGGAGTAGATTTTAGGAGATCAAAATTAGAGAACATAAGGTTGATGGCCAAATCCATCAAAAAATTTAAGCCTATCTTTCTCAATTTTGATATTATTAATAAAGAGTTTGAAACAACACATACATTATCTAAAAACTTCAAAGCCACAAAGGAAACATCAGAATTAGTGCTAAGCATTCATTCAACTATAAGTGCTTTCATGTCATCTTAGTGTCCTCATTTTTTGGGATATGTAGTAATCCACACTCTAACAGGTCCATTTTTGATCCCTCAAGGGGATATAATGAATACTTTTATCTCCATAGCTGTCACTCAACCATTTAATTCTTAAAGTAGTACCACATCAATATGACCCTAATTATGTATATGGATTTGGATGTTTAAAATTAATTTGGAACTACTGGTTCTTAATTTATTTGGCATATATATATGTATGTATGTATGTATGTATGTATGTATATGTAATTTTGGTTGATGGATCTCATTTATAGAAACATTTTTAGACATACATGCTTTGCATGATTTGGACACACAATTCTATTTTTGGATATGCAAATTAAGACTTTTCTTGGAGGATGAGAAATGCACTCCCCAAGCCTATATATATTTGTATCCTTCCAATCTCAAAGGGAGGAGATTTTGGCCATTAAGATTAATAGGAAATTTTATGGATTGTTCTACAAATGGTCTTGATTTACAAATTTTATTCTTCTCTAAACCTAAGAATTCTAAAATAAGTTCCATCAAACTAGTATCTTAGTATTTTGATTATGAATGAGTATTATTTTAATATAATTTTTCATATTGTGTTATTGATAATTTTAATGCCTTTTGTGTAATAAGCATAATCTCCCTTTGTAGATGTGCAATTACAATCTCACAAAGGCAATAACATCTGACTATTTATACTAAATTTTATTGTATTCCTATTCCCTTGGAATATTAAA
This sequence comes from Torreya grandis, assembly GCA_037957365.1. Taxonomy (NCBI): domain Eukaryota; kingdom Viridiplantae; phylum Streptophyta; class Pinopsida; order Cupressales; family Taxaceae; genus Torreya; species Torreya grandis. The sequence continues at coordinate 2,410,751 of JARHVA010001820.1, forward strand.
TATGTTTTATTTTTAGTATTATTATAGTATCTTGTAGAAAACATTGGTTCATGATTGTTTATCTAACCCTTAATTCAAGAGGCAACATAGAAATGTTTCATCTTGTTTGATCTATAGACCTTCTTTCCTACCCTACCTTTCCTTTTTTGAGTATCTTTTGATCCTACCCACCTTAATTTAGATACATAATCAATCCAACCATCTCAATTAGATCTAGAGTCATATCATATCTAAAATATATGAGGTAAAAAACTACAATAATCATCACTATTCCATAAATAGGTTGTTTATAAAACCTAATACTTCATAACTCATGTCTTAGAGTGACTATATCTTCATTGATCCTAAAATGTTAGAGGCTACCTCATTAAGTTAACTAGTGTGCATAAAATCCACATCAATATGAATTTATCTATCACTAGGAGTGCCTTTAATTTTCTTAAAAAAGATCACTTGAGTTGCACTGGATATACTCATAAAATTAACAAGGTCTACCTTAGATACTAACTTGATATACCCACCTTTATAAATCAATAGAAAAGTTAGATTAGATAAATGTGTCTTTAGAAGACTCCATGCCCAATCATATTCCCCAAATATATGAATCAATCTTCTTCTATGCCCAATGTCCTAAACATGGCAAACCAGTTATGCTATTTCCATCCCTCGAGATGTGCATGATTTACCTAGAAACCTAGAAAAGTATCTTCCTTCCTTTTATTCCTTGGTAGGTAGGACTACACAAGAAGATGTAAATTATTTTAAGACTAATTTAGGAATAATTAATGTAATTCATGAAGATGTGTTCTATAGACTCTTTATTTTACACTATAAGATGTTTCTTGTAATTGGTTCCTTAATGTCCCAAAAGGTTCAATTACATCTTTGGATCAATGTCAAAACACCTTTTTGGCATAGTTCAGACAAGTCACTAGTGAATGTGTCGTATACTAACATTTTTAAAGTATGAAGAGAGAGATAAATGATCTAATTCTATCTTTTAATGTAAGATTCTAAAATATGTAAAACTAAATTGAAGCTACCTATAAAAATTTTGAGGTATTAGCCCTCAAAATGTATAGGAACACTCTAGAGCCTATGACTATTATATTTCTTTGCATATCAATTAATGTTGACATACCACCTTTAGATTATGTTTAATATATCAACATAGATAAATAATTGAACCTTTAGTCACAAGCCTTGGCCCTATTTAATATTGGTCCTAATTTTTTGACCTTCAACCCAATTCTAAATGCTAATAATAATAATGTGGTTTAAATTCATAACTAGGTGTATATCCAATTGCCTTTATCCCATGTTAAACCTAACCAACACCATAGCTTCCTGAATAATCCCATGTCTACATCCAATCATAAAAATTTAAACCAATCTTTGATACCAGTTAATATTGATACTAAACATGGTATTATAACTGATTCCACAAAATCAATTTTGGATGCTATATAGAGAATGGTACATAAGTTGAGAAATAAATTATTAAGCATGAAAAAGTGAATGGGAAACACCATGGTACAAAATTATAATTATAATTTTGCATTTTATAGGTATAACAGGCCTTTCAATAGACCTAAAAATAATACAAATTAATATCCACCTAATAAGATGTCAGAGATAAACATCTGGTAAATAACCCTTCTTAATGGGTGATGAGTCCATAGCACAACATATCATGGTTAGATAGATTTCATATAATTTTTTACTACCTTTGAGATTGTTCATAAGGAAATGGATAAACCTGAAGGTTTCAAAAATCAGCCAAAGCCATCTCTGTCTATTTTTCTAGTTCTTCCCACCACAACCATAGTATTTTAGACATATGAATTGTCATTCCTAGTGGAAGATGAGAATTAACTAGTGTATAATACTAATGATATCCATGATTTGTAATATTTCTACAAAAACAATTATAATTTGAGGAATAAGAAACCTAATACTACATCTACACCTTTGAATAATAGTGCTACCACTCCTCTAGACCCCAAGCTAACAAACAATTCACCCCTTCCAAAAAGGAGTGATCAGCTGTAAAATATAGAGCCATAGAGTAGAGGAGGGTACAATATTATTGAATATATAAAGAATATTATGGCTAATATTAGTCTTCACGAGATATCCTAGATCACTAAAAAAATATTTTTGTTACTCAAATATTTAATTAAAATATCATCTACTGAAAAATCAAGAGAAACACATGCAAACATGGTTTTTTATAAGGACAATATTGAAGTGTAGACACCCCATTCTAGCCACAACTAGCTTCCAACTACTAATTTCTACCAAACACTATCAATTAAACCCACGAATCACTAATTATCCTGATTTTGTATAAACATCACTCATTAATTCTTAGAATCATGTTGACGCATCTATATTTGGGTTATTATCCTATAAACAATAGTAACCTCTCATGTATTCATCTCCAATCACCTTGTAACCTAATAATTGGTATTTTGGCCTTTGGACACATTAAGTGAGGCACGCAAACATTCCTAAAAGAGATAAAATACTAATCAAAATTAATCAAATAATTAAACTAGATTAAATTCTTAGATAAATAATCTATTTGTAATTAATGAATATCTAAGAATGAAAATTCAAAATATCAAGCTTCTTCATCATTGCTTTTGTGAATTATCAATCTCTCACAAAATATCTAACAAATATATGAATTTATGAGTCATGCCTATTAATAAAAAATCATAATTACATGCTACTTCATTAACTCAACTAGGGTTAGACTTAAATTACCTAGGGTTGGATTTAACTCAACCATGCTTAATCCTAACCTAACTCAATTTAGGTGATGATTAACTTTGGAGGATATAAATATAAAGCCTCACCTATTAATCTTTAAGATCTTTTTTTGTAAAGTTATTATGATTGAATAAAATAAAATATTTTTTAGTACAATGTTATTATGCCAAAATACCTCTAAAAAGATTCATTGTAGTGTTACCATGCTAATTTCATAAGTTATGCCAAGCTAATCCAACCAACATTACCAAGGTACCAAGGAGAGGTGGAGCAATGGAGATTCATTGACAAAGATTTCTTAAGCCCATAGTTGAGCAAGCCAACTCAACAAGCGGTTTTAAATATACAAGGAAGGTAAAAGGAAGACTTATTTTGTTTTGTAGTTGGGTTTTCATTGTTTCCTTGTTATATATGCTCTCCCTAGTATCTAGGCTAGAGGTGTTAGTGTTTATTTTGTTTATTTTGATTAAATTAACTAACACCATACTAATATTCCCTCTATGGATTACTATGTTCACATTAATGACACACTTAGTGAGACATGTACCCCATAAAGTTTTTCCCATGGAATTTTAGGACCTCTTGCTAACATTTTTCATGTCAAAATCTTAACTTGTTGACCAAAAAAGTGAAAAGTTGAAGCTCATGGATGCTACACAGGAAGTTGTATTGCACTATGATTTTGCAATATTGCAATTGTATTATTGAATTCACAGTTGCAATATTGTATTCTTAATTACATTATTGCATTCCTAGTTATGGTATTGAATTATTAGTTACACTGTTTCCTTCCAAGTTACATTATTAACTTAGTTGCATTATTGTATTCCTAGTTGCATTACTACATTACAAATTGCATTATTGTATTCCTAATTAAATTACTACATTCTTAGTTGAATTATTATATTCTCATTTGTATTATTGTATTCTTAGTTTCATTATTGCATTCTTATTTCATTATTGCATTCCCAATTGCATTATTGCATTCCCAATTACATTATTGCATTCCTAATTACATTTTTGCATTATCAATTGCATTTTTACATTAACATTTGTGTTTTTACATTGAAAATTGTGTTATTGACATTATAGTTTCATTTTGTCATTAATAATTGCATTATTGACCCTAATATGTATTTTTACACTATGTAGTTGTAATTTTTCACTAATAGTTTATTTTTCATGGAGATTTAATTTTGAATAACTAGTTGTAGTTTTGTAGGAAAGTGGAAATTTTATTGTGTATCTATGATATTAAACTATGTGAAAAACATAAGAAACCTAAGATCTAAATTTAAAATTTCATTTTCTCACTTGCTTTTAAATTCTGATCACAAGGACCCCCTAAAACTTTTTGTAGGACCTAAATACCAAGTAAAGATATTTTAACACTTTAAGATTCAAATCACATTTAAATTTTGTGTTTAAAAATCATTTACTTGCTTTATTTTTATTTTTAAAAGTTCACAACTCAACCAACACCAAGGGGCTAAAACTCATAGAATATTTCCCTTGGTGCTCTAAAAAATAACTCAAACTTAGACTAAACCTCTAAAGATCTTGCTTGTTTATATTTTTACTTATTTTTTTATTATGTTATTTTTTCAATATAGACTTAGCTTGTATGCTTTCCATCCATCCCCTTTAGAGAACTCAAGTGACCAAAAATGCTTTGTCCTTTGCTTTATGTCACTTAATCCAAGCATAGAAGGAAGGTATCTAAGGCACTCCCCAAGATCCAAATGATCTGGGTGACCCCAAAATGATCCTAAAGTCCTTATATCTTTAATTTCTTGCATATTATCTTATAAATGGGAGTTCATAGCCTAACCTTGAGTATTATAGGGAAGTGTTGACCCAGGAATTCATCTCCAAACATTGTTTCAATCCCACTTCATGGTGGGGTATACAAATTTTAGTTGACTTGTTGGGATACTTGTTTGAGTGGTTAAACAAGATCTATTAATAATATATTACCTCAAAATGATGGCTTAAATCAGACATCACACTACACTAATAAATTTATGAATATAGTGGTTGTGAAAAGGATAAGACCTTTTCAAAACAAGTTGATTAACTTGGGTCCAAATGATGCGTTTCACCCTAGTGTTAACCACACATATGGGACTATTTAGAATGTGAAAATATTTTAGTTTTTACAAAAAACCCACTTTCTTCAAAAATATTGTGAAATCCAAGTGAGTAGCCCAAAGTTATATGTCTCAGTATGAACTCTTAAGAGAAGATGGGGCCTAAAAACCCTACTTTTCATATGCACATAAATTTTTGGATTAACAAACATTATTTCCTTTGAAGAGCAAGTATATAGATGGAATTTGATAATACAAAGACACCTTGTTAGTTTTTAGGATTAGGATGATAAACTTAGATGATTTTGTTATTTTTCCTTTTTACTTGCTTTGTTTTGAGTCAAAATTGTTTGTTTATCACACCATGTTCAAAATGAGTTATGTTCATACACATACTTTTTTCCTCAATAGGTGTTATGCTATCTATTTGAAACCACACTTTGACTTAGTCATTTTATAAACCTTTCATGTGTGTGTGTGTCATTTATTTGGAAAGGGAATCATTATGCTACATAATCCATTTCATGTCTTTGCCTTAGAGTTTTTGAAACAAAACCATTTGTCATACCTTTTGAGTGAAATAGCATTGTTGTGCTGCTCACATTATTTAAAATACCTTTACCTTATGTCCATTCAATTTTAAAACCACATGTGACATTTTGGTCTATGCCTAGTATCATTAGGCCATCCATTCTAGTTTAGATTGTTGTCCATTTGAAAAATTGAGTATTTTAAACCAAGTTTAAAATTTGTCTTGTTAAGTTCATATTCAAACATTGATTGGTTTGTGCCTATGCCTCACTTAATTTTGGCTTAGACATTTATCTCTCACTTTTGGGTTGTGTATCTTGGAGTAATTTCTTTATTAATTTAAAAAATCTTTTATGCCTAAATTTAGGAAGTGGTCTATCTTCTATGTGCCTAAAGCCTAATTCCTTTTGCCAAAGGTCAAGTTTATTTTTGAATTCAAATGCCTATTTTGAGTCCAAATATTTCAAATTTTTTAGATTAATTATCTTGCCTTTTAGACCTAGTTTGTGATAAGTCTAGTTCTTGTGTTGTGCTTCTAAGAGACCTAAAATTTTACCTTTTGGTTTCCTAGACCAAGTGTGTTTCAAAGTCTAGCTTTTGTGTTGTGTTTCTAAAAGACCTAGCAATTCCCATTTGTTTTAGACCTAGTCTTGTTTCCAAGTATTGATTTCGTGTCATGCTCCCAAAAACCCTATCAATTCCCTTTTGTTTTATACCTAGTGTTATTTCAAAGTCTATATTTTTTATCATGTTTTCAAAAGACCTGTCACTATTATATTTTTCAATTTTTAAACCTAGTATTATTTTGAGCCTAGCTTTGTGTCTTATTCCCAAAGACCTAACAACCTTTTCCATTTTTAGAAATAGATTTGAGTTATTTGTAATGTTTTTAACTAAGTTTTCCATTCATATTTATCCATTCACTTGACCATTTGTTTGAGACACATTGACATTAGACCTTGAGAATAATTTAGACTGATTTTATCATTGACTATTTTGGAGAGCAAATCCATTTCTAGACCAAGTTTTTAAACCAAGTTTAGAAAATTTATCATTTAAACCCCATTTTTATATTTTTTAGAACTTTTTACCTTATTTGAAAAATGTTAGTCATTGATATAGATATGTCTCATTACACTCATAGTAGAACTATTTACAATCTAGGTTGCAATAACTAGTTATGAATGATAACTTTGTTCAAGACCCATATGATGATGATGTAGTTTGTAAGATGGATCCCTATCCTCCTTACACTACTCAATATGGGGAAAAAATTCAATATCTATTAGCATATTACTTGGTTAACACACCTCCCTATTTAAAATAATACCAAGAATAAATAATATAATATCTCACTAGTGTGTCATTAATTATAGAACAAGTTCAATAATAATTATATTATGTTACTATGCCATCAACATATGAACCTTATTTATTAGATCATCACTTGATTGATAACAAGGATGAGTTTTTAGTTAAATCTATGGAGGTAAGAGCTAAGTTTCTAGTAGACTTCCCCATGAAAATACACCTAGCCTAGTAAGAGTTCCTCTAAACATGCCTTATACCCAAACTATTAAACATTCCTCTACTAGATATCCTCTATTTCTCATATAAATGTTGTATCAAGACCAAAATAATATTGTAAAGTGAAAATGGACCTATGGAGGACCAATTTATATAAATGAAATAAGCATATCAGACCTATTTAAATATAACATGTAATTTTAATGGCATGGCCATGTCAAATGCTCCACTTAGAGATATCTCAATTAATAGGAGTGATAATTAAGTTGATAAGTCAATATAATTTGGGTATAGACCCATTTTCACAAATAAATTCAATTGGTAACATGTACAATGTCCCATCTATTAAATATGTGATTGTGGCTTTTACATAGAAGAATGTGCCAAACATGGTAGATAACATGAAAGTGTCTTCCAATCCAGACCTAAGTGGTTTAAATTAACCAACCAATCCAAAACAAGTTAATTTAGTTAATACCACAAGTGGTTCATAATAATAGGGGCTAAGAACACCTAATTATTAACAATAATAGGTTGCTTCTAATCCTCAACTAGTCACTTCTTCAAGCACACAGCCATAGGGACTGAGTACCCAAACACCGACCAAAGTTTTGCCTCAACAAGTGAAAATTTTTATCCCACCTCAATAGGTGGAGACTGATATTCCATGACAACATGCACAGTCTAATTTAAAATTGTAATATAGGTAGAACATTATGTCACCTCAATAGGGGGAAACAAATGTTCCACCTCAATGGGTAATTATAAACTTACCTCAATAGTCATAGTAATGCACATTTACAATCATAAATATTTTATAATCAACAATGTATTTCTATTGGTGAAATACAAATTCCAAACATCCAACAAGCATCTATTTCATAATAGGTGTTTTCTCAACAAAGAGGTATCATTATCTAAAAAATACTAATTAGTAAACAATTGCCTTTTACTCAGCACGTGCCACATATCTAAAGATAGGGCCTTGGTCCACAACATGTTCCATTTATTCAACTAGGTTCAACTAGTTGGCATCACGTTCCTACTCAATATGAATAGGAAGAGTATATTTCAAAAATCCATATCCTTCCATCTCAACCACAATTAACTCAAAACCAAGGGCATATAATGAATTCAAACTAGAATATCTATAAACATGTGTAATTTCAATAGTTACATCCTAATATGTGGATGCATATTCATGATTAGTTCACCTATAAAACCAACATTACACAACAAACCATACCTTAATTATACCATTAAATGGTAATCCACCTTTGACCACCTAGTCACCACCTCAGCCAAATGTACCATCCATTTTATTGGCATAAAAACTATAAAAAATGAATGATGGGATTGTTTCTAATCAATCAAGAAAGAAAACCAAGAAATTCAAATTATATGACATGTATTCATACACATTCAACATGGAGTATCTTAAGATACAATTTCCTCTAGGTTATGAACCATTAAAATTTGACAAGTACAATGGTAAAGGAGACCCTAAGGCCCCTTTGATAGAGTTATTTGTTTATTTCCAACTAGTGGCTTATAGTGACATTTACTTACTCCTTTTATTTCCTCAAAGTCTAGTTGGATAGGTTTTGGAGTGGTTTCTCAAGTTGCCAAAAAATTATGTATCTAATTTTGTTGAACTATCAAACAAATTTGTGGAGCACTTCTCTTATAATATTGAGCATGATATTTTGTTAGTAGATTTAATGTAGGCCAATTATAAAGTTAGTGAAATATTTTTAAGGTATTTATAGATATGGAGAGTGCTTTCTAGTTGCTTTACCCATGACTTACCAGATAAATAATTGACCATTATGTTTACTAAAAATTTACATAATGAGATATATTTGAACTTGGAGCTACAATGCATATGCCTTCAAAGACATTATTGAGAAAGTATTATAGATTTAAAATGACCTTATTAATAAAGGGATTATAGAGTTAACCTCCTCAAATAAGAATTAGAACCAAAACCAAGGTGTAGGCCCAAGTCTAAACCCTAATCAAGTCTGAGTGTAAGCATCAACACTAGATCAATCTAGAAACTATGAGAAATCCAAGCAATACAACTAAAATAAGAATGTTATTGGAAATGGATTAACTAATTCATGCCATGTCTAAATAGTGAAAACATCATATACTCAACCTATGTTGTAAATGCAACTTACTTTACATCAACAACCTATTTAGTAAGTGTAGCTTATGCAACAACCTAGACTATTTCCTCAAATGCAATAACCCCCACCTTTGAAAACCCCTTCTCTAAGAAGAAGAACCACTCTTGGAGTCTTCATTTATCTTGGTGAGCTTATCAAAGTAATGTTTTGTAACCTAGCCATGGTTAATATAATTAGTTGGCCAATTTCAAAGCACCATCTTAAGGGTATTCCATATCCAAACTGGTATAAAGACCATGAATTATGTGAATGCCATCATGTTCATAGACATTCTATATGTTGTGTGTAATTAAATCACCTCATAGAAAATATGTTTGAAAATGGGGTGAATACATTAGATAATATAGTGTATATGTCCAATCATAACTTGGGTATAAACCAAAACCCTTTTCCATAACATAACAATAATAATCAATAATAAAACCAATGAATACTAGAAAAACAATGACAATAATATCAATAACCCTCATAATAACAATAATAGTATTAGTAGCAACAACAACAAAATAAACTACAAAAACAATGCGCACCAAATGGGAGGAACCAAGGCCAAAATGACCCCAATAATTAATAGACTTATCAATAGTTGTACATGACTATAATAAAGTTGTAGGTTATATTGTGGTAGGTCATATTTCTACTATTACCATTAATCCTAGACCAAGTGTCAATAGACCAAAATTATTTCCAAACAATTCCAATAAACCTACCTATGTTAGCAATCCATCTTTGACATAAGATTGCACCTAACTATAATAACTAGGGATTACTATTTCAAAAACTTATACTGATAACTTGTCATTTCCCCATGACCATAACCAAGTGTATTGGCAATCGAGACTTATCCTTTCTTTCCCATCTCCATTATCATCAAGTTATAATGGTCTTCTATCTAATCTAGATTATGTAATCATAATTTGATGGTCTATAGTACCATATTAGGCCCACATCCTCTTGTGAATGACATTATCTAGATTAATGTGTTGGCTAGGAGTAAGACTTTTACCACTATTTAGTAAAGTTATATGACATTATGGAATAACTTCAAAAAATACCCACATAAATTTCCATCTTAGATTTGTTGCATACATCTACTATCCATAAGAATGTCCTAATAGAAATCCTAGGCCAATCTCAAGTTACAAATAACATAACCCTAGACAAATTCCAAGATTTAGTTAGACATATAACCCTAGGAAAATAATTGACATGTGACCAAAGTAACATGTCATCCCTTGGCCCTCTCCAAAGCAACCCCTTTACATTGAAGTTATCATAATATGACACCAAGTCAAACATGTCCTCATAGACAATGGATTGGGTTTGAATATTATTTCTCTAAAGGTTATCAATTATCTAGGATATACAATAACCAATTTATAATAAAATCAATCACTATCAAGGCTTATGATAATGAAGAATGAGAATTACAATGAACTATAAGCTTGTTAGTGATTACTAGGCCTTTTGCCCATGATAAGCTCTTCCATGTGTTAGACCTCGACCTATCATATAATTTGATTTTAGGTAGACCATAGATACATGAAATTCATCCAATCCCTTCAACATTGTACCAATGTCTCAAGATATCACACTCAGGTCTGGAAGTCACTATCAATGGATATTTTCATCCATATGAACATTACAAACATTTAGAGGTTGAATATGAAAGTTATAACTACTATTTTGGCCTAGACCCAGTTCCTAAGAAGGATAGATATAAATAAATACTTGTTAAATTTCTAGAGGTCAATTGTATAGACCCAAACATGCTTTCCTCATCTTCACATACACCTCACATTGAAATGTGTAATCATTTTACCATCTCAGCTAATGGTCTAGGAGAGTATTTGAACCATGATATATTCCATATTCCCAAGCTTCCATAGAGCCCCATGTCTTTTAGAAGACCTAAATCTAGGCCATCTTGGATGAGATGGAAATGAAAAGGAAAGGTAAGCTTCTTAATCCATCACTATTATTTTCACATTAGCCACTAGTTAAGAAGAGGACCCACTTGCCAATGATGAATCTTAGTTATACAAAGACAAGTTGTCCAATTTCTATAAAAATTATATATATCCTATTCCTAATAGGATCATGGATATCCAAGCCTATGAAGGTGTAGGCCTTGGGCCAAATCAATAGGGTATTCTTGAGCCAATTTATATGACTAGGTATAAATGAACTATTGTATCAAATTTAAATCACCTATGCAGATGATCTAGGTCAACATCATTGAGGAAGAACATGAAGTTTTTATAGCCATTATAATGGAATTTGTTGACATATTTGCTTAGGCCTATTGAGACATGTCATGTTTGGACCATGCTTTAGTTGTACACCACCTTATTATACATCCTGATGCTAAACCTATGAAACAAAAATTGCACAAGATGTATCCTCATATTATTATATTAGTGAATAAAGAGTTGTAAAAAATCTTGGAAGTGAGATGCATTCAATTGATTGAATATTTAGAGTAGATCTCAACTATTGTGCCTATCAATAATAATCTAAAAGAAATCAAAATCTGCACTAATTTTAGAGACATCAACAAGTCTTGTCCCAAGGATGGCTTTCCTATACTGAATACTAACATGATAATTTACTCCATGATTAGATATGAAATGCTTTCACTTATAGCTAGACTATCAGGATATAACCATATCAATATTATGCCAGAAGACCAACACACAATAATATTCACCACTCCTTGGGGAAAATTTTGATATTAGGTTATGTCATTTAGTCTCAATAAAGCTAAGACCACAAACCAATGATCTATGATCATCATTTTTCATGACATGATGAATGATATTATTGAATACTATATCAACAACATATTGGGTAAATTAAAGACCTATGCAGATGATATAGTTGTACTATGAATAATATTTGAGAGGCTTCATGAATACAAGGTTAGACTTAATAACAAGAAGTGCATATTTGGTGTCACTTCAATGAAATTTTTAAACTTTATTATATCTCATTGAGGCATTAAAGTTGATCCTACTAAGGTAACAACCATTATTGAGATGTTTCCACATTCTAATTTGAAGTATCTATATAATTTTTAAGGCAAAATATAGTCTATTAAACATTTTATTTGGTAGTTATTCGATAAATTCCATCCCTTTACTCACTTTATTAAGAAAGGTGCTATATTTAATTGAGATGATGACTATCAAAAAAAATTTCAACATCTAAAGGACTGTCTTGCCAATTCACCTACTTTGTTAGCACCAATGCCAAGGAAGCCATTTTTATTATACCTATCTACAATAGTTAATGCCCTAGGGGCACTTTTAGATTAGCATGACAATAATGGGAAAGAGCATGTTGTGTACTATATAATTCATACACTAGTTGTGTATGAACATAACTATATGCCAATAGAAAATCTTTTTTAGTTATGATCTTTTTAGCCTATACACTACATCATTACATATTTAAAAATAAGACCATAATCATTTCTAAAGTATATCTTCTCAAGTATCTACTATCAAAGATAACTTTTCAAGGATGCATGGATACATATATCATACTATTGAGTGAGTTTGAGATAGAGTATGTCAACCAAAAATGCATAAAGGGATAAGTATTTATAGATTAGCTTGTTGAATCTCCCCTTATAGATACTGAACCACTCATTTTTTCATTCCTAGATGAGTCCATCATGATCATCATAGAAACACCTCCTAAGGAGAAGCATCAGAAGTTATATTTTGATGAGTCATTCACATCACATAGATGAGGGGAAATCCCATTGTTTATTACACCATAGGGGGATATTATTCCCAAATCTTTTCATATCAACTTTACTTATACTAATAACATGGTAGAATATAAAGCACTCATTATAGGGCTTCTTTAATTATTACAATGGAATATTAAACAACTCAAAGTTTATGATGATTCTCAATTAATCATCAATTAGGTTATAGACCACTTTTAGACCAAAGATGACAAGTTGGTACCATACAAGGTTATGGTAGACATTCTCAAGCAACATATCACCAAAATTCAATTTTAACACATAATAAGGGACAATAACAATAGAGTATATTCCATGGCCACCAATGGTTCTTGATCCACCACTCCAACAAGGCAAAATAATATTATTTTTTTGTGGAAAATATTCTAGTGCTTGATCATATAACTTCAACCATCATAATGATCTATGATATTATTGGTCTTAGCTCTATTTGGTACTCAAAACTTTATATTTACCCTCATGAGCATACCATGCCCCTAGATCTATCATGTGAAAAATAAAAATCCTTTACACACCAAGCCTCTTATCATACCTTACTTAGCCTAATCATTTACTGTCATAGCTTTGATGGAACTCTGCTTCATTGTTTAAATGTGGTAGAACACAAATTAGTGTTGTGAGAAGTCCATGAAGGGGTATGAAAAATTCATACTAGTGGGTATGTCCTTACAAAAAATATCTTATGTATTGGCTACTATTGGCTAACTATGAAAGTAGATGTAGCTACGTATGTAAAAAATTATGACAAGTGTCAAAGGCATGTCAATTTGATTCATGCTTTAGATAAAACATTCAAACTAATGCTTAAACCATGGCCATTTTCAACTTGGGGAATTGATCTCATTAGTAATATTAACCCTTTTTAGAGGTATAATCACTGAGAGGAGGGGTGAATCAGTGAGCCTAGATATTTCAATTTCAATTTTAGTCCTTTAAACTATTAACCAATCAACATATATCAAATTGATCAAGCAACATTAACAAGAGAGCTCATTCATTCTATTAGTGCCTAAAATTGCACTAAAGCAATTAGACCCTTGTCAAGTGAAAATGCCTAAGTCTAGCCTAAGTTGAGTATAAATGTCTAAGTCATTAGCCCAATTATTATTTCAAAGTGTTCTTTTGAAAGGTCAAGTTCATGTTTAAGTGGTTAGGTGATTTAACTTGGTCTTTACTTAGTGTATTTACTTTGGGAAGTTTGCATTGGGTATTTCCTTATGTTAATTTGGTCTTTACTTGATACATAGTCCTTAGAGTCTTTCAGAAAAGGTGTTCATGTAAAATTGTCCAAAGGCCATATTCTTTTAGGATTTCTGTCTACACAAAAATCTCAAAGGGTTATTTCCTTCAGGCATTTTGTCTGCATAAAAAGATTTAAAGGTTATTTCCATCATTTTTGGTAAATTATATAGAATTATTTATTTCAACCAAAGTGCCTATAGATAGTTCAAAGGGTCATTTTTCATTTGTAAAATTTTTGAAGGGTCATTTCCTTCAAGCATTAGACCCTTGCAAAAATTTTGAAGGACACTTGTAGAAGGGTCATTTTTCCTTTGAAAAATTTCCTAAGGATCATTTCCTTTGGGAATTTTTTCATTACAAAATTCATGAAGGGAACCACACAAAAAACTTAAAGGGTTATTTTTCCTTTGTAAAATATCCAAAGGGTCATTTACTTCAAACATCTTGCCCTTGAAATTTTTTAAAAGGGAACTTTCAAAAGGGTCATTTTTCCTTTGCAAAATCCCTGAAGGATCAATTTTTTCAGGCATTATGCCCTTAACAAAACTTTTGAAGCATATGTTTAAAATATCAAAGGGTACTTTAGATAGATTTTTTGCATAGTAGAAGTCCTATTTCCTTCAGTTATTTTTCCCATGCAAAAAATTCAAAATAATTACATTTCTTCAAGAAAAGTGTAAAGTTCAAATTATTCAAGAAAAATGTGAAGTTTAATTTATGTAGGGAAATTGTTTCAAAAAAAATGTCCAAAATAATTATCCTAATAAAGATAAAAGAGAAGTTTCAATTCCTTTGATAAAAGCACAAAAGACCAATTTCTTTAGGAAAATTATTTCAAACAAAATACCTAAAACAATTATTCTGATGAAGGTGAAAATTTGAAGGCAAAATTCTTTTGAGCATATTAACCATGCAAAAGGTTTGATAAATCTCAATTCTTGTAGGAAAATTTTGAATTCAAAATCCTTTAGGGAAATTATCTCAGATGTTTTGTTTGAGACAATTATCTTGATAAAATGCCTAAAAGAATTGTTGTGGGATAATTATGCCAAAGAAAATACCAAAGCATAAGAGTTGAGGATAAAGCGAGATGATGAAATTAGGAATATCAAATACATATACCTAGATGAAATTTATATGGAATAAAGTCCGCGAATAAATTTTTGAATTGTAGGTGTGATGGTCTCATAGACATCTTTTGACGGGTATGTGAACATCAACTTTAAGCCACAAAAAGTAGCCATTGGGGTTCAAATATTCTAAGATGATCATGCAAACAACAATTTCAAGCCCTATGAAATAGTTGTTTGATTTTAAATAGAGGGAGATCCAATGGTGCATATTTACATGGAGCAAGATGGTTCGATGGTGCATGATCAAAGTTGAAGATTCAAAGGAACATAGGAATCCCATAGGGATACTGAGTGGCATGTCATTGGGGCCAAGAACATGCAATATCCAATCATGCCCCACCCTCAGATCATGATATGATGGAGTATGTTTTCTCATCACAACTAGATCTGATGGTGCATAGCCAATGTTGAAAATTCAAGGACCTTATGAGCAAATGTAAAAATGACAAGTGGATAACTGTATGCCAAAAATTAGAACTCAAACATCTCATGTAATATATATGGCTCATGTTTTCTCAAGAAAGGATAATACAATGGTGCAAGTCGAAGTGGACTTTTCAAAGGGGTTAAATTGTATGAAGAAGTAATAAGTGTCTAGATTGGATTTAATCAATTGGCTTAGTCACTCTTAAGTCCCATGAATGCCTAGTTGGATATGATGTGGCATGCCAAATATTGCTAGAGATTTTTTATTGTAATCATCACAAGGTAATGGGCTTTCTTTGGCATGTACAAAGAAGAGAATTTCTATCTAGGAGTTTCCATGATTTATAAGAAAAATTTATTTGGCTCTTCAAACAATTTTCTCCATCTAGTTGTGTAGGTGAGTGGTCAAGAACATCTATATGTAGTTTTATATGATGAAAAATAGTTTTTTGGGTCTCCACTATGAAGTTCACGATCTAGATCATGAATTCACCATCATATTCAATCAAAAGATCAAAGGTTTATTTCAAATATTTAGCATTCCTTGCAATGGTAGTTGTAATAATGATTCTTTTCTCACAAGTGGAGGTGGATATAAAGCATGGTAAAGGGTATATTATAAATTTAAGTATCTTGGTAGACTTGAAGGCTTATTCTACAATTTTTCAAATTGTGAACAAGAGTTCTAGAATCAAGAAGGCTAGAAAATGTATAAATAGAAGGTTTTCCTTCTATTTGAGAGGTTGGTTAGATATTATGTTGGCCATTATCTTGATCAATGTATTCCTTAGTATAGGCTCTTCCACATTTTAGGTTGACTTTTGTGTGTGTTTTTTTCTCTCTTGCTAAGGTGGTTATAGCTATACAACCATTAGCAAGCTCTGAGAGCATATTTATATGTCTCCCCTATCCAACATGGATAAAATCCACCATGCTTGTCCCCATGGAAACAATTTTAAGTGTTTATGTTTTTAATATTTATTTTCAAGTCAATGGAAATTCTTTTTGTTTCTTTAATATATCTTATTAATGAAATACAGTAATATGTTTTACAAATTCTACTAATTGGAAATTTGGGTTTGTGTTCATTATTGGTTATCATTCTAAGCATGTACCTAGTTTATAAATCCCTTTTTATAGCTATATTTAGAAATGTGTTGTTGAATACCTTTTAAGGTCACCCTGGGTTCATGAATTTAGTAATAGAAAGTATTTGAGATTCTATTTTTAGTGTATGTTCTAGGGTTTTAGGTATCTTTAGTGTTTACCAGTATATTACATTTAAATATTTTTTGCATCTTTGCTAAGAAATATTATAATGAAATATTGATAGACACCCTAATGTTTGGATGCCACCAACATGCCACCCTCCATTTTATAACTATAAATTTGTCTTACCCTATCCTACCCTATAAATAATATGCCCTTTACATATCTTAAGTGTTATTTGCCTATAAATGCATAAACATTGTATATTTAACATGTGCATACATTTTGTGCTTTCAAGCCCAACATTATAATCTTTTTTTCAATCCCTGTGTTGTTGAAGATTATTTCAAATGAAGATTTCAATCACTTTTATATATGTCTTTAGTAGTTTATGTATGACTTAGAACATTTGTGCATTTCATGTGATAACCCTTCAATAGTGAAGTGTGCAAACTTGGTTATGACCTAGTCATATCTATTCCTTGTGCCAATAATCCCAATGGAGATTAAATTGTAAAATCCATCCATGTGAAAAAACTACCCCATATGTCCTCTCACCTTGGTTCAGGCAGACCCAAAAGTAGCAAGGAGCTAACCATACCCTCCACAAGTTCCTCTTAGTCATTTTTTGCATTCAATCTGATATTGATGCCAAACCCTTCCCCAAATACAATGACATACTAGTGATTTTTTCATCATTTCTTTCCATTTTCCTTCAAATGTGTAAGGTTGAGTGTATGAGGTGTATAAATGGGAACCAACACTCAACTGGCACCATTATCAAGGATAGAAAAGACACTTGTGGAACTTATGTTATCAAGGACTCTTGTAGAGAACTACATCTATAAGTATTTCAAATTTAAAGGTTCTCTACTTGTTATTTGATATAGTCAAGCTATCTTAGCTATCAACATTGCAAAACTCCACTAAGGATGTATCAGTACTTGAATATTTGATAATTGACATCTATTTGTTAAAAAAAGTTATGGATTTATCATGTTCTGAGGAGGTTTCCCCTACTAAACATGAATCTAAAGAGTTCATTGTCTTTTTTTTCATACATCATCATTAATTTTAGAAAAATATGGTTTCAGTATGTATCACTTCAATTTTTTAAATGGTTATATTCTATAAATTTGCTTCTAGTGGTGACTCCAAAAAATAATCTAGTTTCAAAGAAAGATCAGTGCCCATATTAAATATCTTTAGCTTTGAGAGTTCTCTTGATTGCAAAGTTGAAAGGACTGAGATCATACTTCAAGGGTGGCTCATCTAAGAAACTTATCTACCTAAGTGTTCATCAAAGAATAAGGAGATAAGTTTGGAGGCCTATTGAAGAATTAAGTGTAGCTACTAGGAACTAATTGGGCTATCAAGATTTTGGTAATCCTCAGCTTCTATTTGTTTAAATTCATATTGCTAAATATTATCATAATTATTTTGATCATAGATATTCTAGTGATTCATAACCTCACAGCCCCATTTACTATCTAGTTCCTTCTCAACCAACTAAATCCACTCCTAAATTTGATCTACCAGGTCCACCTCATTTACCCCCTCACATCCCTTTGACATTTGTTATTAAACTTGCCATTAAACCAATAATGAGGCACAGGGATCAAAATGAGAATGAGCATCCTACATTTAGAATTATTAGGTTTAGACCAATTAATTTTGATGACATAGAAGGTTATCCTAATGAAGTCCCAAATGAAGTAAAGAAATTCCTTCTAAGATTCCAAGGGAATAATGAAGTTAGTGGTGATGAAAATTTGAGGACTTTTCACAATATCATTGAAGACTATGAGGTTGAGCATGAAGATGTGTACATTAAATTGTTTATGCACATGTTAGAGGAAGATGCTCATGAGTGGTTTAATTCCCTTCCTCATAGATGCATTGATTCATGGGAAGAGATGATAAATGTTTTTAGAGTTCAAATGGTGATAGAATTGACCCCAAGTTTCTTTTAGATGAATTTGAAAACATCAAAAAGAACCTTAATGAGTATGTACAAAAATTCAACACAAGTTTTAGCAAATTTATGATGTGGTTGCCTAAAAATATTAGGCTTGGTGAGATAACATGCTTGATTAAGTATTGTGATGTCTTTGATAAAAAGGTTTCATATTAATTGAGGGACAAGACTCCCACTAACCTATGGTTGGCATTCAATATGGTCATCTAAATTGAGAGCAACATAAAGGATGAGGGTATGCCCTTGAAAAAGTAGGTTGATGAAAATATGGTTGATCTAGAAAGGACAAAGTGCAAAGTATCCAAGATTGAGGAAAGTGTTAAGATTTTGGCCTCCACTATCAAAGAGATGTCCTACAAGTTGGCTAGAGATGAGAAGGGGCTACCTCATAGGCCTGCACATTATGTTAGAAGTCAAAATAGAGGGGATGTAAAGGAAGTGCCTAAACCATTACACACCAAGGTAAATTTTGTGAATTATGATTTAAACATTGATTTGTGTGATAGGTGATTTCTCCCACATCCCCCATGTGATACAAATGAACCCAATGATGAATATGTAGATGATCCAAAGTCTATATTTGATTATGATGATGATGATGATGATGATGATGATGATGATGATGATGATGATATTTTGATGTTCAATTATCAAGATTCCCAATGTATGTTTTTTGCCTACATGGAAATGATGAATGCTACTAATATAGAATAGTTTTGGAGTGAAATTATTAAGGTGTGTGTCCCAACATATGAATTTTCTTGTGATGATAGTATAACACAAGCATATGAGTTACCAAATCATGATGCAATTGAAGATTTAGAGTATGATGAAAAAAATATAGACGTGGGAATAGAATTGGTTGACTCTATTGGGAGTATGGACATTGTTGAGTAACCAATTATTTTGATATTATGTTTGATAGTGAGGATGTTATTTATAGAATGTCATTAAGTGAATATGGGGTTGTATTTTATGCCTCTAAGGATAAATTCTTTTAATTTTAATTCAAGTGTAATTTGAGTGCATAAATGACATTGCTGATCTTGATGCACTGTTGCTTGATACTCATTTGATTGCAACTAAAAAATAATCTTATTTATAGTTGCTAAAAAGTACCAAGATCTTTTGGCTTGGTCTTATCTAGAATTAAGACCATGTAGAGAGGATTTGATTCAATGTGCTATCCTATTATAGCCTAGTATTAGTACCTTTAGCCATGTGTAAAGATTATTTTACTTCATCTTGGTCACCAAAATACTAGAAAAGTTTGAGAGATTAAGGGATGGTAGAATTTTGGAACCACCATTTCATGGCCAGAATTTGAAACATTTCCTCGACTAAGTTTAAACATTTATACCATTTTGTATAGTGTTTGTTGATTTGTCTTTCTATTGTTTTGTTACCCCTCTATTTTAGGCCTTACTTGTATAGTTTCCCTTTGTGCTCTATTATGTCTTTGTTTTCAGATCCTCCTAATATATTTTTATTAAGTCTACCATGTTTTATTAAGCTGTCATGAGTGTTTGCTAAAAATTACTAAGTCTTGAATTTATATCCCAATATATTAGCACTTGGTATTACATTCTAGGGTTCTTTGCACACTTGTAGGGGGTATGCATCCCCACACAAGAGCCAGTGTTAGTGCCCAAGATTGCATTGAAAAAATTGGGCCCTTGTCAAGTGAAAATGCCTAATTCTAGCTTGAGCTAAGTATCAATGTCTAAGTCATTAACCTATTACTATTTTAAAGTGTTCTTTTGAAAGGTCAAGTTCATGTTTAAGTAGCTATGTGATTTAACTTGGTGTTTACTTAGTGTATTTCCTTTAGGAACTTTGCATCAAGTATTTCCTTATGTTAATTTGGTCTTTACTTGATACACAATCCTCAAAATCTTTTAGAAAAGGTGTTCATGCAAAATTGTCCAAAGGCCATATTATTTTAGGATTTTTGTCCACATGAAAAGCTCAAAATTCTATTTCCTTTAGGCATTTTATCCTCACAAAAATATTGAAGGATTATTTCCATTATTTTGGGTAAATTAGAAGGACTTATTTATTTTGGCCAAAGTGTATACAAACAATCTGAATGGTCATTTTACCTTTGCAAAAAAATTTAAGGGTCATTTAATTTGGGAATTTTGCCCTTGAATTTTTTTTGAAGGAAACTTATAGAAGGGTCATTTTTCCTTTGCAAAATTTCTGAAGGATCATTTCCTTCAGGATTTTTTCCCTTAAGAAATTCCTTAAGTGCATCACACAAAAATCCATAAGGGTCATTTTTCCTTTGCAAAATCTTTGAAGGGTCATTTCCTTATGACATCTTACCCTTGTACAATTTTTAAGGGCACTTTCAAAAGGGTCATTTTACCTTTGAAAAATCCCCTAAAGATTAATTATTTTGGGAATTATTCCTTTCAAAAAAAATTTGAAGGGTATGTTCAAAATCACAAAGGATACTTTTGGCAAAGTTGCTATGGAGAAGAAGTCCTATTTTCTTCACACATTTTTCCTATGTAAAAAGTCTAAAAGAATTGCATTTATTTAGTAAAAGTGTAAAGTTCAAATTCTTCAATAAACATGTGAAGTTCAATTTATATAGGGAAATTACTTTAGATAAAATGTCCAAAATAATTATCCCAATGAATAAAAAAGAGCAAAGTCTCAATTCCTTCATCAAAAGTGCAAAAGACCAATTTATTTAGGAAAATTGTTTTGAATAAAATGTTTGAAATAATTTTTTTGATGAAGGTGAAAATCCAAAGGACAAATTATTTTAGGCATCTTTCCCATGCAAAAGGTTTGATAAATCTCAATTTTTGCAAGAAAAATGTGAAGTCAAAATCCTTCAAGGAAATTATCTCAGACATTTTGTCTAAGACAATTATCCTGAAAGAAGCTTGAAAGAATTATTGCAGGATAATTATGATGAAGAAAATCCTAAAGTATAAGTGCTAATGATAAAGAGGGTTGATGAAAGTATGAATTCCAAAGACACATACCTAGATGAAATTAACATGAAATAAATCCCCTAAATAAATTTTCAAATTGTAGGTATGATGTTTCATGGAAGTCTTTTGATGGGCATGAAAACATCAACTTTAAGCCATAGAAAGTAACCATTAGGATTTAAATATTCTAATATAGTCATGTAAGTGCCAATTTTAGGCCTCGTGAAATAGCCATTTGAGTTCAAATAGAGGTAGATCCAATGGTGCATATTGACATGGATTAGGATGATCTGACAATGCATGATCAAAGATGAAGAGTCAAAGGAACACAAAAATACCATAGGGATTGTAAGTGGCACATCCTTGGGGATAAGAATAGGAAATATCTAATCATACCCCACCCCTTAGATCATGATCTGATAGAGCACGTTTCCTCATCCTAACTAGATCTGATGGTTTATAACTAATGTTGAAAATTTAAGGACTCTATAATAAAATGAAAAAATGACAAGTGGCATAGTTATGTGACACAAATTAGAACTTGAGCATCTCATACAATATTTATGGTTCATATTTATTCAAGTAAAGATGATAGAATGATGTGAGTTGAGGTGGAATTTTCAAAGGGGTTGAATTGCATGAGGAAGTGACAAGTATCCATATTGCAGTCAATCAATTGATTTAGTCACTCTTAGGTCCCATAAATTCCTAGTTGGATCTAATTTGGTATGTCAAATGTCACTAGAGTTTTCTAATTATAATCATCACAAGGTAATGGGATTTCCTTGGCATGCATAAAAAAGAAATTTTTTGTTTAGAGGTTTTCATAATTTTCAAGAGATCATTTCCAGATAAGTTATACATGAGGACAAAATATGTCTAGCTCTTCAAATGATTTTCTCCCTCCAGTTATGTAGGTGAGTGGTCAAGATCATCTATAAGTGGTTGCATATGATGACAAATAGTTGTTCGGACCTCCACTATGAAGTTCACCATCTAGGTCATGAATTCACTGGCATCTTTAGTCAAAAGATCAAAGATTTGTTGTAAATCTTCATCATTCCTTAAAAAAGTATTTGTAATAATTATTCTTCTCTCACAAGTGGATGAGGATCTCAGGCATGGTAAAGGGCATTTTCTAGCTAGAAGTATCTTAGTAGACTTGAAGGCTTGTTATATAATTTTCCAAATTGTAACCCATAGTTCCAAAATTGAGAAGTGTATAAAATGTATAAATAAAAGGCTTTCCTTCTATTCTAGAGGTTGGTTGGCCATTGTGTTGGTTTGTGTCTTCCTTAGTATAGGCTCTTCCATATTTTGGGGTGAATGTTATGTGAGTTTTGTCTCTCTTGTTGATGTGGTTATAGCTTTATATCCATTATCAACCTTTGAGAGCATCTTTATATGTCTCCCCTATCTAACATAGAGCAAATCCACCATGCTTGTCCACATGGTAACATTTTGAAGTGTTGATGTTTATAATATTTATTTTCAAGACAATGGAAAATATTTGTGATTCTCTATTGTATCTTGTTAATGAAGTGCAATAATATTTTTTACAAGTTATAATGATTGGATATTTGGGTTTGTGTTCATTACTAGTTATCATTTTGAGCATGTACCTAGGTTATAAATCCCTTTCTACAATTATATTTGGAAATGTGTTGTTGAGTACCTTTTAATGGCACCTTGGGTTCATGAATTTAATATGAGAAAGTATTTGAGATTCTATTTTTAGTGTATGTTCTAAGGTTTTAGGGATCATTTAGTGTTTACCATTATCTTACATTTGAAGTTTTTCCACATCTTTGATAAGAAATATTGTCATGAAATAATGCTAGACACCCTATTGTTTGGAACCCACCAACATTCCACCCTCCATTTTATAACTATAAATTTGTCCTACCATGTCCTACCATATAAATAATATGCCCTTTACATATCTTATGTGTTATTTTCCTATAGATGCATAAACATTGTATATTTAACATATACCTACATTTTATGCTTTGAAGCCTAACATTGTAATATTTTGTTCATCCCCTATGTTATTGAAGATTATTTCAAATGAAGATTGAATTCACTTTTTTATATGTCTTCAGTAGCTTGTGTATGACTTAGAGGGCTTTTTTATTTTATGTGACAACCCTTCATGGGTGAAGTATGCAAACTTGGTTATGCCCTTATTCATATATATTATTTGTGTCAATAATCCCCATAGAGATTGAATTATAAAATACGTCCATGTGAGAAATTTACCTCATAGGTCCTCTAACCTTTGTTTAGGTAGAGCCAAAAGTAGTAGGGAGCTAACCATACCCTCCATAGGTGCCTCTCAGTAATTTTATGCATTCAGTCTAATCTTGATGCTAAACCCTTCCTTGGTTATGATGACATACTATTAGGTTTTCCATCATTGTTTTCCATTTTCCTTAAAATGTGAAAGGATGAGTGTATAAGGTGTTCAACTAGGAACCAACACATTTATTGCATACACTAGATTAAACACATAATGCATAGTTCCAATTTAAAACCCTCACGGGGAATAAAACCCACTTTAAAGTATACAACACATGGATTAATTACCTATAATAAATTACAAACGAGAGACTCATCAACTCCTTTAGACCAACAAACCTTGATTATGTCCTCTTAACCAAAGGTATTTAGTGAAACACCTATTTCATAAGGAATAACTACCCCTAAGGAATAACAAGTCCTTTAAACCCTCATTTGAACACCTACACCTTAGAAATGATGTATTTAAAACCTATTGATGGATCTATATTTTCTAAACTTTACACAAACAATCTCTTTATCTCAAATAGGCCTCTCACATAAGCATGCCATAATCTCTTTCCTTCACCCAAACTATCCTCATATGCACATTCATACCTATTCACATATATTCAAACTATAAGAGAAATTTTATGACATCATAAATATTACCTATAGGTCATACACATAGTCATGAATCTACTTTGGTCATCAATTCATCCAACTAGGCAATCTACCTCTCCTTTGCTCCATAAATCTCACATATACCTTGCACTCTCTCACAAAAGTATAAAAACCAACACATTTAGTTTCACTATATATAGATAAATCATTAATTAAAAAGATCATAATATTTATTGTCATCCATAATACATGCCTTTACCCTTAAGGTAACTCACATGTGTCACACTTAAGCACAATCCACTTTCAAATAGGCCTAAGTCACTTTTAGGTCATATGGAGACCCATTCAACTCTTTGACACTTATTCAAGAAAATTAAAACACAAGAATAATTTAAAAATTCATGTACCCATTCAACATGATCTATATTTCCTCCTCAAGTTCTAGTAGCCATCACGATACCCTCATTCTTAAGCACAAATTGCTTAAATAACTCTCTATACACATAATTATTATGGACAAACACAATCACCTTTTATGCCTCTATTCATACTAGGTATTATCAACAAAAGATTCATAATGCACATAGACCATCTTAATGGAGTCTACAACATGATCCAATAGCTAATTCATCAAGATATATCAAAACAACATCAAAACTAGATTGAACAATCTTCTCGAGTCACTATAGTCTATGCACAAACACATAATAAATTTTAACATTAATATATTTGATTGTACACACTTCAAGATATTCAAATTAGGTTCGTTATATTAATCATGTATCTCTCTTCAACTTTGATTTTTATAGCACCTTTGAATTCTACTTGGATTGAAAGTTATGGACCAAAAACTAGACACTGGTCTTTCCTTCCTAAATTCAAATATTGAAATGCAAATGGTCATAGTTAAAATTTGAACACTATGATCACATATCATGTCCTTGTTTCTTAGATAAAATACACACCATCTATCTTTTTTTATCTTTAACACATAGGCAATAATTCTTAAATGTTAAACCTTGAACATGTTGACCTCATCTCATGTAATCTTACAACTTTGACTCAATGCACTCTGTCAATATTCTATATGTATCTCAATATTTAAAAAATCTAAGTATCTATCAATTTTATATATTGACTTTAAAACACACCATTTATCTCTATCTTTACAATATCCTACTCACTATTTACCCTTGAAAGAAGATCAATCTTTATCTCTTATCAAAATTAAACATAGAACACTTGGCACCATCACGTTACTTCCTAACTTCTTAGAGCCAAAGTGCATCATCAATCTCATAGAGACTTGCTCAAAATTTACCTGTTGAAAAATTTAATATGGGAACCATTTCAATATGCTTAAAATTCCAATTTTAAACCTTAATAACTTTTACTATGCTTAAACACATAATATCAAATTTGGACCATATGATCTCTTCATATAGGAGAATCCATACATATAACAAACTGCTATTAGAACCTTTGCATATGTGAGATATAATGACATTAATTTTCTCACTAATATTTTTATATCACAAATCCAACTATTTTAAAACCTACCTGGGAGGCCAACTTTGCACTTACATAATTTTTGTTGTGTTTTAGTGTATGACCTAAATTTTAGCATAAAATAACTAGGCTCAAAACTAAACAAACCCATATGATAATTTTGTTCTGAAATCTCCACATGTTTGAGATATTACATCATCAAAATTATTACTCAAATATTCTTGCCACATTATAAATTTGGCTAAGTATGAGAAAACATTGTCAAAATAGTGGGAAGCCCAACTTTGCACCCACAAATATTTGACTACGCTTAGGTGCATGACCTAAGATTTAGTGCCTAGTAACTAAGGAATAATGTGATCACAACCATATGACCAAATCCCATTGACTCATTCCCACATGGTAATGGTGACATCATAAAACTACCTACTCAAATTTTCTACCACTAGACCCAAAGTGTCTAGATGAAAACTATGGACAACCAGATGAATTCCACTTATGCACACAAACATTCAAAGCTTAGAAAACATATTAGATACCTTTTACACATGATCAAATCACCATAATCATCCTTGAACATCTCTAATCATTCCAAAACTAAAGATCAACCAAGCCAACTTTAAGCACACTAGGACAAATGCATTACACACTTTCTCACTATTACTTAGGCTATCCAAGCACTTCATCCACTTACCATGACAAATTCATGACATTACCATGACATCAATGATAAATCTCCAATAACCCTACCTCATCTAAAGGCCATAAACACATCCTTATTTCCATTAAATATTTCACTAAGTGGGTTGAAGCTATACCCCTCACTTACATGATTGGAAAACATATTTCCAAATTCATCTTTAACCATATCATATGATGCTATGGTATACCATCTAACATTATATATGATAATGGTGGATTATTTAAGAACAAGGATTTCATAACACTTTTTTCTGATTATAACATCACCCAACATTTTTCCACCATGTATTACCCATAAAGTAATGGTTAAGTAGATACATCTAATAAAACCATTGTCAACATCCTTATAAATATGTTCAATGATGTTAGTCATAATTGGCACCTAAAAATCTTCTTCACCCTTTGGGATTATTATAATAGCTACCATACTTCAATAGGATCCACACCATATTCCCTAGTTTATGGTAGATAATCCATTTTTGACATCGAGGTTGAATTACCTTCTCTACATATCTCATTGAAATAAATCCTAGATGATGAAGATTATAAAGTAGTTAGACTATAAGATCTAGAGTTACTAGATGAAAAATGCATTTTTATTGTCAACAACCTTCAAGCATATCAAAACTAACTCCATGGCTAATATAACCTATGGGTCAAACACAAAGAGTTTGATATTTGGGATCTTGTCCTCAAGGAAAACCAAAAAAGCAACATATTTGAGAAGAATTATCAAGGAAAGTTCAAGCCTAATTAGATAGGCCCCTACATCATTATTGAAAATTATGGCTCTAGAGCATACATGCTTGCTAAACCATATGGAAATTAACTTTATGAGCCCATGAACATCATACACCTCAAGATTTATTTTGCTTGAGAGACTTGAAGTATTTCTATGAGGCTTTTTTACATTATACCATACTAACATTTTACTTGTATCATACCCTATACCATTCTACCATACCTTCACTATTGACCAACATTATTTTTACCCTCCCTCCCAATAATTTTGACCTTGGTTTCATTCCATTTGTTATTCAATCACCTTTAATAAGGGCATTTTGGTTAAGTTTCAATATTTGATTCAATATTATAGATAGAGGTAATGTCTTGGACCAGTATGACAGTTGCATCCTTCATTTATTATTTTGCTTCATATTTCATGCTACTAATTCTAACTAACTTTGAGCAAATAAATATAATTTCCTCATGTCATTATTTATTAATTATAACCACCTATTGGAAAATTAATGGCAACACCTTTATCATATATTACCACATCACCTTGCCATTCCTATGCTATATTATGACATTTGCCTACTTTAAGAGCTTTCTACTACCTACTTAGATTCATCCATTTTAAGGTAGAACTATAGTGAATTGAAGTCCCATTGGGACTATGTAGGTATCAATCAATTTACATTAAGGTTATCTTAGCCACCCTCTTGCCATGCTCTCTTCATTTTATAAGCAATTATAAGGTTGAATACTCACCATTTTTCAAGAAACCTAAGAAATGCTCTCTCTATTTCACAAATTGGATCATTTAATATGTTATCATTCTTACTTTAGTTGATACACTTAGCAAATTCCAAAAAGAAATTAAAAGACCTAGAAGATCCTAAAAATCATTCAAATTGTGAAAATTGGATTTGAATCTCCACATGAGATATAAAGTAGACAATTTTTTTTGGATGGACCATCTTTTTTGTTTAGTTTATTATTATACCCCCTAGGTATTTTTCCTCCCATTTATGGGAAAAATACATTGATATGAGGTTTTCACAGACTATGTAGGAATCACTTGGATATATGGGGTATCTCAGGTTATCTTGGCTACACCTTCTTTTATTTTTGACCACTTATTTATCTTAAGGATTCTTGGACTCCTAATTATTTCATGAGTAACCACTTATCATTTAGTTTCACCATGTTTGTTGGCTTTAAGCCTTATGGTCTTTCCATTTTGTGATTTCATGTTGTGGCCATTGTGCATTAAACTTTAATACACTAATAAACACTCATATTCATATTATGCTCTCACTATATTTCAAGTATTCTCATCTCATGCTCTCATTAGTTTATGAACTCATTCTCCTTCCATGCCTTAGATGTAGTAGACACTATGAATTACCATTTCAATTCATTTATGGATACTTGTCTATTATATTTTAGTTTGCTTTTAGCCAAAATCACACTCTCATGTTTGGATGATTTATTTGTGTTGATGTTTTAATGATTTTAAAATGTCATCCCCTTTTCTATCTTGCACTCACCATTTTTCAAGATCATTCTTATATTTTTCCTCTAAAACATAATCATGTTTTCTTCTCATCAAATTTATTTTATCCCATATCCTAGGAGAGATACATTTGGCCTAAAGTTCATGTTGGATCTTGCATCCATGGAACTATGTAGGCAACATCCACTTACCTTGTGCATTTAGAGTCAGCTCGACTACCCCTTCTTTTTCTTCTATTTGCCCCATTTTATTTGTGTTGTCTTATTGTCTCCTATAACATAGGGGCAATGTTTAGGCCTTATTTTCACCAACATTAATATTAAATTTTGTTTGTGTTTTTTTTCTTTTCTTTTGATTGTTTTATTCACTATTTTGTTTTGTCTTTATTTCTTGGTGTTTTGTTGAGTTTTTATTTATTTGTGTTTTATTTTATTTTGTATGTTTATTTTCTTTCCCTTTTTTTTCATTATTGTGTATTGAATTAGTATATATGTGTTCATTGGGTGATTAATTGTGTATTATACTTAATTCCATCCATATTCATATGTCACACATTGTCATCATGGTTTTTATCATTGGTGTATTATTTTCACTTATTTATTGGATAGTGTGTCAGTCCCTATGCATATTATGTCTAAATTATCATGGTGCATACCATCATTTGATACAAAAAAAATTAGATTATGAGATATTACAAGCAATGATGTCACAATACTTCTCCTTGGTCACCTCAAAAATTCTTGATCTATCTAAATATTACCCAAGTATAGAGTAATTAAATCATGAATGGATTTTAATCCTTTCTAGTTAGGATGTTCATCTCCATACTAAAAGGTTGCCCATATTTATGTTTCTCCTTTGTACTAACCTACTCTTACTATGTGCATGTGGATTCACTATGTAATCCCCCTTGTTTTATTTTCCATATTATGCCAAATCATAGTGCCAATGATTATAACTACCTTTGGTAAAATCATTATGTTTTGATCTATCTAGATGATAATGCTTATAACTACATTTTGGAAAATCACTATCATTATCTTACCCTACTATGGAATTTTTTCATCATGATAATTATTATAAATACCTTTGGAAAAATCATTATCTCTATCCACCCAACTCGGGCATTTTTCTTTCTACTAATGATTATAATTGCCTTTGGATAAATAATTATTTTTCACCATCGTTGTGCTGATGATTATAAATGCATTTGGGAAAATCATCCTTTTTATATTCCCTACTAGGTAATTTCACTATGGTAATTTTTATAACCAAATTTGGGAAAATTAGTCTTTTCCATGCCTTTACCTTTAGATCCCATTGTTTTCCCTCTTTTGAGGGACCACTCATCAATATTATTTATCACTTGTTCCCTCGAGGGGAAATATATGGCTCATCCATAGCCATCTAGGGCATTAAACATTAAGGACCATTTCATTATTTGAGAATATGTTATTGTGCCTATAACTTTCAAAGCCTTTCCAAATAGGGGTAGACTATAGACACCACATTTTGGCCACAACTAGCTTCCAATCAAACTGTAGACTGATTTTTACCAAACATTTTTAATTAATATTAGGAACAACTAAACATCCAAGTTTCACCTACACATCATTCATTAGTGATTATAATCATGTTGAGGCATCCATATTTGGGGTATTATCCTGACTACAAGAGTAACTTCTCACATATTCATCTCTAATCACCTTGCAACTTAATAATTAGTAGTTTAGTCTTTGGACACATTAAGCAGAGTACTTAAACAATTCCTAAAAGAGATAAAATTCTAATCAAAATGAATCAAATAATTAAACTAGATTAAATTCTTAGATAAATAATGCATTTATAATTAATGAATATCTAAAAATGAAAATTTAAAAATTCAAAATATCAATCTTATTCACCATTGTTTTTGTGAGTTATCAAGCTCTCACAAAATATCTAACAAATATATAAATTTGTGATCCATGATTATGAATTTAAAATATAATTACATGTCACATCATTAAATCAACTAGGGTTAGTCTTAAATTACCTATGGTTGGTTTAAACTCAGCCATGCTTAATCCTAACCTAACTCAACTTGGGTGAGAATTAACTTTGGAGGCTATAAATAGAAGGCCTCACCTATTGATATTTAAGTTATTTTGGTGTAAAGTTATTATGATCAAATTCAAATATTTTATATTAAAATTTTATTATGCCAAAATACATCCAAAAATCTTCATTTTAGTGTTACCATGATAAGCCAACCAACATTACCAATGTGCCAAGGAGAGGTGGAGAAATGGAGATTCATTGACAAATATTTCTTGAGCACATATCCAACCAAAATAACTCAACAAGTGGTTTTAGATATAAAAATAAGGTAAAATGAATATTTATTTTGTTTTCTAGTTGTGTTTTCATTATGTGCTTATTATATAAGCTCTCTCTAGTGTCTAGGCTAGAGGTGTTAGTGTTTAATGTGTTTGTTTTGATTTTATTTTCATGAGTAACACCATACTAATCTCCCCTCTATGGATTCATATGTTCACATGAATTACTTATTTTTATTAATTTTACCTACAAAGGTCAAATTAATACTCCTATCATACAAAAACTTTCTTAAATTTGATCATTATCCCTTTGTAGTTGGTCAAACTGGAGAATTATAATCTAAAATGCAATTTTTGAAAAAAATGTCAAAAATGGATTTTAAATGGGTAATTATTATCTAAAATGTCTTTTAACATGTTTAAAAAGGTGAAAATATCTTAATTCTAAAGTTTTAAACTTTAAAAAGGTCATTTGATGTGCTTTTAAGCCCAAAAAGCCCTTTTTCCCCCACACGTGCCAAATTTGTAATATTTAAAATAAAAAGGTCAAAAATTGATTTTTTTTACATGTAATTGCATGTTATACTTATAAATACTTATTTTCAAGTGGTGGAAAGTGAAATATCTCTTTTAAAAGGGAAAAAAGGACTCTTTTTCCTTCATTTTATAAGAGAAGTATGGAATCCATACATATTCTATACAAAAAATGTAGGATTTATCATTTTCATGGAATATTCAGGCTTCATGATAATTTTCATGGAAATTCATGGCCATACATGCCCTACACTAGCCTTCTTTTGGTAATTTGGTTTTTGGCACAAAAGGACCTACCTGTAGGTTTTTTGATGGTACGAAAAGCTAAGGGAGAGTATAGGTCTAAAATTTGGGGGTGAAGAAATTAGAATTATAGGTATTATTGATGGTAAAAATTTATACTCAATTATATTTTCCAAGATCATGCACCATCTAGTTGAAGACATTCTAATATTTGTAGCCCTACAACCAGAAAGGCAACCAATTTTTTTCAGTTTCTCCTCACTAGGGTAGAGTTTCAAGGAATATCAAGTTATTTAAAAATATTGATTAATTAATATACCTTTATATTTCCTCCTTAATATTTTATTCATGTAATTAAAGTCCTAACAAAGCTCTGAAAGTAAGTCAATCCAAATCTAGAGTTAACAAGCTTGCAAGGAAGAGTTGTACGATTATGTAAGAAGTCACCTTCAAATTTTTAATAAATTTATGTTTTAAGGGTTTTTATGAATTTTTTTAATCATTTTTATTAGAATATTTCCAATTTTTATGGCCAATAATTCTCATCTCTATGCTCTAAAGGTGTCTCCAAAGGGTTTGTTTAGCATAAATTAAGGAATTTTTACATATTTTAAGGATTTTGAGGAAAACTACATTTCAATTTTGGCATATTTATCTCCTTAAATGGTCTCCAAATTGTAATGGTATGATGATTTTGTGTACCTATTTTCATATACTCTTTCTCCTTTTCTTTTCATATTCCTTAACCCTCCTTTCCCACTTCCATCTCTCTCACCTCATTCCAGTATCATGCACTATGTTTCCACTATGTTTTTCTCTTCTCCTACTCTCCTTCCATGTATTTTCATCATATTTTAATTACCCTTCATCCTTACCATACTCACCCCCACTTCTATTACAAGTTCCATTGTCAAGGAGCAAATGTTGATCAACAAAGCACCATCAAACATGATTAAGGAGTTGAAGGCTTATAGAACACCAAACATATTAAAAAGTGAGCTACAACAATATATAATAGTCAAGGTGTTTAATATTGTAATGAAGATATATAACATGTGAGATACCTAAAGGCTTATACATAATAAGTCACCACCATCAAGGAGCCAAAAATTGACCAAGGTGTTAAGAATGAAATATACTGAGAGGGGGGATGAATCAGTATATTATATATATTTTTTACTTAATATGATTTATTTTATTTAACCACTTAATCACACATTTAAGATATGAAATAAAATTAAAAAATTAATATGCATCACGAGAGAGAGAGAGAGAGAGAGAGAGAGAGAGAGAGAGAGAGAGAGAGAGAGAGAGAGAGAGAGAGAGAGAGAGAGAGAGAGAGAGAGAGAGAGAGAGAGCAATTTTTTACGTGGAAACTCAAAATGGGAAAAACCATGGAGAACAATCTCAAGTATATGAATGAGCACCAACTTGTAGGAGCACCAACCTCTTTAGTGAGCATCAACACATAAACTATTTGTGAGTACCAACCCATAGGATCACCAACCCCTCTTGTGTATAAAACACAGCTATCTCTTAAATGTTTCTTAATCAATAAATGATAGAACTCTATAATAGCTCTTGCTTTTATCTCTTTGAAAATAAATAAAAACCATGCACTCTCTTGTATATTACAAATGGATTCTCAAGCCTTTATTTATAGGTTTCCAAATGGCCTTTGGCATTCACCCTTTGTGACCCTTCAATCCTCATGAAAAATGGCACCAAAATTTCATGACCCTTTGTATCCTTGCATTTGAAAAGTCATATGGTGACCCTTCATGGAAAATGTGCCATACCCTCTTTTGTCTTCACATGGTGACTCTTATAATTTCTCAAAGTGTCTCTTTCTGTAAAAATGTGCCATACCCTCTTTTGACTTCACATGGTGACTCTTGGAATTCCTCAAAATGACTCTTCGAGAGAAAATGCATCCCATTCCTCTTTTATCTTTACCCCATGACTCTTTGACTTCTCCATGGGCCCTCTTTTGGCTTATATGCAACCAAAAATATATTCATTAATATTAAATAAATATTAACATACATTATCCAAGATATGAATATTAAAAACACCATTAAATGTAATAGGGCCTTTATCACCAATAATGCTAGACCTTTGACATCAATGACAATATTTCTAACAATCTCCCCCTTTGTCATTGATGGAAACCTCAAACTAAAACTATCATATCCTAAAACCTACATATATTTCCATTTGAAAAACATACAGTAACCCCCCCTTATTGAAACAACCTGTACCTATTCCTTGTACCTATTTTTATACTTGTACCTATACCTATTTCTATTCTTCTCCCCCCTTTAACATCAATGGCAAAGGGCCTACCTAGAGCTAACACTTATTTCCCCCTCAATTGATGTTGAACCTCAATGGTAGGAAGTAAAATAAATTACTCCCAACTTCTCTCATAGATACTCAAATGTGTCTTTTGGTAGTGCCTTTGTGAAAATATCTACAATCTGCTTTGTAGTACTGATATATTCCATCTTAACCCATTGATCTACAACCTGCTCTCTCAAAAAGTGATATCTAATGGGAATATGTTTTATTCTTAATGCATCACTAGATTATTTTAAATATTAATAACACTTGTGTTGTCACAAAAAATAGAAATAGGTTCATCATATTTTACCTTAATATCTTACAAAGTTTGCTTCATCCAAAGCACTTGAGTACAACACAATACCATTGTAATATATTTTGATTTAGCTGTAGAAAGTGATACTGAATTCTATTTTTTGCTTAGCCATGATACTAATATATCATCAAGGAAGAAAGCTTCTCCACTTGTACTCTTTTTGTCATCCAATTGCCCTAACCAATCTGAATCTATATAAGCAACCAAAGTGAAATCTTTGCCTATGGGATACCACAATCCATAATCCAATGTCCCCTTGATATATCTGAATATTTTTTTCACCAACTAAACATGATTATCTTTTGGAGCTAACTGATATCTTACAACTATACCTACTGCATGCATGATGTTTGGCCTTGATGTTGCCACATATAAAAGACTACCAATTATAGATCTATACAAAAATTGATCTACAACAAGTGAATCTTGATCCTTGTTCACTCGATTTCCTATACATATTGGTGTGTCAACTGGTGCACAATCCTCAAAACCAAATTTCTTCAATATTTCCTTGGCATATTTACTTTGAGATATAAAAATTCTTTTATTTGACTAAAATATTTTTAACCCTAATAAAAATGACAATTCTCTAAGCATAGAAATCTCAATTTCTTTTTGCATATTATCAAAAAATTATTTTGTCATCTTTTCAATGTTTCCTCCAAAAATGATTTCATCAACATATACCACAACAATCAATTGATTCTCACCTTCTATTTTGATATAGATATTACTATCAGCAAATCCTCTCTTGAAACCTTGATCCTATAGGTAGTTATCAAGTCTTGTATAAAAAGCTCTGGGAGCTTGTTTCAATATATATAATGATTTATTCAATCTGCATATATGGTTACTAATATTTAAGAGAATAAATCACTCAAGCTGCTTAATGTAGACCTCTTCTTCTAGATTCCTATTTAGGAAGACAAATTTGACATCCATTTGAAACACTTTGAAATTTCTAAACACTACATATGCAAGAAACATTCTAATAGCCTCTAGCCTTACCACTAGTGCACAATTTTTTTTAAATCTATTCTTTTAATTTGAGCATATCCTTTACATACAAATCTTGCTTTATTCTTGGTCACTTCTCTATTTTCATTCAACTTATTTCTATAAACCCATTTTGTTCCTATCACATTGTGATCTTTTATTCTAGGCACTGATTCCTAAGTATCATTGTTTTCTATTTGATTTAATTCTTCATCCATTTCCTTAACCCAATGCTTATCATGTCTATCTTTTGAAAAAATTCTAGGATAAATATTGGATAACAAAGAGAAATTAACTTACTCAAATTCACTTACCATCATTCTTCTAGTGTGAATTTCTTCAGTGTCCCTAATGATGTCACTTTCATTATGATTTCTCTAAACATATTTGGATGGATTTTTGGTGTCTTTTTCTCCTTTTTCTCATCTTCATCTGATTCTTCAAAATATTTCTCTTCAATGATTTAAGGAATGTCTACTAGATCATTGATTCTTTATGTTCCATCTTCTTCTATCTTGACACTTACACTTTCAAAAAAAATTGTAGTTATTTTGTTCTAACATGTATAAGCTTTAGTTTTGAAGAATAAATAATAAATATACCTTCATCTTCTCTAGATTCAAACTTACCAAGTTTTTCATTGGTTCTCTTTATGAAGCATATGTGGTTAAAAACTCTAAAATAATCAACTATTATTGGTTTGTCTCTCCATAGCTCGTAAGGAGTCTTGTCACTATTGAATCTCAATAATGCTCTATTTTGAATATGCACTATTATAGAAACTACCTCTCTCTAATATTTATCTTATATATTGGATTCATTTAGCATTGTCCTCACCATATCTTAAACTATTCTATTTCTCTGCTTAACTACTCTATTTTGTTGTGGAGTTCTAGCTACTAAATAATGTCTCTTTATTCCATGGTCTTCAAAAAACTCAATAAACTAATCTGACATGAATTATCCTTCTCGATTTGATCTTAGACACTTAATCTTCAAACTTGTTTTATTCTCAACTAATGCTTTGAATGCTTTGAAATGTCTGAAAGTTTCTGATTTTTTTCTTTAAAAACATTACCCAAGTCATGTGAAAAATCATCAATAAGAAACATGAAACATTTCTCACCTTGATTAATTTGAGTTCTCATAAGTCCACATAGATTATTGTGAATAAGCTCTAACATCTGAGTGGTCAAGTACTCTTTTGTTTTGAACCACCTTCTAGCCTGCTTCCCATGATGACAAGGTTCACAAAGCGTGTCAAATGGCTTTGTAATCTTTGGAAGATTTTTGACTACTTACTTCTTGCTAATGTTGATAAGATTATAGAATTTTATGTGCCCCATTTTCCTATGCCATAGACAACTTTTCTTCAATCTGACTTAGACAACATCTTTGACCTTTGATGTCTAATAACATATACAAATTATTGCCTCTTCTCTGAGCATCTGCAACCAACTCATCTAAATATTTTCTCCTAATTTAACAACCTTATGCATAAAACTTTAGTGTGTGACCTTAATCATACATTTGAATTACACTCAAAATATTATGCTTAAGACCTTCTATATCTACAACATTTTTATTTTTTAGCTCTACCATTATCCAAACTTAGTGTACCTTTTTTGACAATTTTGGCAGTAGTATTATCTTTGAATTTCACTATGCCAGCATTGATCCTTTTTAAGGTTATGAAATTTCTCATGTCTATTGTCATGTGCCTCAAACATTCACTATCAATGAACCATGTATTTTCTTCATTTCTTTCATGCAAATTTATATGCACCAACATAGATTTTTTAGGTTGTTTCTTCTACCATGAACCTGTCTAAAATTTCTTCTTGATGAATGGAGCCTTGAAACTCTAGTCTTTCTTGACTGACTCAAACATGCTTCTACAGTACTGGGATATGTGTCTAAAATTATTGCACTTGTAACATATCATGACCTCTTCATCAAAGCCTGATAGAGGAGCAAAAAAGTTGTGTCTCTGCTTGACTCTGCATAACTTTCCTTCTCCTTATTTATGAAATTGTTATCCCTTTTTTGACATTCTATTTTCTTATGACCATATCCATTAAAATAAAAATAGTAACCATAAAAATAGGACCTATTTGTGTATCTCTAATCTAATTTACTTTTGTATCTTTATTCCCTCTAGCATTCTTTATTTGAGATGTCTTTTGTATTCTTAACTTCTTCCATTTTTATTTCCTCTTTTGTAAGAGCTTCAGCATAGCTCTTTCCTTTTTCCTTGTCTATGAAAGTAGTGGCCTCCCCTTTCTCTTTTTCAAATTTGATACCTATCTTATCTGACATTGATCTTTGACTTTCTAATATATTATTCAATATATTAGTGCTATTCTCAAATTTTAAATTATTAGTGACTCTATCATTGATTGCTTTATTTGTTTGCTCAAGATATGCTTTTAAAGAAGCAATTTCAAGAACATACATTTCACATTCTTTACTTACCTTTTGTGATTGTGCCATTAGTATTCTTAATTCTTCTTGGATTCTTCAATGTGTGTTTGTAGATATTCAATTATTTCTTTTGACTCTTTTTAAATTTTCTTGATCTAGAGATTTAATCTTTGATTCTTCTTTTTAAGAGATTTTAACTCTTATAAGGCACAAAGGAGTTTTCATTCTAGCTTTACTTTAGCTTCATCCTATTCTTCTTCTTGATCATCTATACTTTTTATTATAGAGGCATCTTCATGTATGGCCATGAATATAATCTCTTTTTCTGAATCACTGACTCCACTATCTTCAGCTGAGCTAGGATCTTTAGAATACAAAATCTTCTTCTTGAATCCCTTCTTGAATTTTCCTTTGAAATTCTTCTTGTATGTAGACTTTCCTTCTCCATTGCCACCATTGCCCTTATTTAGGAACTTAGCTATATAATGTCTAATCTTTCCATAATTTAAATATTTAAAAGGTAATTTTCACGTATATTTATCTATGCCTTGTTTTGGCTTGCGAATGAATAGAGCTCTGTTGTCATCTTTAGCATCACTAGAATTATCACTTGATTCTTGAATCTTAGCCTTATCTTTCTTTGATGTCTTGAAAGTAGATTCTCTCTTTGAGGGTTTATATTATTAATTTCACATCTCATATGATTTAAGAATAACATGTAGCTCATCCATCTTTAGCTTGGCTGAATTCTTCATCTCTTCAATTGCTGAAACTTTTGCATCATATCTCAATGTTAGAGATCTCAAAACTTTTTGAACTAGAATTGATTCTTCTAACTTTTATCCAAGACCTTAAATCTAATTAACTATTTGATTAGCTTTCAAAAGATAACTTGTTATGTTTTATTTCTCTTCCATCTTCAAACTCTCAAACTATCTTTTGAAAGTCTAAAGCTTAGCTTGTTGAACCTTTCCATCACCTTTGTAAATATTCTAAAGTTTTACCCAAGTTTCATGAACAGATTTACATTGCATAACTTTAACAAATTTTGATTCACATAAACCACATAAAATAGCATTTAAAGATTTAGCATTAATTTTTCTTGCCTTATTTTCTATTAGAGTAGTTACAAGTGTCTGTGGCTCTTCATATTCCTCCACCATTGCTTGCTAAATGTCAAATCTAAGGGCCATCAAATAAGTCTTCATCCTTATGCTCCAAAAAGCATAATTTTTACATCAACCAAAGGTTCCTTATTTGTATAAAATACTTTATGTGATCCAACCATCATACTTTCCCAATCTACCTTCAAGATGTAAAACCTTTTCTAAAGGAACATGCTCTGATACCAATTGTTAAGAATGAAATATACTAAGAGGGGGTGTGAATCAGTGTATTATATATATTTTACTTAATCTAGTTTATTTTATTTAACCATTTAATCACACATTTAATATATGCAATAAAACTAAAAAAATAATATGCACCACATAAGAAAGAGAGAGACACCAGATTTTTATGTGGAAACCCAAAATGGGAAAAAACATAGAGAACAATCTCAAGTATATTAATGAGAACCAAATCAAAATACAAAGTTCACAAGCACTAACTTAGAAGAGCACCAACCCATTTTTCAAGCACCAACATAGAAACTATTTGTGAGCTCTAATCCATAGAAGCACCAACCCCTTGTAAAGATTTGTGATCACCAACCCACAGGAGCACCAACTTGTCTTGTGTATAAAACATAACTATCTCTCAATGTTTCTTACTCAACAAATGATAAAACTCTAAAATATCTCTTATTTTTCTCTCTTCAAAAATAAATACAAACCATGCACTCTCTTTCATATTACAAATGGATTCTCAAGCCTTTATTTATAGTTTTCCAAATGACCTTTGGCATTCACCCTTTATGAACCTTCAATCCTCATGGAAAATGGCACCTAACTTACATGACCCTTCATATCCTTACATTTAAAAAGTCATATGATGACACTTCATATAAAAATGTGTCATAACCTCTTTTGTCTTCACATGGTGACTCTTGGAATTCCTCAAAGTGTCCCTTCATGGAAAAATGCACCATACCCTCTTTTGACTTCACATGGTGACTCTTGGAATTCCTCAAGATGAATCTTCATGAGAAAATGCATCTCATTCCTATTTTGTCTTTACCTCATGACTCTTTGAATTCTCCATGGGCCCTCTTTTGACTTACATGTAAAAAAAATATATTCATTAATATTAAATAAATATTAACACACATTCACCAAGATATGAATATTAAGAACACCATTAAATGTAATGGGGCCTTTATCACCAATAATGCTAGAAATTTGACATCAATGATAATATTTCCAACACAAGGATCATTATGAGAATGATAAAGGAGTTTCTAAGTAATTCAATCATCAAATATAGTCATGAAAAGAGACAATCAATAGGATTTTACAATCAAAGGTTGAAAGTTGAAGGTTTATATTCTTATTCAAGTTCAAGAGAATCTTCTTGAGGGTCTAATATTACCAATAGGTATTAGCCATAAATTAATAATATTCAAAGGGTCTCATGAGAATAAAAAAGGTTTGTACACCAATCAAATATCATGCCATAACCAATAGTACACTATAATAGTGATATCTAGATAGGGTGAGGTCATAAAAGTACAATGAGGTTTAAAAATGAGAGAAGATATTCTTGAATTTATTTTGTGATCAAGAATTAAAAAGTAATGAAAGGTCATAGTCAAATATGTTATCAAAATAATAATCAAAATATTTATACATTAGGCTAGTACTATCATAATCTGTACATACTCACCTACAACCAAAGGTTAATTCAGAAGGCTAAGGAGCATAGAAGATAAAGTATTCAATGGTAAGTTAAGGTTGATAAGAAGTATTATTATAATCCTACATGAAACAAAACACTTTTAATATGGTTTATGGATTCTAAACATAAAATACTTTGTTTGGTTTTGTACACTTCTGATACAGTCAAGTTTGGAATAAAGGTCATTTTCTTTGGAAGGTTTCAAGTTCAATGGTCTATGAAGTCTTTTTGAAAGAAGAGTGTTATGGAATTTAAATATGCATTAAAGGGTTTGTGTAATGAATGGTTAATAGTGTGGAGGGGTATAACATCATCCTACAACTATCTTAGGATGCACCTATAGGCCTGTAGGTGTATTCACCCACAGTGAAGGCAAAGATCATCCATAAATATTAAGAAAACATCATCACATAGAACCTAAGTCATTGTCAATAGAGGAAGATGTTGAGGGTGATGACACAGTCAATTAAATAGGGAGTAGTGAAGGTAGTCATACTATGAGACCTATAAACAATCCCTTAGGGCAAGATACAACCATGGTAGCAAAGCTTGTTAAAGGAGGAAACCCTACATCATGATAAAGCTTTCAAGGAGGAATTTAAACTTATTGAGGTGTTTCAACATATGTAGGAACATGTTAATCACTTTGGAGTATTTTTAGGAAAAAAATAAGCTTTTAACCCTTGTCTATTTATACAAATCTAAGTAAATACAATCACCAAGAGGTTACCACAATCATGAGGGTTAAATGCTTTGTTATGTTTTAAGGGTTTTTGAACATCTATAGAGGGTTTTGATATATAGATTGATCATCATAATTATAGATATAATTAAAAATGTGTGTGACTCAATACCCTTCAGTCACTTATTTAGGCACCTACAGTTATCCCCAAAATGAGCATCTACAACCAAGTACTCCAAATGTTAACACAGTGAGCTAGGTTAAAGAGATTTCTAGAGGAGGTTGATCTCCTTATGCCTTATTGAAAAATTCCACAAGAAAATCATACAAAGAAAATTTTTAATACCTATCACAAAGATTTATAGGGCCCCAAACATTTTTCACTATCCATACATAGGCCAAGGATAGTCAAGTACTTTTGCAGGAGGTAATATGACGAAAAGCTGCCTTGAAGGACTCATCAAGGGTCTTTGAGATCTAAAGAGGTTTTTTTGTTTTAAATTGATTAATAATTCATGAAAATTCTGTCAATAAATATATAGAATAAGATAAATAGGGTCACTAGGCAAACTATAGTCAGATTCACTACAAGCAAGTAACCTATAGCTAAGCCTAAAACCCAGTCCTAGGCCATGAGGTAAAGGATCCAGAGACCATCCCTTCAAGTGAAGTAAGGTATATGATGTTAATTGATAAATTAAATTGATCACATGGTAACTTCAAAAATTTACCAAGTTCATCCATAGTGTTATTAGTCCTTAGAGGTACTACACATGCCATTGTACAGACTATATGCAGATAGAGTCCTAAAAACCTTGTCAACTAGTCAAATTGCTTTGAAGGAGATGTGTTGAGAGAACTCATTTTATATAAATAGTCTTTAATAAAATTTTGAAGATTTAATATCCACTAAAAATAATTATTACTAATTAATATTCATCTACAACTGTAAAACATCATCATTTAAGAAGCCTAATTGCCTTGTGTGGAGGTCAAAACATGTTTAAAATAGAGGTATATTATATTTTTAAACTCTTGAAGGTAATAATAAGAAATTTTAAGATATTTTTAACCTTTTAAAATATATAAATATCGTGAAAACACTTTAACATATGCAAAAATTAGTCAAACATGTAGACAATCCATGCATAGGGGTCATTTTTGAGAGAAAATTGAGGATTTTGGGAGCTATAAGTGGTTTCAACACCTAAAATTTTGTACACAAGGTCATCATGATTTATATAACCTTATTAAAAATCTAAATGGCCATTATATTAGTGGATATTTTTTTCTATTTTGTCTTAGACCTCAACATGTCTTTTGGAAGCCACCATTGGAGCAAACATCATTTTAGAGTGCCAAAAAGGTTTTTAAGCATTAATAAAAGTTTATAAAGAATGTAATAATGTATTTAAATCAAAATAATACATTTAAAGAGTGTAAAAAATCCAAATTTTATGCAAACCATGCTCATATAGGGTTTTACAAGCAAATAGGCATATAGGCCAAAAAGGCATTTTTTAATTTCTCATTAAAAAAGTATTTATAGAGTGTTTTAATAGCATGGTACTGGTAAAATGAGGATTTTTTAATGATTTTTTAAGTATGGGAAGAGTAATTTTAATTTTGGTGAAGTTTTTCACTTTTTGTAGTTATAAACACCCTTCCAAGCCTTTTGTTCAAACACTCATATTGTTCACCACATCTGGATTTTGGTTGAAAAATATTAGTATGTTTTTAGGAAACATATTTTATTATAATTAATGAACAATTTAACTCAGTTTAGGGGCTGTGATTTATGAAAAAAATTTAAGAGCATAAGTAGCCTAGAATGTAATCAAAATCTTAAAGGCAAATTTCCTCCACATGGTAGCCTTTCATATATTTTGCATGGGAGTCTAATATTTTCAAGGATCTTAGGGGATTTAGTAAGATACATATAAATGTCAAGACTTTGGGATTTGAAGGTATGTACTTCATGAATCATGATTTTGAAGATTCAACTTTAGAACCCTCCTAAACCCCTAAAAAAATACTTTGAAGAAAAGTGGTTTTTATTGCCATCAAATCATCATGGATCAACCTAAAACATTTTAAAACATCAATTACATTATATATGATTCCAAAAATGTCAATTTTATTCATGGATCTATATGGATGAGGGTATAAATCATGTTTTTTATGGAAAAAACATGTAAAATGAAGTACAAGATAGTTTAATGAAATCTAATCAATGTATATTGAAGCATAAGACTTGTTATTAATCCTAAAATATTCATTTAATTATAAATAATTCCAGAAGTTCCCATACTATCTTAAAAGAAGAGTGTTATGGAATTTAAATATGCATTAAAGGGTTTGTGTAATGAATGGTTGATAGTGTGGAGGGGTATAACATCATCCTACAACTATCTTAGGATGCACCTATAGGCCTGTAGGTGTATTCACCCACAGTGAAGGCAAAGATCATCCATAAATATGAAGAAAACATCATCACATAGAACCTAAGTCATTGTCAATAGAGGAAGATGTTGAGGGTGATGACACAGTCAATTAAATAGGGAGTAGTGAAGGTAGTCATACTATGAGACCTATAAACAATCCCTCAGGGCAAGATACAACCATGGTAGCAAATCTTGTTAAAGGAGGAAACCCTACATCATGATAAAGCTTTCAAGGAGGAATTTAAACTTATTGAGGTGTTTCAACATATTTAGGAACATGTTAATCACTTTGGAGTCTTTTTAGGAAAAAAATAAGCTTTTAACCCTTGTCTATTTATAC
This sequence comes from Torreya grandis, assembly GCA_037957365.1. NCBI lineage: Eukaryota > Viridiplantae > Streptophyta > Pinopsida > Cupressales > Taxaceae > Torreya > Torreya grandis. The sequence goes on from JARHVA010001820.1 coordinate 2,455,415, forward strand.
AAATATAAGTAAATACAATCACCAAGAGGTTACCACAATCATGAGGGTTAAATGCTTTGTTATGTTTTAAGGGTTTTTGAACATCTATAGAGGGTTTTGATATATAGATTGATCATCATAATTATAGATATAATTAAAAATGTGTGTGACTCAAGACCCTTCAGTCACTTATTTAGGCACCTACAGTTATCCCCAAAATGAGCATCTACAACCAAGTACTCCAAATGTTAACACAGTGAGCTAGGTTAAAGAGATTTCTAGAGGAGGTTGATCTCCTTATGCCTTATTGAAAAATTCCACAAGAAAATCATACAAATAAATTTTTTAATACCTATCACAAAGATTTATAGGGCCCCAAACATTTTTCACTATCCATACATAGGCCAAGGATAGTCAAGTACTTTTGCAAGAGGTAATATGACAAAAAGCTGCCTTGAAGGACTCATCAAGGGTCTTTGAGATCTAAAGAGGTTTTTTTGTTTTAAATTTATTAATAATTCATGAAAATTCTGTCAATAAATATATATAATAAGATAAATAGGGTCACTAGGCAAACTATAGTCACATTCACTACAAGCAAGTAACCTATAGCTAAGCCTAAAACCCAGTCCTAGGCCATGAGGTAAAGGATCCAGAGACCATCCCTTCAAGTGAAGTAAGGTATATGATGTTAATTGATAAATTAAAGTGATCACATGGTACCTTCAAAAATTTACCAAGTTCATCCATAGTGTTATTAGTCCTTAGAGGTACTACACATGCCATTGTACAGACTATATGCAGATAGAGTCCTAAAAACCTTGTAAACTAGTCAAATTGCTTTGAAGGAGATGTGTTGAGAGAACTCGTTTTATATAAATAGTCTTTAATAAAATTTTGAAGATTTAATATCCACTAAAAATAATTATTACTAATTAATATTCATCTACAACTGTAAAACATCATCATTTAAGAAGCCTAATTGCCTTGTGTGGAGGTCAAAACATGTTTAAAATAGAGGTATAGTATATTTTTAAACTTTTGAAGGTAATAATAAGAAATTTTAAGATATTTTTAACCTTTTAAAATATATAAATATCGTGAAAACACTTTAACATATGCAAAAATTAGTCAAACATGTAGACAATCCATGCATAGGGGTCATTTTTGAGAGAAAATTGAGGATTTTGGGAGCTATAAGTGGTTTCAACACCTAAAATTTTGTACACAAGGTCATCATGATTTATATAACCTTATTAAAAATCTAAATGGACATTATATTAGTGGATATTTTTTTCTATTTTGTCTTAGACCTCAACATGTCTTTTGGAAGCCACCATTGGAGCAAACATCATTTTAGAGAGCCAAAAAGGTTTTTAAGCATTAATAAGAGTTTATAAAGAATGTAATCATGTATTTAAATAAAAATAATACATTTAAAGAGTGTAAAAAATCCAAATTTTATGAAAACCATGCTCATATAGGGTTTTACAAGCAAATAGGCATATAGGCCAAAAAGGCATTTTTTAATTTTTCATTAAAAAAGTACTTATAGAGTGTTTTGATAGCATGGTACTGGTAAAATGAGGATTTTTTAATGATTTTTTAAGTATGGGAAGAGTAATTTTAATTTTGGTGAAGTTTTTCACTTTTTGTAGTTATAAACACCCTTCCAAGCCTTTTGTTCAAACACTCATATTGTTCACCACATCTGGATTTTGGTTGAAAAATATTAGTATGTTTTTAGGAAAAATATTTTATTATAATTAATTAACAATTTAACTCAGTTTAGGGGCTGTGATTTATGAAAAAAATTTAAGAGCATAAGTAGCCTAGAATGTAATCAAAATCCTAAAGGCAAATTTCCTCCACATGGTAGCCTTTCATATATTTTGCATGGGAGTCTAATATTTTCAAGGATCTTAGGGGATTTAGTAAGATACATATAAATGTCAAGACTTTGGGATTTGAAGGTATGTACTTCATGAATCATGATTTTGAAGATTCAACTTTAGAACCCTCCTAAACCCCTAAAAAACTAGTTTTAAGAAAAGTGGTTTTTATTGCCATCAAATCATCATGGATCAACCTAAAACATTTTAAAACATCAATTACATTATATATGATTCCAAAAATGTCAATTTTATTCATGGATCTATACGGCTGAGGGTATAAATCATGTTTTTTTGGAAAAAACATGTAAAATGAAGTACAAGATAGTTTAATGAAATCTAATCAATGTATATTGAAGCATAAGACTTGTTATTAATCTTAAAATATTCATTTAATTATAAATAATTCCAGAAGTTCCCATACTATCTTAATCAAAATGGCTAGTCTATAGGAAAATAGAGCCAAATAAGCCTAATCAGCCTTGTTGACTGAATGTCGAGTGTTTTCTCATCGAAACCACATATATTTTGATGATAAAAGTTTTTATAAGTATATTTAATTTTTTTTTAAGGTTTCATGGCATCTTTTTTCAGGTTTCATGGTGTCCAAATGCACAAATTGGATTTTAGGCCTATTTGGTCTAATAGGCCTAGTTGGTCAAATAATCAAGTTGGAGTTTGGCATTGGATGGCTATTCAAGGAGTTCAATTTGAGTTTCCACAACACTTTTATACTTTTTAATGGATATTAATTCACATTTTCATTCCTCAAGGTCCATTTTCATACAAAGGAGGGATATTTGGAGTTGATTGATTAAAGCTTTAGTTGACTATTTATTAACATCATGCTTTTCTCCTTGGTTTTATGCCATTAAGGATTTCACACTTCCAAATCAGTTCAAGCTTGAGTTATCCATCCAAGGATTGGAGTATAATTCCATTCATGAATATTTAACTTGTTGACATGGGCCCACCATCTCCCTTCTATGCCAAAATTTGAAGACCATGTAAATTTTGTGGAGTTTAACGATTTTTAATGATTATTTTAATATTGTAAAGGGATTAGGTTTTGAGTTAACCAACCAAGACTAATCCTTATTCAAAATCAATGCCACATTATATGTAGGTTATAATTTTGATATATATATTGGCTTTTTCAAGCCATTTTTGGGATAATTCTGAAGGTAGCAAATAAATTGTAATTGACACCATTTTATCAGATAAAAGAAGATATTTTTTCATATGGTTTTGGATTAGAATATATTATAATTTTAATATGTACCCACATATAATTGGAATATACTTAACCTTTTCTAGGACCTTTCCACACCTACTATGAAAATATCATCCTCTATACGTCATTGGAAGAGCTAAGATTTGAATTTGCTTTATAAAATTCTTTCAGGCCTTCTTTTGAAATACTTATGTTCAAGATTGAATTCAAAGTTTTATTTCAAATTCATATGTGCATATTACTTAGTTTAAAAAATCTTTTAGATAATACCAATCATTTAGGTGCATCACCCAATTAGATAGGATTTCTCATTTTTGTTTCCTTCTCCCTTTTCATCCCATAAAATCAAAAGTAGATTAGTTTTAGTATTAGATCTTAAGGAAATAAACCCTCTCTAGAGGTTATTATCAATATAAAGTTACACAAACTTTGAGAATACCCAATTATAATATCTAGAGAGAGGGTTTGTTTTTCACATCTTCAAATATGGTGCACTCTAGAGTGATAATATTTTCTGGCATGCCCAGTGGGATATCTTTCTACACAATAAATTTTGGAGGCATTCTAAATATTAGTGTAGATTTCAGCCATTCAAAGCTAGTTATGAACATTAGGTATCATTTCAAAATTGATTACTTTTAGCATCTATCTTACTAATTTTCTCCAATGGCTTGTTTCAGTATAGATCCATATTATCTTCACTATGATTAGTATGACCAGTGACACTATGATCCCCACTAACAATATGAGGATCTATATTAGGCATATATGTAAGAATAATACCCTGATGATCCTTATAAATAGCCAATCTATCATAATATTTCCCCTTTCCAACTCTATCATGAGTCATCCTACCCATCTAGCCAACCTAATCATGGACATTTTGCATCTACCCAATCCATATAAGAACTTAAACAAACTTTAGTGAGCCTTGATAAGGATACACTAGAGTTGTATTGATAGAGATATTATGGCCAAGATACCCATACTCACCAAATTCATCATCTAAAAGAGTCATTTTAGCAAATAAAAGAGCAGTGGACACCTATTGAGAGAGCCAATTGGACCAATCTCACTAGTGAGATGATCGATGTAGGTGGTTACATTCAAAGTATTGAGGACAAACTAAAAATTCTCAAGGAACAATAGGTCCAAGCTCACTCTTCTTATATGCCATCTATTTCTCTTCAAGAAACCATTCCAAGAGCCCCTTTGATTTTTTCAATTTCTTCATGTGTTTCTCAAACCTTCCCTTCTTGGAGATATATCTAAGAGAATTATCAAAGAAAGAAAGAGATTGTTATGGGATAGCCTATTATTGAGATCCAAGACTCCATCCTCCTTTAAGAGTCTTATTCTATTATTTATCTTCATGAGAAAACTAACCAATTTAAAGAGAAGATATTCCAAGATAATATTGATAAGTAGATCAAAGAGTTGAAGCTATAGACAAGGAAAGAGGAGGAGAACTAGAATCAAAAGGTCAAAAAAGAACCTTTATTTTTCCCATCTTGGAACCAAATCATGGAGTTAAGAAAGAAATAAGAACAATCAAGCATCATTTAGGATGATAAATTTAAGCAAGAGATCACTCAGCCTTCATCCCTTTATCCTTATAAGCCTAAATCCTTTCCTTCATGGAAATCCATTCAAGAAAAAGTGAAAAGAGATGAGGTGAAGGTGATTTAAGAAGAGCAACCTCATGACCAAAATCAAGTATCTATGGTTACTTATGTAGACCTTTCACATCTTATTTAATACTTTTAGGGATCTACCATGCCAATTTTAGAGTGAGGACCTCTCCTTTGTAATTCAAGTGAAGAGGATGTAGCCAAAGAGATAGAAAATGAAGGTGACTCTAGTGATCAAGAAGAAGAAATCATAATTAGGGTACTATTTAGCTGGGATAAGAAAGATTCAATTTTCCATGATGAACAAGAATATAATTTATAGGAAGTTTCTCAAGATCTTATAGTAGCTAAGATAGATGAAGTGCAAAAAAATATTTCTTCAAAAGGCAGCCATGAAGACAACTCTCATAGAGACATTTCTGGGATGGAGAATACTCTTGAGTAAGATGATCATTAGCAATATTTGTACCATGATTTATTGAATGAAATTGAAGAGATTAAGATAGAAAATTTTGATGATGAGATAAACAATAGGTTAATGATTCATCTAAGGATTCCACCAATGTTTTGGATCTTCAATAAAGCAATGCTATTCTAGAGATCCCAAAGCAAGATGACCTAGAGCTTGAGTGGATAGATGAGATGCCTTTTTCTATAAAAGATGAAGATGAAGCAAGTGCAGTAGATAAATATTTTCTATATGACTCCATAAAAAGGTTAAAAATTTGTGAGCAACATTTTTCAACTGGTAAGATTACAAATGAATTTCATGTCCTTTCAATTGATCATGATGAAGAGGCCTTTTGGGATGATTTGAAGAGTTTTTGTGCAAAGTTTGATAGTCCATCTCCACCCCAAGTAGAGATTGATGAATGTATTGTAAAGAGTACTATTGAATATATTAATAAAGAATAATAAATACATATTACAACCATGTTTGTATGCTTATCAAGAATTTGAAGACTTTGACAAAGTACCACTTTAAATGGAGTCAAATGAAGACATCAATCCAAGTATACTAGCTGAATTGTCAATACAATTATTGAATGAGAATGTTTAAAATCATAATAAACCTATGAATGAGGTAGAGATATTATTGTTGATGCAACAAAGAAGAATATGGGAAGAATATGATTGGATCTTAGATCCATATCTTTAATCCATGCACCTGAGAATGAAACTTTGAGGCCTAGCTGCATCATACAGAACACATGAACATATAAGTTCTCCCATTTGTAGAAGAGAGCTATAAAAATGAAGCAAATACATTTCAAAGATCTATGGTGCATCAAATAGCTTTCCATTTGATCTAGGAGGACCAAAAATGTGGAGGTTACTTTGTACATAATAGAATACCTTTTTTTGTTTTCTCTAAGTGCATATCCACACATGCTTTAGCAATTATTATCTATTTTATAATTTTTATTATCCTTTCCTATAAGTGCACATGTGCACATGTTTGTTATTGTTTGTGTCTTTGTCTACAAAAGATCCTAAAAAATCAATGTTTATTCAAGTCTATTATAGTTAGTGTTTATGAGTTATTTTGACCAACAGGCTAGTTACCCCCAAAAAGTCACCAAAATTTATATTAATTTGACCTATCAAGGTCAAATTACTATTCCTACCGTACCAAACTTTCCTAAATATAATCATTAGCCCTTTACAGTTGGCTAAACTAGAGAATTATAGCCTAAAAACATAATTTTGAGAAAAAAAAGTCAAAAATAGTTTGTAAATGGGTCATTATTATCTCAAAGTGGCTTTTAACATGTTAAAAAAGGTGAAAATAACTTAAGTGTAAAGTTTCAAACTTTAAAATGTCATTTGATGTGCTTTTAAGCCCAAAAAGTCATTTTTCCCCCAACACATGCCAAATTTGTAATATTTAAATATGAAAAAGGTCAAAAATTGCAATTTTTTCCATTTAAAGAAACTTTATACTTCTAAATACTTCTTTTCAAGTGGTGGAAAGTGAAATTTCTCTTATAAAAGGGAAAAAAGACTCTTTTTCCTTCATTTTGCAAGAGAAATACATAATCCATATAGATTCCATATAGACAAGGTGGTTATAATTTACATGGAATATTTAGGATTTATGAGGAGTTTTATGGCAATTCATTACCATACAGGCCCTAAACCATCCTTCTTTTGGTACTTTACTTCTTGGCACAAAGGGACCTAAATGTAGGTTTTCCAATGGTACAGACTACTAAGGGAGAGTACAAGTCTAAAATTTGGGGTGAATAAAGTAGAATAAGAGATATTAATTATGTTCTAAGTGTATTCTAAATTATATTATCTAGGATAATAAACCATCTAGTTGAATATAGGCTAATTTATGCAACCCTACAACCAAAAAGGCACCCAGTTTTCTTTAGTTTCTCCTCACCAAGGTAGAGTTTCAATTAAAATTAAGTTATTTCAGAATTATAGGAATAATATACCTTTACATGGCATCATTAATATTTTATTCATGAAATTAAAGGCCTAACAAATCTCTCAAAGTAAGCCAATCCAAATCGACAGTTAGTAAGCTTGCAAGGAAGAGTTGTATGGTCATGGAAGAAGTCAGCTTCATATTTTTAGGAAGTTTGTGTTTGCAGGGTTCCATCAAGTTTTTCATGATTTTAAATCATTTTTATCATAATATTTCCAAGTTTTATGGCCAATAATTCTCATATTCATGCTCTAAAGGTGTCTCCAAAGGGCCAATTTAGCATAAATTAAGGAATTTTTACATATTTTAAGGGTTTTGAGGAAAACTATGATTTAATTTTGGCTTGTTTACCTCCTTCATTGGTCTCCAAATTATGATGGTATGATGATTTGGTGTACATGTTTGAATTCAATCTTTCTCCTTGTCTTATCATATTCCTTAACCCTCCTTTCCCACCTCCATCTCTCCCACCTCATTCCACTATCATACCCTATGTTTCCACTATGTTTTGCTCTTCTCCTACTCTCTTTTCATGTATTTTCATCATATTTTCATCTCCCTTCATACTTACCATCCTCACCCCCACTTCCATTCCAAGTTCCATTTTTAATGAGAAAAGGTTGATAAAAAAAAACACCATCAAGCATGATCAAGGAGTTGTAGGCTTATAGAACACCAAACATAGTCCAAAGTGACCTACAACAATATACAACAATCAAGGTGTTTGATGTTGTAATGAAGATAGAGAAAATGTGAGATAATTTAAGGCCTATACAAAATAATTCACCACCATCAAAGAGATAAAATTTACCAAGGATCATTATGAGCATGACAAAGGAGTTTGTAGGTCATTCAAGCATCAAATACAGTCATAAAAAGAGACAATCAATAGGATTTTATAGTCAAAGGTTGAAAGTTAAAGGTTTATATTCTTGTTCAAGTTCATGTGAATATTATTGAGGGTCTAATATGACAAAGAGGTATTATACATAAATTAATCATAGTCGAAGGGTCTCATAGCATAAATAGGGTTCATACACAAATCAAACATCATGATAGCCAATAGTACACTAAAATAGTGCTATGCAGATAGGGTGAGGTCATAAAAGTATAATGAGGTTTAAAAATGAGAGATATTCTTGAATTTATTTTGTGGTAAATAAATAATAAGTCATGAAATTTTATATTCAAATATGTTTTTAAAATCATAATTAAAATATTTATACATCAGGCTAGTACTGTCATAATCTATACATACTCACCTACAACCAAAGGTTAATTCAAAAGGTTGAGGAGCATAGGAGACAAAGTTTTAAATGGTAAGTTAAGGTTGATAAGAAGTATTATTATAAGCCTAAATGACACCAAACACTTTTTCTATCGTTTATGGCTTCTAAACACAAAAGACTTTCCTTGGGTCTGTACGCTCCTCATACAATCAAGTTTGGTAAAAATGTTATTTTATTTGGAAGGTTTCAAGTTTAATGGTCTATGAAGGATTTTTGAAATAATAGTGTTATTGAATTTACATATGCATTCAAGGGTTTGTGTAATGAAGGGTTCATAGTGTGGAGGGGTAGAACATCATCTTAGAGCCAACTTAGGATGAACCTATAGGCATGTAGGTGTATTCACCCATAGTGAAGGTAAAGATCATCCATACATCTTAAGAAAGCATCATCACCTAAACCCTAAGGCATTTTAAATGGAGAAATATGTTGAGGGTGATGAAATAGTTAAGTAAACATTGAGCATTGAAGGTGGTCATACTATGAGACCTACAACCAATCCCTTAGTGCAAGATACAACCATGGTAGCAAAAGTTGATAAAGAAGGAAACCCTACATCATGATAAAGATTTCAAGGAGGAGTTTAAACTTATTGAGGTTCTTTAATAAAGTTAATAACATGTTAATGAATTTAGAGTATTTTTAGGACAAAACAAAGATTTGAACCCTTGTTTATTCTTACAAATCTAAGTAAATACAATCACTAGGAGGTTGCCACAATCATGAAGGTTAGATGCTTTATTATGTTCTAAGGGTTTTTAAACATCTAAAGAGGGTTTTGATCTATAGGTTAATCATCATAATTATAGAGAGAATATAAACTATGTGTGACTCAAGACCCTTCAGTCACATGTTTAGTCACCTACAGTCAGCCCCAAAATGATCATCTACAACCAAGTACTCCAAATGTTAACATAGTGAGCTAGGCTAAAGCGATTTCTAGAGGAGGTTAATCTCCTTATGACTTTTTGAAAACTTAAAAAATAAAATAATACCAAGAAAAGTTTTTTCTACCTATCACTAATATTTATAAGGTCCCAATCATTGTTCATTGTCGATATACAGGCCAATGATAGTCAAGTACTTTTGTAGGAGGTCATATGATAAAAAGTTGCCTTGAAGGACTCATCAAGGGTCTTTGAGATATAAATAAGGTTTTGTGTTTAGAATTTATTAAGAATTCATGAACATGTTGTTTGGAAAGAGATAGAATAAGATAAATAGGGTCACCATGCAAACTATAGTTAGATTCACCACAAGCAAGTAACCTATAGCTAAGCCTAAAACACAATCCTAGGCCATGAGGTAAAGGATCCAGAGACCATCCCTTCAAGTGAAGTAAGGTATATGATAATAATTGAGAAATTAAAAGTGATAAATTGGTAAATTAAAAACTATTCCAAGTTCATACATAGTGTCATCAGCCCTTGGAGGTACCACACAAGCCATTGTACAGACTATATGTAGATAGAGTCCTAAAAGGCTTGAAAACTAGTCAAATTGCTTTGAAGATGTGTTGAGAGACTTAATTTGATATAAATATTATTTAATCACATTTTTAAGATGGAATAGAAATAAATTTTTGTATGCCTAATAAATATTCATCTACAATAGTAAAACACAGTCATTTGAGAAGCCTAATTACCTTGTTTGGAGGTTAAAGCATGTTTGAAACAAGGGTATAGTATGTTTTAAAAATATTGAAGGGAATATTAAGAAATTTGAAAATATTTTTTACCCTTTTAAAACATATAATTATAATGAAAAAACTTTCAAATATGCAAAATATGGTCAAACATGTAGATAGTCCATGCACAGGGGTCATTTTTTAGAGAAAATTGAGGTTCTGGGAGCTACAAGTAGTTTAAGGACCTCAAATTTTGTACACAAGGTCAAATGAGTTGGAGAAACTTTTGAAAATGTTTTATTGCCATTGGAAGAGTGGAGATATTCACTTTTTTGTCTCAGACCTTAGCATGTCTTTTGGAAGCCACCATTGGAGCAAGCATCATTCTAGAGTGCCACAAAGTTTTCTAAGCCCAGGTAAAAGTTTGGAAAGCATGATATGATTTTTTTACATCAAAATCAAACATTTAAAGAGTTTTAAAACTCCAAATTTAATGCAAACCATGCTCATATAAGATTTTGCAAGCAAATAGGCATATAGGCCAAAAAGGCATTTTTTATTTTTTAAAGAAAAGGACTTAGAGTGTTTTGATAGCATACTACAGGTACCATAAATATGTTTTTAAGCTTTGTGAATTAGGAGAAGATTCATCTTTATTTTTGTGATTTTTTTCACTTTTTATAGTTCTAGGAACCCTTCTAAGCCATCTATTCAGACACTCATATTGTTCACCATGTGAGGAGTTTGGATGAACTCTCTTTGTATGTTTTGAGTACCCCTATGTAGTTAGAATTAATAAATAATTTATATCAATTTAGGGGTTGTAATTTATGAACAATCATTAAAAGTGTATGCATCCCATAATGTAGTCAAAACCCTACAAGCAAATTTCCTCCACGTGGTAACCTTTCATATCTTTTACATGGGAGTCCAATATTTTCAAGGATCTTGGGGGGTCAGTGTGATACACATAAATGAAAATATTTTGTATTTTTAAGTTTGTACTTCATGAATATCATTTTGAAGATTCAACTTTAGAACCAACTAAACCTCTAGAAAAACTAGTTTTGAGAAAAGGGGATTTTCTTGCCATCAAATCATCATGGATAAACCTGAAACCTTTTCAATTTTCAATTAAACTTAGATGGAATTCCATAAATGTAAATTTTATGCATGGATTTGTACATATGAAGGAATAAGTCATGTTTTTTGTGGAAAAAACATATAAAAATAAAGTACAAGATAGTTTAATGAAATATAATCAATGGAGCTCAAACCTTAAGACTTGTTATTCATCCTAAAATAATTCATTTAATTATAAATAATTCCAAAATTTCCCCCACTAGCTCAATCAAAATGGCTAATTTATAGGAAAATGGAGTAAAATAGGCCTAGTTAGCCTTATTGACTGAATGGTGAGTGTTTTCTCATCGAAATCACATATATTATGATGAGGAAAGTTGTTCCAAGTATATTTCATTGTTTTTTCAGGTTTCATGGCATCTTGTTGTAGGTTTCATGGTGGCCAAATGTACATATTAGCTTTGAGGCGTATTTGGTCTAATAGACCTAGTTGGTCAAATAGTCAAGTTGGAGTTTAGCATTGGATGGCTATTCAAGGAGTTTAATTTGAGTTTACACACCACTTTTATGATATTTAATGGATATTCATGCACATTTTCATTCTTCAGGGTATATTTTCATGCAAAGGAGGGTTATTTGGAGTTGATTAGTCAAAGCTTCAGTTGACTATTTGTTAACATCATGGTTTTCTCTTTAGTTTTGATGCTATCAAGGCTTTCACACTTCCAAATCAGTTAAAGCTTTATTTATCCATCCAAGGATTGGCATAGCATTCCATGCATGAACATTTGACTTATTGACATGGGCCCACCATCTCCTTTCTATGCCAAAATTTGAAGACCATGCAAATTTTGTGAAGTTTAAAGATTTTTAATGATTATTTTAATATTTTAAAGGGATTAGGTCTTGAGTTAACCAACCAAGACTAATCCTTATTCCAAATCAATGCCACATTGGCTGTAGGTTAGAATTTTGAGTTATAAATTGTCTTTTTCAAGCCATTTTTAGGATACTTTTGAAGGCAAAAAATAAATTATAATTGACACCATTTTATAAAATAAAATATCTTTTTGCATATGGTTTTGGATCATAATAGACTATAATTTGACTATATACTAGCATACAATTGGCATCTACTTACCCTTTTGTAGTTCCTTTCCACACTTACTGTGAAAATATCATCCCCTATAGGTCATTGGAAGAGCTAGGGTTTGAATTTTATTTACAAACTTCTTTTAGGATTCTTTTGAAATACTAATGTTCAAGACTGAATGTAAAGTTTTCTTTCAAATTCATATGTGTGTCTTACTCAATTTTAGAAATATTTCAGAGAATACCAGTCTTTCAGGTGCATCACGCTATTATATAGGATTTCTCATTTTAGTTTCCTTCTCCCTTTTCATACCAAAAAATCAAAATTAGATTAGTTTTAGTATTAGATCTTAAGGGAACCAATCCTCTCTAGAGTTTCTTCTCAATACAAAGTCACTCACACTCTAAGAAGATCTAATTGTATCAGCTGGAGAGAGGGTGTGCTTTACACATCTTCAAATAGGGTGCACTCAAAAGTGATAAAACTTCATTTTATATTAACAATAATAATGTTTAGAAATAAAATGCATAATTTTTTGGTTGATTAGGTGCCTTAGCTAATGTGATACCTATATCCATATCCAAAAAATTGGGTTTAACTCTAGACAAGTAAAAAATATTGGTCCTACAACTAGATAAGTCTTTCATCCCATGTGTTGAAGAGTTGAAAAATATACACATCCATCTTGCATCTGAGCCACATGTACAATAGTACATAGATATTTTGGTCATGAAAATTCTAAAATTTTATGGCTTGATCTTGAGTCATGTTTGGTTAAAAATAATGAATTATTACATGGACATGAATTTGTTACACATGTGGTTGCCTTTGAAAGGAATACCCAACAAGATTTGAGTAGACTAAGAACTTAATACAAAGTAACTTATCACATAGTAAAACATTAACAATGAAAATTTTGAATTTATATCCTCACATGAAAGTGTGTACACTTTCACTACCAAGAAAGAACCTCATGAATAAGAATTTGAAGGTCCTTCTCAGTTATAGACTATCCTTTTTGATGGAGCTAGATTCATTAAAGTTTTAGATGTTGACATAGACCCAATCAATCCAAATGGGAATTGATAATTTGATACTTATAGGATAAAATTACCTTATAATAATAATAGATTCAAATATAAAAACATAATCTTAGGTCTATAGTTTTCACTAAAGCGCAACATCAAGTAGTATATATTTGGTGATTTAGAACTAGTTGCTAACCATATTAGAAATAAATATCAATGTAAAATCACTTACCTGAATAAATACAAACACCAAGTATGGTACTTGATCTAATAATTTGAATCATTCAACATTAGATCCATCCTAAGAGAAATAAATTAGATGGTAGATTCACAAGCATCTTTGACTGCCAATCTAACACTGCTCTAAGAATCTAAAATGTAAAAAATATCAATGGAGTTGTTTTGTTTCCCATTTATCCCAGGTAATATAGATAGCTTCTAGACATTTGAGGATGATCAATAAATTATATAATTTATGAATAGATATAGAGCCTTTGAATCCCATATAATAGATGAAAAGGATGTTAAACTCATGCACATTGAAGACATTGAAGAAGATGGTGTCTTGAGGATGAAAAGGAACTGCATCCCTATGGGGATGGTCTCCCTATAGTGGGATTTTGATGTGGATATTCAAGCCAAAATTTAGAAAAAAACTCAAATTAAATGATTTTGAATTATCAAGGATAATCTAGGAAGTAACCAACATCCTAGTATGTGAACATTTGTCTAAGTTGCACTCAAAATGAGAAACTAAAGGTTAGGGGTCTACTAATAGAATAAAAGATGAGATCACCTAGACATATGAGTATTTTAAATTATTTAACCCAAGTTTCATCACACATACCATCCCATTGAATCTATAACATAAGACCTTCAACAGAGATAGAGGCCAGTAAATCTAATTCTAGAACCACTCATCAAGATAGAAGTATAAAAGTTATTGTACGCTAAGATTCTCTTTCCCATCAGGTATTATACCTTGGTATCAAAACTAGTACTAGTTAGGAATAAAAATGGAGAGATCAGGCTCTATGTTGAATTTATAAATCTAAATTGAACATAAAAAAATTACAACTATCCTTTGCCTTCTCTAGATGAGCTAATTCAAATGGTTAGTGCATATGAGATGATATACTTATTGGATGCATTCTCAAGCTTTAATAAGGTGCTGGTAAGAGTTAAGAGTTAATGAATTGGGTGAGATAAGAGGTAAATGGATGGAAAAATTACATGAGTGTGATCTTGAAAGTAGACTAGCCAAGATAGTGAAGGGTCAAGGAATCATCCAGCTTATGAATGAGACTGATCTATGCATTTATATTAAACAAATAAATGAGACAAAATTAATTGGTGGTGAATGGTATGTTCAAATAATCCACTAATTACTCAAGGGTACATGTCCCGTAATCTAAGCATAGATCAGAAACAAGCCTTTTAGGCTTAAATCAACTCATTATATGATGAAGAAAGGAGACATATACTAGAATAACTATGAAGGCATATACTTTAGTCATGTTTCAAAATAAGAAGATATGGACATCCTGAACAAGTTAAATCATAAGATAGGCAGTGGACATCCATCAAACAATATAAAAATCCATAAAATATTGAGGATGGGATATTTATTTATTTAGGTTAAAGGGTGATTTTTTTGAGCTAGGGTCCCCAAAACCTAGAAGAATTTCAGTATAAAAGAAACAAAAGGATAACCAAGCCAAGAAAGGAAAAAAGAACTAACATAGTCCAAAAACATCTTAAAAAAAACTTTGATACAACCATAAAACAATAAAAACACTAATATAAATCCAAGCTTCCAAACACATCTTCCTATTATGCCTTTATCTAATTAAGATTCATATCAATTTACATCAACAAGTTCTCATGATCTATAATGTATTGACAATAATTGCTCTATCCCTTCTTGCCCTTCCATTTACCTATATATCTAGGTTCATAAGTTCTCTAATATGTGCCTAAAGGTTTTCAACATTTTAGATAGCTTCCTACATTGTACCCTTACTATAATTAACAAGAAAACTAATCTTATTATAGAGATCTTCATTAGCATTTTCCAAGACCTCCACTCTAAAATTCAAACCTTGAATCTAGTTATATTCCTCTTTAGCTACTATATTTTCAATCAAATTTTCATTTTCCTATTGAAGCACATTAACCTTACCCTTAAACTCACTAATCTCATGCATAAACCACCTCATGATGGATTTTTGTAGGTCAAGTTATTCCATAATTTTGTTTATGCTCTCTTTGAATTTTAGTGAAGAAACTAAGATGTTGAAAGCCACATTTTGGTCTTTTTGGTTTGGTGACTCTCACATTTCTCTAGTCACCTTATGCTTGTCTACTATAATATTTTCCTGTTCATGTTTACTACTCTACTCTACATCCTTCCTAAACTCTTTTATCCCCACACTACCCTTTTCCACGTCAATGACATTCTCCTCACCCCTATTATTATGCAACTCTTATATGCATTTGTTACCCTATTTCCCCTATTTTTTTATTGGGTCCTGGATTTTTTGACATACTTTTGAGCCTTTTTTTAATGTTGTCTTGATATATTTTATTATTTTCAATCTTATTGACATTAACATTCATAACAATGTTTTTCTTACTCCCTATGACCCTGCTTGGGCTCCTTAGATACTTGATCCAAACTTTTTTAATCTTCCTAATAACTATAGGCCCCTCCTTAGGATTATCTTTTTGGGTTTAGGAGATATCAGACATAAATTGATTCATGCTTTTAAATTACTTAAAAATAAGGAAAATTACTACCTCATGCCTAAGAGTGGATTAATTTCCATGCTTGAATTTTAGAATAGACCCTTCCATAGATTTGATGATAAAGACAGCTAGATTGTAGGGAACTCCATGTCTAAAATAGTTTAACATTATAAATAGAGATCATATCATCACATTATATCTACCTTCTAAAGTTATGTATTACATTAAATGAAAATAAACCTCTATAAATGTCTTGAGTAAAGATTCCTTATCGAATCAATTATGCAACTATTCTAATTACCCACCTTCCTCTAGAAAATCATTTTTGTCAGGTTTGGAATCTCTAGGAGTATAATAAATCTTAGTATCCTTAATAACTAGACTAGTCACATGGGAGATAATATACTTCATAATGTCTAAAGTGATTCCATTGATGGTCACTGATCTATCCTCCAAGCCTTTATGAATAAGATTAAAAATGTCTATCAAAATATTTAGTTTTTACATAAAGCTTGTGAAACCACCAACTTATAGGGCAATCCAAACTCTCTCATTTTTCCCTACTTCTGGTTGAATTTTTGGTTGAATTTTATTTGGAAAGCATATTTTATTTCTCTTGCTTTCACTTGAAATAACTTCATTTTCATTATTCTCTTGAATGAACCAAATAGATCTGAATTGCACATTGTATTTTTTCCATTTACTAGATATTTTGGCTCTTTTATATGTTTATCCTTTGATCCCCTGAGATTTACATCAAAATATCTAAGTCGCTTACACATCTTAAGATCAAAAAATTCACCCCTAATCATTTCAGGGTATACCCACATGCATAATATTATTTGCATTGTTATTACTTTCATTATTTACTTTTATAAGTAATTCCCTAGGGAGGTCCTCATGGCATGTCCAAGTTTTGAAACCCACATTACTAAATCCCCTTAGCAAACCAATCAAAAATCCCATTCCCTTCCCTATAGGTATGCTAGATACTCACCTACTAAAATGAGTTCAAAATTACTTTAGCTTCATCAATGACATGTTTGATAGACAATCTTGTAGAATTTTTTATCAGACAAATAATTCACAAATTTAGAGAATCTCCCTCAATTAGGAGATTTTGAAAATTCATTTATTTTGAAAATTTGACCCCCATAAAGAATCCAAAGCTTCTACCCAATGGTTCAACCTCAAACCCATATATCTTGTATAATAAAAAATCAAATTACCCTCATAACACTGATAATTCCACCTCCTCCCACTACCAATAAATTTCCTTTCAAATTTACATCAAAATTAAGCTTCATCCATCTCTTAAGATGAGGCTTCCACTTCATTATTTTCCTAATTTAATCCTTGGGGTATGGTTTGCATAAATCTAAGGAGTCTATTTGCCAATTCAGAGATAATTTTTGTTCAAAAGGGAGAAAATTTTTACCTTTTTTAAATTTGAACAGACCTATAGTTTTCTTTAATGTAATTAAAGATTATTTCTAAGATTACCTTATTGTTTCAACTATTACCCTTGAAGATTATATTATTTCTTACTCCCCAAATCCCTCATATAATATGAGGTAGATTCAAACTCCTTACCTTCTTGAGATAAGTAGTTTGGAAAGGACACCTCCAAGCCTACCAAAATTCCATTAGTGACCCTAGTTGTACCCATGAAATATTAAAATTTTCAAATAAATAGCTCCGAATTTTTATAGTGAAAAACTGATTCATTCTCCTCTTTAAACAATACACATCTATTGATAATAATGCATCCTCTTTTCCTCAAGTTATCAATTATCAATATTTTATTTTAAATATAAACCCATAAGAAAAATCTAATTTTTGGAGTAATCCATTTCTTCCACACTCCTTCCTAGCTTACCACCACTTCTTGTTCCTAAAATATTAAATCATACCATGATTTTACTTTATTGGCCATCAAAAGAGTCAATTTAGACTAGTTGGTCTTCCCCATCTACCCCTAAGATGTGAATATTATGAAACACACTATTTAGTTCTTCAATCTTCAAAATCTCTTCTTAGTTTATGTCATCTAGCCTCCAAACTTTCTAGTTTTTAGTTCTCTCCATTACCTTCCAATAATTAGCTACCTTATCCCCATATCTTTGTCTCATATTATCCTAAAGGTGTATGCCTATGTCCCTTTGGAAGGTCATCAATTTTGGGCTCCAATTATCTTTACAAAATTCAATCCTCCCTCCATCCTGTATTTTCCAGTTTGATCCTTCATTGATTAACTCCTTTTTTGCCATTAACAAGTTACAAATATGTGAACCTCTCATAAATTGATCTTCAACTGGTATGGATATTTGATCTCTCCCCTAAAGATATTTAAAGGATAAGATATTACCCTACACTTATTTCTTGGATATGAATCTTCAAATAAATTTAGATATGAGTGCTTTATTTATCAGCTACAAATTTCTAATACCTATCCCACCATATATTTTTTTGGTACAAACTTTAGTCCATGCCACTAGGTGGAATTTGCTTTTTCCCTCCATCCCAACTCATAGTAAATTTATTTGAATCTTATTAGGTTTATCCTCCACTCTCTTGGGTAGGTTTAAAAATGATATAATGACACTAGTAAACATTATAATACACTCTTAATCAACACTAACTTATTATCCTGAGAGAGGAGTTTACATTTTCACCCTTTGAGCTTCCTTTGAAATCTCTCTATCAAAGGATTCTAGGCTGAAACCTATGGCTAATTAATAAAAAGTGGCATTCCCAGATATGATGAAGGAATTTATTTGATTTAAAAACTCAAAATCACAACAATATTATCTTGCCTAGTTACTAGGGTGTTGAAAAAATAAGCCAAACTCTTTTTAGAGTTTGTTTTCTAACTAGATGCCTTTTCATACATCACCAAGATATTTTTGATATTTCTAGCTTCCTACATAAAATATTTAGCTAGTAAAATTATGTCATAAATGAATTGTTATTTTTTCACTTGATCCATAAACTTATCCATTTTGAAGAATTTTAATTCAACATCAGCCAAAGCCTTGGAAATATATCTGCTCAATGATTTAAACATGATGATGAATATGAATGGTGATAGAGGGTATCCCTATCAAAATTATTTCACATTCTTGAATAATCCTTGAGTCACCATTCACTAGCATAGAAAACATGCAAGTGGTTATACATTCTCTAATAATCATTCTAAACTTATTACGGAAACCAAATTGTGCCATCACTCTATCTAGGAAACTCTAATCTAATCTATCAAACACCTTGGCCATATCCAATATAAGGACCATATCTACCTTTTGACTTTTTTACATAGAATGTATGGCTTCATGAACCATAATCACTCCATCTTGGATTTGTCTTCCTCATACAACACCTCCCTATCGAGATCAAAATTTTATTTCATGCTTAGTTGCATCTTTAGGGCTATGAGCTTGGTAATGATTTTGTAAAAATAATTGCATAGACTAATAGGCCAAAAATATTAAAAATTGACTACCCCTTCTTTTTTAATAATGAACACTAAAAAGAATGGTTTAACTTTTTGAGAAGCTACCAAAATTCAATTAATTCATTAAATTTTGTGACTATATCATCACCAATTATGTCCCAAAAAAATAAAAAAAGACTTATTGGTATACCATCTGGTCTTAGAGCCTTATCCAAATTCATCCTAGAAATCACAAATTTTAGATCCTCATTTATGGTAATAGTTGTAAGCCTATCATTATTATATTGTTTGATAAATTCAAAATTCACATGTAAAAATTCTTCAAAACCAATATTCTTCTTGAAATCATTTTTATACAAACTCTTGTAAAAGAGAACACTTGCTTGACTAATCTCATCAGCATTTGAGGATAACTAAACCTCATTGTTGATTATCTCCTTAAAGGCATCATGTTTCCTATGTTTTAAATTAGACAAGTGGAAAAATTGTGTGTTTATATCACCCTCTTTAAGACAAATGTTTCTAGATCTCTGCCTCCATAGGGTTTCTTCCCTAGCCACAATGGTATGGTACTCACATAAAATTTATTTTCCCTACTCTGAGTCTCTAATTCATACCCTTTTCCATTAATTTCTTCTTTTATCTTTAATAAATAATCTTTAATGTCATTTTTTGCAAGTGTATATTTATAAATACTTGTATGTTCTATTATTTGAACTTAATCTTTACCTTCTTGAAATTTTAAGCAAGATTAGACATAGTCGAACCACTATTATTCTTTGTCCACCACTCAAACATTATCTCCTAAATATCCATATGTGTGAGCCACATATAATCCATTCAAAAAGGGTACCTAGTATCTTTGACCCAATGATAATAATACATAATTCTAAAGGAGAATGATATGACCCAGTCTTTAACAAAGTTCTCAAATCTAAATCTTTGTGTTGAAGCCACTCTAAAGAGATAAAAACTCTATCAAGTCTTTATTATATAAGATTCTCATTGAGTCTCTGATTTGTCCATGTATACTTCCCCCTATAAGATCTAAATATAATAAAGAAATGTCAGCTATCAATGATGAAAAATCATCCATACTATCCATACAAACCA
Organism: Torreya grandis; assembly: GCA_037957365.1. Taxonomy (NCBI): domain Eukaryota; kingdom Viridiplantae; phylum Streptophyta; class Pinopsida; order Cupressales; family Taxaceae; genus Torreya; species Torreya grandis. Next base: position 2,476,026 of record JARHVA010001820.1, read on the forward strand.
TATTACCTCCTTTTTTGTCTCCTAGATGGAGGGGTGAGTTAAAATATCCCACAAAAATCCAAGGGATATGAATACAATTAATTTTGAAAGATATAATATCCTCCCATAATGTTCTATGTGCAATATTTTTATTGGGAGCTTAAACATTAGAAAAAATCCACTAGTTATTCTCAACATAATTTGTAAATAAGACTGATACATGGTGTTGGGACTTGATAATGGTTTCCCCTATTAGATATTTAGGATCCCAAAATGTGATCAGACCTCCTGAGGCTCCTAAAGCACTAATAAAAATCACTTATGCTTCTTTCTAGTAAAAAATTATATGGTACAAAAAGTAACTTTCATCTATCTTAGATTCTTGGATAGCAAAAACTATTTCCTTATTTTATTTCTAAAATACCTAAAAAACTTCTACTTAATTATATTGTGCAACCCTCTTATATTCCAAGTAAGAATCAACATTATTAATAGTTTGGAGATGATAAACCACCTTTAAAGGGGAGATTTTTTTTATATCCATCTGCTATATTTACTCGATTTTGTTTAGAAATGTTTTCTTTTTTAGATGGTTTTCTTGGCTTAAGCAGATTTTTGATAACTAGTCCCTTTGCAGCTCTTCTAGTGACTATTGAAGACAATTTTTTCCTTAGTAGTGATTTTAGGTGTATGAATTTCTTGTTTGTTATTCCTAATTTCCTCACTATTTTTCATTAAAATATAACCTTTATTTTGTGTGATTTCATCTTGCTCTATCACTTTCTTGATCAATTATTTTTCATCTACCTCTTGCTCTAATATTTGAAATTTGATCTAAATTTGAATACTTGCAGACTTATGTCCTTACCTTTTCACAATATCTATTTTATGTATGAACTCATGGTTTTCCGAAACTCACTCTTTCTTGTCTATTTGTTTTTCTATCTCTATCAAATCAAATTATTTAGATATGTTTTGTTTTGGTCCTTTATTTGATAGTGTTATATTATCCTTTTATACTATTTGATTAACTTGTAACACTTAGTTTTTAATCTCTTGTGAACTTACCTTATCTCCTTCTTCATATTTAGTGATAGGACCATATGCATCTAAATAGGATGAGTCTCAATCTCCACATTTGATGTTTGCATTTTGGTATATTTTTCAATTGAGACTCCTCCCTTTTTTTGCTAGGTTGTTGTGTTTGGTCTCATAAATGACACCTTTTATGAATTTCCTAGTTTATCTAGTTTATCACACATCATGGTATATTTATCAAATTATATCTTTTGTTTTGTTACACCAAAATGGGTGTATAGAATTATAGAATTTAATAAATATTGATTAATAAATGTGTTAACTCAAAATCTAACAGTCCTTTATTTGATAGTGCTATATTATCCTTTTATACTATTTGATTAACTTGTAACACTTAGTTTTTAATCTCTTGTGAACTTACCTTATCTCCTTCTTCATATTTAGTGATAGGACCATCTGCATCTAAATAGGATGAGTCTCAATCTCCACATTTGATGTTTACATTTTGGTATATTTTTCAATTGAGACTCCTCCCTTTTTTTGCTAGGTTGTTGTGTTTGGTCTCATAAATGACACCTTTTATGAATTTCCTAGTTTATCTAGTTTATCACACATCATGGTATATTTATCAAATTATATCTTTTGTTTTGTTACACCAAAATGGGTGTATAGCATTATAGAATTTAATAAATATTGATTAATAAATGTGTTAACTCAAAATCTAACATGGATGAGTCTAGATCTTGCCTTGGTCACTAAATATAGGGATATGAGGTACCCAAATTATTTTTATATACTTAAAAAGAGATCCTCCTCCAAAAAAATTATTGTAATAATTGAAATTCTAACCTCGATGGGCATTTGGTTAATACTCTCCTTTTCAAGTTCAAACCCTAGTTCCCATTTCTTTAGAAAAATACCAATTTTTTCAAAAAACCATAGAACTCCTATGATAATATTGATACTACCCTTAGTTTTATTAAAAATAATCATGAATAAACCATTCACCATTTCTAGTATCTCCATATGCCCTTTCATGCACCATTTTTCCTTTGCCTAGGCTCTGAAAGAGTGTATTTGGTCTGGCTCCCATGAACTTTCCAACTAAGGCTTATTCCATCCTTGATGAAGAATGAATTATATGATAGGTAATGATTTCAACATATATAATTTTTCCATATTTAATGGTTTTCATCTATTTAATTGGTTTTATCTCCTTCTTCCTCATTAACCCACTCGGTCTATCATCCCAAGAAGTCTTACTTGGTGTCTACTTGACATTAGTAGATTTAAAGATATTGCCTATCTCAAGAGAGATTAATTATGTTGTTTCTTCCCCTAACATTTATTTGAATATGTTTGCCCATGTGATATCCCTTTCTCCATCACCATCTGCTTTCTCTTATTCTATGTTAGGATTTGAAAACTTCTTTTCCTGCTTGTTGCCATCACCATTCCCTTGCCTTGAGTTACTTCCTATCAATTTTGTTTAAATTTTATATCTCAAAATTATCATAAATATGGGATATTAGTATCCTAAAATTTTCAAATATACACATAACCGTGTTATAACCTACCATTAATGCTAGGTGTTTGGAAAAAGAGAAGTGAATGCTACCATGCCTCTATAACCAATCATTAAAGGATGCCCTTTTTCTCAATATAGTATTGAATTCATTAGGGTGATAAACCCAAATTATTTAGTAGACCATAAATATATCCTAACAACTACTAAATATTTCACCAAATGGATAAAACATATGGCCACTAAAAATTCTATATCACTTGATGTTATCAAATTTATAGAAGAAAACATACTAACTTTTGGCATTATAATCTAATTATTTTTTGATAATGGTCTAACTTTAGAATATATTAAATTTAATGAGCAGGATTACAAAAACCAAATCATAATAATTATTGTGGAACTATTTATTTTGTTCTTAATTTTATGATATATAATTCTATTATTGTGAATCATCTAAGTAATTTCATTACAAGTGGTATCAGACTTTCAATTTGGGAAAGTTTCTAAGATGAATTTTTTTCTATATCTATCATATTGATCACTATAAGGCAAAAAAAACATAACTTTTGATCCAAGAGGAATTGATTTTTTCATCATCATAGTTTTGTTCGTGAGGTTTTTTACCAAAAAAATATTTTTTTGTTAAAAAAGTCTAGAATTTTTTACCTCATGAAAATTAGTAGTTATTAGATTCATCTCTATGAGATGATCACAATATCATATTATACTAGTAGACTTTTTTAGAAAATTTTCACCCTTGTGCACATTATTAGTTACTATATTTATCTTGATGAGGTGATCACAATAATATCTTTTGTTGATACTTTTTTTTAGGTCACAAACCTACTAGGGTTTGTTCATGGTAGGGTATAACACTCATGGTCATGGTAAATGGAAATAAATGCCTAAGAATCCTCAAAAAGATGATATAAATATAGAAAATTTTGATCTAAGTATTTTGGAGGTTGTTCAGTAATTTAAATTAGAGTTATAGGGTATGTGTACAAAGATGATATTGATATAGTTAAAGGGGACATCATAATGTCGAGAGGGGACTTGAATAAATTTCAAAATAAATTCCAACAAATCATTTGGAAATTAACCAACTTTTCAACTTAATGATTATAAAACAACCCTCCACCACTTTAGTTTAGTTTTTCTCCTACAAAAAATCATAATGTCAACCATGATATGAAGTCATTGTTTCTAAAATTGGACCTATGAAATTTTTAAGATAATGATCCACTCATATGGATTACTCAATTTCAAAATTTATTTGTTGTACATCAAATTACCTATTCAAAAAAGATGGTAATGGCCTACCTATATCTGAAACCTAAGAGATTAATTTGGTATCATTGGTTGTGTCCTAAAAAAAATAAGTGTCTCTTGGTTACCTAATCTATATTCTCTATAGATATGAAACTCCACTATTGTAATAATGTATAAGAAAACTACTTCAATGAACTATCCAAGTTACACCAAACTAGGATGGTAAAGGATTACATTCAACAATTTCATAATCTCTCATTACATGTGGTAGACATAAGTAAGGAAAATATAATTGACCTATTTTTGGGTGGACTTGAAGATAACATCCAATTATAGGTTCACATGTTTCACCCAATATTGTATCTAAATACATACCAAGGGCACATCTGGATGAGGAAAAATAGTTGATCAAATGAATATCTTTCACTATTATGCATGAAAGCACCTTCCCAACACCATAATTTCCATAGACTACAATATTGACACCTCAATAATTTGAAGAAATGAGTACAAAAGGTTTATGTTTTGGATGTGATAACAAATAGAGGAAAAGACATCAATTTGATGAAAATAAGTTGTTTTATATTGAAGGTGACAATGAGGATGAATAATATTATGAGGCTTTAGGGACAAGTTTGGAAGAACCTGAGGATGAATCTGAAGATTCTCAACCTACTATTTCCTATCATGTACTCTTAGGCATTAGTACTCCTCAAAATCCTAGGGTGGTGGGTTTCTTAAAGAAATAGAATGTGACTATGTTAATTGACTCTAATAATACACATAACTTCATCAATGGTAAGTTGTCTACTCATTTGAAATATTTCATTTACCCATCTCTAGAATTTAGGTCATGATTATAAAAGGTGGTACAATCAATTTTTCTAGAAAATGTCATAGCTTTAAGCTTTCTATGAGAGACTACTTGTTATATTCCCCTATGTTTCATATTCTCATGGGAAGATATGACATTATTTTGAGAGTGAAATGGCTCACCACTTTGGGAACTATTGAGATGAATTTATAGAAATTATTCATGAGGTTCCATTCAAAAGGCAAGACCTCTTAACTATGTGGATTATAGGCTAAATCTCCACAACTAGTTAGTTCCCATAAAATGATGAATATTCTCATAGAAGGTGTAAAAGTATTTGTGGCACACTTATTTTTAATAGAGGATAAATCTACCAAATATTCTACACATCTTTATTTGCAAAGGGTGCTAAATGACCATTATGTTATTTTTGGTGACATATCAAAAAGACTTACTCCTAGTTGTGCACATGATCATGCCAGCAAGTTCATTATAGGAAGTAAACCACCCAACATCAGACCATATAGGTATCCTTATGCCTAAAATATTGAAATTTAAAATATGGTATATGAGATGTTTGATGCATGAATCATCTGACATACTCAAAGTGAACATTTATCTCTATTGGTCATGGTGCGGAATAAGGATGATAGTTGTAGGATGCGCCTATACTATAGAGAACTCAAGAATTAAACCATCAAAGATAAGTTTATTATTATAATAATTTATGGTGTTCTAGATGAATTGTAGGGTGATATTTATTTCACCAAGTTATACCTTCACTATAGGTATCATCAGATTCACATCCATGATGAGGACATATCTAAAACAAATTTCAAAACTCATGAAGGCCATTATGAATTAATAGTAATCCCTTTTGGCCTCATAAATGTATCATATACATTTTAAATTTTTATGAATACTATTTTTATGAAATTTTTGAGAAAGTTTATTTTAGTGTTTTTTGATGATATCCTCATCTATAGTAAAAATTGGGAAGACCATTTGAAGCATGTGAAATAGTTAATTTCAGTTTTGCAACAACATCAAATTTATGCCAAACCTTCTAAATGTTATTTTGGTGGCCAATAGGTATCCTTAGGTCTTATTATTTCACATTAAGGAGTGAAATTTGATCTAAAAAAAACCAAGCAATGATAGAGTGACAGGTTCTCAAGGCCCTAAAAAACCTTCAAGGATTTATGGGACTAACTAGTTACTATCATAGGTTTGTCAAAAATTATTGTAGAATTGTAGCCCCACTCACCTATTTGTTAAATAAATACTCCTTCTAGTGGACCAATTATTCTACCAAGGCATTTGAATAGTCGAAAATGACTACATGCACAACTCTAGTTTTGGCTATTCCATATTTTTCAAAACAAATTATTGTAGAGTGTGATGCATTGGGATATGGCATTGGGGATATACTAATGAAACAAGGTAGACCACTAGAATTTGAAATTTTCCAACTAAAGGGAAAAAATAGGATCGAAATAATATATGAGAAAGATATGATGGTTATTATGCATGCAATGAAATAATGGAGACATTATCTAATGGGTCATCACTTTAAGGTAAAGACCGATCATGATATCCTCAAATATTTTTTTGAATCATTGAATATCATCTAAAGAACAATAAAAATGGGTGAATAAAATGTTAAGATATGATTTTGAAATTGTATAATAAAGTAAAAGATAATGTGGTGGTAGATACCCTCTCCCTATGGGAATAATTAGTTGAGGCATTATTTTGCACCATAACCATGTGGTAGGCAAATTAGATGGAGGAAACAAAATTTGAATGGGATAATAGTAATACCAAGGATTTGATTCAAAATATCCAACAGGGTTCTAATGAATCTAGAAAGATTACATGGAAGGGGAACATATTATGTTATAAAGATAGATTATACCTCTATAAATATTCTCTCCTCAAACATAAAATTCTCTAGGAACTTCATACCTCTCCACTTTGAGGTCATTCTAGATTTTTGAAACATGTCATAAAATCAAGTAAGATTTATTTTTGGAAGGACACAAGTGGGATGTTTAGAAATATGTGGTTTAATGCATGGTATGTTAGTAAAATAAAGTTGAAACCATTAAGACCTCAGTATTTTATATCATTTATCCATCCCTATCCAACGTTGGGAGGAGGTTTCCATAGATTTCATTATAGGGTTACCACAATCTGAGTGTAAAATTTTTATAATGGTTTTTGTGGATCAAATCATCAAGTACGCTCATTTTTATTCCTTATCATAACTATTTGTTTCTAGTACAATAACTTCTTCTCTTATCAACATAATTCATAAATTACATGGTACTCCAAAGATCATTGTAAGTGATCGAGGTCTCATTTTTACTAGAGATTTTTAGACTAAATTATTTCCATGTTTGGGTACCCAGTTAGCTCATAGCTCATCCTATCATCCTAAATATAATGTAAAAATATAGGTAGTCAAAAAAATTTTATAAGGGTATCTTCATTTTTTTTTTGGTAAATAAGACAAATGGGTTCATTGGTTTCCACTTGTTAAATGGTGGTATAATACTTATTTTCACACTTCTTCCAAGATGTCTCCCTTTGTGTCATTTTATGGGTATCACCCACCGCCCCCCCCCCCGCCCCCCAATCCATCACTTCGTATTACATAGTGCATACTAAGGTTATATCTATTGAGTAACACATTCACCATTAATAGGAGGTGTTAGTTTTTAAGATAATTTAGTAATAATACAAAATAGAATGAAGAAATAAATAGACAAAGACCCTAGTGAGTAACATTTTGTCATAGGTGATTGGGTATTTATGCATCTATATACATATAATTATTTATCTATGAAGCAATAGAAAAAGGATAAAAAGTTGTCACCTACATATTATAGCCCTTATCAGATCTTGCAAAAAATTGGTAGTGTGGCTTACAAGATGGAATTACTTCATCCACTCACATACATTCAATACTCCATGTATATTTACTAAATAAGGTAATTAGACATAGAGTTTCCAATCAAACTAATTTACCTAAATTATATGAAGAAGGTTGAGTCATTCGATAGCCTAAATAGATCCTTTAAACACACACTAAGAAACTATAGACTAGAGCCATTAAGGAAAATTTTGAAGATACAACATGGGAGGATGAAGTGTTCTTACAAAAACATCTTGGTCTGATTTAAAATTTAGGAAAACATTATTTTTAAGGGGAGGGGAATGATATGCACTTAACCTATAGTTAATCTAGGGATATGTGTGGTCTACTTGTGACTTACACACCTTTGCATTATTTTGTTGCAATTATGTATGTTATTAGTATGGTCAGCCTATGGAATCACCCTATCTAAGTAGAGTATATATAGGATTTAGTGGTTATTATTCTATCATATATTAAAAATTATATTCTTATTGAATTATTTTGGAGGTTTCCCCCTCAAAGTGGTTTAATCATAATATTCAAGTATTCTACTCTTTTAATAATTATTTTTTTAAATTTATTTATTCTACTCTTAACTCTATAATATATAATTATATTGTTACAAATCATCTAAGAAATTTCATTATAATATTTTCCTAATATATGTGCAATACCCACTTTTATCCATAACTCTTAAAATCCTACCGTACTAATTTATACAAGAGTATATGGGGGAAAATGAAATAATCCTATCTAGATTACTTGATATGGTATAAATAGAAGATGCATGCACTGAAGCACTATATAGCTTCAAAAAACACCAATATATTGTCAAAATATGGTTTGACAAAAGTTCTAAGATTAATGCCTCAATATTTTAGACCTAGTGATTTTATGGGATAAAACACGTGATAAGAAATGACATCATGATAAGTTCATTCCTTTGTGGATTGGCCCATATCAAAAATTTAAAATTCTAGGTAACAATTCCTTCTACTTAAAGAACCTCCAAGGTAATAACCTTGTTTTTATAGTCAAATGTTAGTTTTTGAAACATTATTTCATGTTTGATCCAACTAAAGATGCTTTTGAATGATTGCAAGTGAATATGTAGATGTAAGAGTAGAATATATTTCTTGATTTCTAGGTTAATCTTTCCTATTTTTATATATTAGTGTTTCCATATTTCTAAATTTTTCTTTGGGTAGTGTTATCTGAAAATATTTCACCCTATAGGATTTTTTTCAAACCTTCTCTAGATTTGGGTAGCTTGGTAATACTTCTAGGTATGTGGGTTTACCTATAGTATAAGTAGAACTCTAGGTTTAAGGGCTAGCTCCTTGAATTTGCCTTGAAGTGCTTCTCACTAAACTAATTATTTTCTTGTGGGAAAAGAGATAAAAGTATGCATGAAAAAAAAACTACTCTAAGGTTTTGATACACCAAAAGGATTTCCACAAGATCATAATACTTATTTCACTAAGAAACAAGAGCTAAAATCTAACTTCAAATTCGTAAGAGGTTCTAACATAAGTTTTTCAATATAGAGGTGATATGCATGAGACAAAAAAAGATAAGTGAATCAGAGGGAAGATTACACACTCTAAGGAAAATTTTACATTTTAAAGGACACTAACACACTATCTACACTCTATATGACCTGCTAGAATATGAACTCTTGCTTAAACATGAAAAGATAAGGAGATGCAAGGATAGAATATTATCACTTAACTTCACCATACATCACTTTGCACACTTAGACAAAATGTTTATGAACTCAAAATTATATTTCATTTATTTTTGAAAGACAAATCACAATATCAATCCAATAAGGCTTCACTATACATGGATTGGAATTAGCTTACAAGAGCCAAAATGACTAATAATTATAGAATTTGAGAGAGGAGAGAAGATAATTAAGTCCAAGAGTCACTAAAACATGTGTCAAGATAAGAGGAGTTACATATGCATGAAAATTAGATATATAATAAACCATGCAAGGTATTATAGGACAAATGTTTTTCAAAGACATGAAACTCCTGAAATGTGGCATAAGAATCTTCATTTACTTGCCTAGAAACTACCTTCATCATTTAGCCTTCTTAAAATGCTCCAAATTAGACTGGGGATAGATGAGATATTTGAAATAAGAGGTAGGGTTTATAAACAAGCTCCAACATGCATTGGAGGTATCCCTAATCATCATTATTCCTCTGATCAAATGTTCTTACTACCTACAGTTACAATCAATCTTTCACTCACCCTTCACACTTGAAATAAAAAATGTCTTTAGTTTTCTAAACTAGTACATAAAAGGGAATGAATGACACTTTTTAGATCTCATGCCTTTAGATTCATCAGTTAGTCCTTAAAAGTCCTCCCACTTGAATTTTTCACCTTCTCACTAACTTGTTCACTATGTCAGTTTGGATTGGCTAAGATGAAGGTGTTAGCATAGGCACTTGTGAGATTAGATAATGTAATAAATGGATATGGTAGATTATATTAGGTCCAAATTTATCCCCCATAATGGTCTACATCTATTAAAACCCTTCTATACCTACACAATACACAAATATGTCAAGAAAATATCTTTATAACCTTATTCATACAAATAAGTTACAACTAAAATTAGTGGGAAAGAGCCCTAGAGAGTCATATATAATATAAAATAACTTTCATTCTCATTATATCCCTCATGGATGTCTCTCATTCATTTTCCTCATGGGTCACTACCAAGGGTTTTAGAGGGTTTAGAGATGTTTTGGTTCTTAAGGATTGTTCATACAATCCTAAGATCCAATTTGTTAAAAAATTCCACAAAGTATTTTCTAAATACCTCCTTCAACATATTCCGATTCATCATACCCCCATGTTAATCATAAATATTATTGTGAGTTTCTCAAGTTAGCCTCTCGAGCTTCTCCTTCCATTCTGTGCAGGCCTGAGTTGGTTTGAGCCAAAATGTGGCTTCCTTGTGGTCTCTTATACATTAAAAAATATTTAAAACAAATAATAACACCCTATGAACATGTTAAAATTCATTTTAATACTCATATAGTGTAAAAAAATTATAATAGACCCCTTTGAGGGCTTAAGGCTTATACTAGACCTAGTGGGTATGCCTACATACTTGTGAGTTTGGACCATTATGTTAGGATTAAGACATTTTAAAGGATTTATACATGTTACTTAATGTTTTTATAAACCTTATAAATCTTTATCTAAGGTGTCATTATCTCCTAGATCACCCTCTCATCACTATCATGACCCACCTATAGGGTTTCAATATTTTAGGAGTGCCTTATGTCTGAGATAGAATAAAGTGCACCTCCCATATTGACTCAACAAAGGTGAAAATATGAGGGTAATGAGTAATTTTTGGTCATTCTCTACATAAATTTTTAGGGTTAGTTGGTACCCCTGTCACACTCAAACACCCTAAAATCCAAGACAAACTTGTAGAGAACTCATTGATTATAAGGTTTACAAGTATGGACATTATGTTATTATATATAACCTATCTATGATTTGTTTCCATTATATGAGAGTATTATGAAGTCCCTCTTATATATGTTAATCATCAAACCTTTTCTAACCTTCCATTTCTCACCTCTCACTTGGACTAGTCTAAACTATAGGTTGACTATGACTATGGTATACCTTAGAGATTGACCATTCAATGCTATGATATCTTTACTTTAGAATTTCATATGATAGAAAAAACTTTAAATAGGATTTATATAATTTAAACACTATTTTTTATTTTCTAACTCCCTCAATAAACACCTTTTAGTTGATGAACCTAGTTGATAAGTCAACTATCCACTGTATTTTCACTCAAAAGAAAGGTGCATGTAGGTGTTTATTGCATGGTAGACCTTATATACCATGACTAAAGACCTTATTTAAGTCTTCCAATGATATTTTGACATTAATATATACTTTTTTATTATCATATTTATGATATTCCATACTCCAAATCACTTTGTTCTAATCCATTATCATGCTATAATTAACTATAGTTGACAAATTTGGAATAAGCAGGGGTCCTGTAGGTAAATTTTAACTCTTAGGAGCATGTGCGACATGGTATAGTATTATTTTGGATATTTGAATAAAATTTTATCAACAAGTGCTTATATATTCAGTTTTAACTAGCAAATTTTGATTTGTGAGACTGTAGGTTACTTTTGTCAAGGTGTAAGTAGCCTTCTTAGTAGTATGAGTATAGCTATAGGTGATAAAATAGGTCAAGACCTCACACTTCAACCTTCCATAATGTCCTTTAGATAGTTATTTTTCCCCTAAATCTAATATAAACACTATTCATGGTGATATTTTCTTACATTTCTATCTTAGGGTATAGTGTCATTTGAAGTTCAATATCTTATAGAAAACACTGCCTTTTTATAGTGAACAAATGCATGAATTGGAAGCTTCATTTTCATCACTTCTGGGACTAAACACCCACTCTCCTTTTGAAAGAAACTAACCTTATATATGCAATACAAGATGGATGTATTATAATTCATCAAAAATCTATATCTCATCATCATATATTAACACCAAAAGTGGTTGGGGCTATGTTTTGGAGCTTTAAGGAACCTAATTCTTAAAAATCATTTATACATGTGGACACAACTCCTTATATTCTATGTATTAGCTCATATAAAAGCAAACCCTATAGGGTGTGTAGATTAGTATGCATAAAAAGATAATCAAATTCTTATGCATGGTTTATAAATCATAGTAGAAAATTATCTAAAATAGTTACATGAAAATTAATTATACTAAGTGTACTATCTACCACCAAGATAATTTTACCTATAAGCTCTCCTAGTAGTCATACCATCAAAAGACATGTTGACCTATTTCATATGCCTAGTGGAGAGATGGAGAAGATAAATGGTTTTGTCCCATTTTTTGCACTTAAAAAGTAGATAAAGTATGAGAATGGAGTTAAGGAATCTTAAGGATCACTACATGAGCTTTTCCCAGGTTCCACTCTCCTCCATAGGTCATATAACTGCCAAAACTCCTTTTTCACTTGCTTTCTTAATTTCAGTTAGGAACCTACAATTTTTAGTTATGGATTACATTCCTAAAAAGGTATATAACATTATAAAAGATTTTAGAATGCTTGGACACCTTAAAAAACCACACCACCTTCATTTATGACCCATATATGACCTCTAAGTGACATATAATGACACAAGGACTAAAATAGACTATGACAAAACTAATAAAATATTAAATGACAAAAAATAATATCATGACAAAACATATATCATGATAATAGACCCCTATTCCAATTTTTGGATTATAGGGGCTTGACTTATTTTGACTTGTGGTCAAAATAGTCAACATTCTTGGCAATTTCGCAAGGGTGGTATGTTTGTTATGCCAAGACCATTAGCCTAATCTTATCTATTGGGAAATGGAGTCACATGAACATTAGTTTGATACAAAAACTTAATTTTAAACCATACCAAAAAATAAAGAAAGGACACACAAAATAAGACACACCAAAGGGAAACAAACATGTGTTCTCAAAAACACTTGTGGAACACAACACAACTGAAAGAAAGACACAAAAATCTGATCTACTATCTACAAAAACTTACTCTTGAGGTGGAAAACATCTTACCATAATTCAACTAGGTTCAAATATGGTTCCTTTTGCATCTTTATCACTCCATGAAGGCAATCTAGTATGAGAAACATGTGCATCATCAACCACTTTCACATGTAGATGATCAAGAAGCCTACCACCTCTATGTCTTATTACACCTAAAATTAGACTATTTGAAACCTTAATGAATGCTCTTCCTTTCTCTCTAAGAGCCTTGATTAGATCTGAAAGTTGATTGATCTTTCCCACATATGATTGGTTCTCTTTAAACTATAGAATGGGAATGATGATAGCTACCTCATATTTATTCCCTTTTATAAAAACATGTACTCAAATTTTAGGATCATCAAGATCCTTTTATTTATGATCCTACACCTTTGAATGTGGCCTCACCTCATATGGATTTCTTGAGTATTATTTAGGTACAATAAAAATTGCTTTGAGTTCATGAGACTCTTCTTTGAATACAAGATCTTGAATAGTAGATTGGCATACACTTTCATTCTTGATGGAATACTCAATAATATTCTTATTATAATAATTAGTAAACACATCATATATATACTTATTAGGAGGGGAAGTAACATTACTTAACTGGTCAAAATCTTGACATATTATATTGAACCTTTTTGATAAGTCATCCTCCTCTTCCTCATGAGTTTCATCATAAAGGGAAACTTTATCAATAGCAAGTAGAAAGACATCATTATTCACACATTATGGTGATTAACCAGATTCTCCAATCTATTTTCATCATATACATGAATCACATAGTTACTCTCAATAGCTTGTGAGAAAGAATGTTTAACACTTACCCCATCTTTTTCAAATGGCTCCTCATGGATGATATAGGTGTAAAGGCTAGTTTGATCAAAGTATGCATAAGGATCATGATCATAAGCATGTTAACCATAATAATATAGAAACAAGTTAGCTATGCCTTCGATTTTATAATCACCATCATCCACATTATACTCTTCATCCTCATTGATCACATGATTAAAGTTAGAGCTTGCTTCAATATAGGGCTCAATGTGAAACCTTATAAGAGGATGAGTTATTATGGTCACCTTGGTTTCATATCTTATCCTAAAGGATAATAATAAAAAATCATATGAGAAGTAGCCACCTATCTTGGATATAAAATCTCTTGAAAGATAAATTACAAAATGAACTGGAAGGTCAACAACAACAACACCTTGAAAAATGGGAAAGATAGGACAATCATGGAGTAAGACCTTCAAGTTTTTTATTAACTCTATAATCTTAGCAAGTGTACCATCTAGTTGAATCACTCCTTTGATATGGGGTTCATATTTTAGGACCAACTTAATAGCTAAAACTTTGGGCATGACTAATGTAGACGTACCACTATCAACTATGCAATTTTGTACTAGTTTGTCACCCACTATGAGAGTGATGTAAAATGGTGGAGGATTCCAAGATTTGGTAGATGGTTTCACAATTTTGTTATGGGAATTGGTAAGAGAAACATGACCATAATCTAACTTGGAGGTGAAGGCCTAGTAGGGATAGTGGACAACTATTTTTACAAGAGCTCTTTTTGACCAAGCATATGAAGGACATCCCAAAAGGAAATGGATACCTTGGCATTCTTCAATGAATCCACCATGTTTAGGATAAAAATGATTACCCTATATTTAATCCTTAAAGGAAAATAAGTTATTGAAAATTAAGGAATTGAAACACTTTTATTAGAAATTACCATATTCTAATTTTGAGAAGGTGTAAAAGAATTAGGTGTTGTCATGTTTGCAGCCATGCCTTACTACCTTGTCTAAGTATTGGAAGAACTTGTAGGAACATAAATATCACCTCCTAAATCATTATTATTGTTTATAGTGTTGTCTACAACCTAAGTTCCTTGATTTATCACAAAAGTGTCCTTAGCTAGGAAGTTGGTGAAGCTTTCTCCTTGAGGCTATCAATCCTCACTTGCTTACATCATGACTTCATATTCAATTAATAGGAGAGGAGTGACTCCTCCTTAAGAAAATATATCTTACTATCCAAACTCATTGGCATCTATGAATTACCCTTTTTTTTAGTATTCTCCTTATACCAATTTTATATGTACTAGTACCATCTATCTTGTGTTGTATGTAAAATTGTTATTATACGCATTGACAAGCTTGTTGAGGTTAAGATTCCATTAACCTATCCCTCTCTCATATTTATAATCATATTGTTGTTAATAAGGATAGGGGTTTTGATTCACACCTCTCTAAATTTTCTCTTGCCTAAGTTGATATTCTAATGTTTGAATTCTTGCATATGGATTAGGTTCATTTGCCTTCTTAGAAGTAGTCTTAGGCTTAGAATTTGCATTAATAACTTGGGCCAAACTTAAAGTATTATTAGGACTATTAGGAAATAAAGGAATATACAATTTAGGAGGTAGTTTTATAAATTTAATAAGACAATTATCATCTCTAATGTCAAGCTCATATGCTTTTAAATTAGTGAAACCACCCATGGATTAAAGCATGATGGTAATATCAGTACCAATAGTTCTCAATTATATAGGGAAGACAAAGCTAGTAGGTGGTCTCATGGGAAGAGTCAACATATACCAAGTTTTTTGAATCCTCTAATTAAATTCATTAATTATTTCTTTGGGGGATCTTTGGATCACATTAAGATAATGTATGAAATAAATATGGTCACTTTCATCTTCAAACCTTGAAGTTAACAGCACTCCAAAGTCATCCCATGATGTGATGCACCTACCAGGAAAAGTCTTATACCAATCAAGTGATTTCCCTCTATGTAACATAGCAAGGCCATGGCTATGAACCCTTATCTAGGGAAAAACAAGGATTCATAGAGTTACAAGAGCAAAATTGTTAAAGGGAAAGATAAAATCAAAATTAAGCTCCCTAGTGTCAAGAATCAAAATGTTGACGAGGACACAGAGTCGGAGAGAACTGATAAGTCTGGGGAGGAAAGCTTGGAGGAAGAGGGAGGAACAAAAAGCAGGAATACAAGTTCTAATGAGGAAGAAGAAGTTCAAGAGAAGAATGAGAAAGGAGTCAACATAGAGGAGGAGTCTGAAAATAGTGAAGATGACTTTGAGGAAAACCAGCAAGTGTTTGAGGATGATAATGTCTTAGATGACCCTATTAAGGACCCTATTTCGATAAATGAGAGGGAAAACACAGTTCAGGCCAACAACCAAGAAATGGACCTAGGAGTTCAAGCTAAAACTAAGGAACATAATCAAAGGGGAAGAGAGGATCACATTGAAGAAGGCAAGAACAGTCCTAATAAGAACACAGAAGAGTGGAGTGATAAAAGGCAGAATGATGGAAGGCACACACCTACGAGATGGGTTAATTGCAAAGCAGAGGCTATCCTCCAACTTGATTCATGGATGTTTAAGTAGATAATGGATCTCAAAAGGAAAATGGAAATAATGGAAGACAACCAGAAGGCAGTTTGGAACAAAATCAATAACATGGAAAGATAGATGAGAGACATCCCCATCAAGCTCAAAGACTATGAGAACAACCTAAGGGAACTCATCAAGGAGAGCAGAATGAAAATGGAGGAAGTTACATCTAACATATGTGTTGTAGCTGTTAATATTGGAAAAAGAGCTAATGAGGAGATCAAATCCTCAGAGGGGCCTAGCAAGAGGATGAGACAGAGCTCAAGAAAGAAAGCTATGCAAGAGGGAGCCATGTCGGCGGCTACTGCCATTCAGGTTACTGCTGTGAAAGGTAAGGAAGTAGTGAAAATGATTTTGGAGCTGGAAGAATAGCCTAGTTCTTCTAGTTGCTTATGTTATCTGGTCCTGTCTCTTAGTTTTTAGTAATCTTTTGACTATGGTGTAGCCAGGTCTATGTAAAACTTGGGTTTTGACTTGTGGCCTTTCAGGTGGTTTTAGGTCCATTTAAAACCTATTTATGTTACTTCTTTGTAGTAGGTTTTAGGTTTTGCTTGTGGTCATAAATGCTTCATCTTTCTATCTTTGTTTCATGGTTTTGGGGTCCCTTCAAAACCTATTTTTACCTTAATCTAAAACATAGCAAGGAGTCTAATGGAAATATTCTCCTCAGTGACATTATGGAAACTACTAAAACTAGAGATATCCTTTTTGTGTTCAATAAGTGTGATGTGACCTTTACCATTGAATGTGGGCATACTCTCTATAGAATTAGGGGGAATGGCATCATACACACCAAGATGAATTATATTTTTATTATTAAAGGTAGGGAAATAATTTTGCATATCCATTATTTCTTCAACTTCTTCACTTTATTGGCTAGAAAAATCCTATTACTCTTTAAAGGGAAGATTAGGCTAAGGGTATTAAACTTCAAGAGGAAGTTGAGGCTGAATGGGTGGATTTATAGGATTAATAACTCTACTAGATGATGATATAGTAAGGAAAATGAAGTATAAGAGAAAATTTATGACAAAAAAAATGGTCTACAATCATGTTTTACCCTTTAATGGAGTTTCCAAATGTTGAATATCACACCAAGTTATAGTTGATGTTATCATTACTAGCATTCACCTTGACAAGTTATCTTTAGGATAATGGGTCACTCCAATCATACCAAAACCATTTTTACCAAATATTTCATCTTACAGGATATTTTTAAATCCTTATCCAAATTTTGGAAACACAAGAATACTTATAGGTATGTAGGTTTACCGATAGTAGAAATAGACCTTTAAGTTTAAGGGCCAGCTCCCTGAATTCCCCTTGAAGTGATTATCACTAAAATAACTATTTGATTTTGTGAAAAGGGACATAATTATACATGAAATAAATATAATATAAGGGGGTGATATACCAAAATTATTTCCAAAATATCATCATACTTATTTCACTAAGAAACAAGTTCTAAAAACTAGCTTCAAAGTCCTAAGAGGTTATAACATAAGTGTTTCAATATAGAGGTGATATGCATGAGACAACACAAGGTAAGAGAATCAGAGGGAAAATTGTACACTCTAAGGACAATTGTAAATTTTAAAGGAGACTAACACACTAGATACACTCTATATGACCTATTAAAATAAGAACTCTTGCATAAACATGAAAGGATAAGGAGAAACAATGATAAAAGATTATCACTTAACCTCACCATACATCACTTTGTACACTTAGAAAAAATGTTCATGAACTCAAATCCATATTTCATTTATTTTTCAAAGGCAAAGTACAACATCAATCTAGTAGGGCTTCACCATACATGGAGTGGAATTATATTACAAGAGCCAAAATGGGTATTACTTATAGAATTTGAGAGAAGATAATGAAGTCCAAGAGTCACTAAAATATGTGTTAATATGAGAGGAGTTACATATACATGAGAATGAGATATGGAATATACAATTCAAGGTCTCATAGGATAAATGTCCTTCAAAGGCATGAAACTCTTGAAATGCGGTGAAGGACTCTTCATTTACTTGCCTATAAACTGCCTTCATCATTTGGCCTTCTTGGAACACTCCAAAGTAAACTAGGGACAAATGAGATGATTAAAATAATAGGGAGGACCTATAAACAATCTCAAACATTAATTGGAGGTGCCCCTAATCATCAAGATTCCTCTAAGAAAGTGTTTTGATTACCTATAGTTACAATCATTCCAATTTCACTCACCCTTCACACTTGGCATCAAATAGGTCTTCAATTTTCAAAACCAGTCCATAAAATGGAATGCATGACACTTTTGAATATCCCTCATTCATTTATATTAATCAATTATACCTTAAAAGTCCTCCCACTTGAATTTTTCACCTTTTCACTAATTTTTCACTGTGTAAGTTTGGACTAGTTGAGATGAAGATGTTATCAAAGGCACTTTCAACCTTATATAATGTAATAGATGGACATGGGAGGTAATATTAGGTTCCAATATATCCCCCACAATAGTCTACATCTCTTAAAACTATATTTTACGTACATAATACACAAATCTATCAAGAGATGATCTTTATCACCCTATCTATATAAATAGGGTACAAGTCAACTTGGTGGAAGTATATCTGGAGAGTCATATGAAATATCAAATCACTTTAATTCTCATTATATCACTCTTGTATTTCTCTCCCTCATTTTCCTCATCAGGTCACTACCAAGGGTTTTAGAGGGTTTAGAGATGTTTTGGCTCATAAAGATTGTTTATATAATCCTTACATCCTATTTGTGAAAAAATTCCAAAAGGTATTTTTTCAATACCTACTTCAACATCATCCAAATCCTTAGACACCCATGATAATCATCCATGTTTTTGTGATCTTCTCAAGTTAGTCTCTCGAGCTTCTCCTTTCATTTTATGTAGGCCTGAGTTGGTTTGATCCAAAATTTGGATTCCTTGTGGTATGCTCTACATTAAAAAATATTTAAAACACATTATAACACCATATGAACATGTTAAAATTCATTTTAGTTCCCATATAGTGTCAAAAGTGATAACATACCCCTTTGAGGGCTTTAGGCCTAGACTAAACCTGATAAGTCTGCCTACATACTTATGAGTTTGGACCATCATTTTGGGATTTAGACATCTATGAGGATTTATACATTTTATTTTATAAACCTTATACCTCTTTTTTTAATGCCTCATTATCTCCAATCTCACCCTCTCATCACTTTCATGACCCACCTGCAAGGTTTCAATATTTTGGGAGTGCCCTTTATCTGAGATAAAATAGAGGGCACCTCCCCTATTACCTTAATAAATTTGGACATATGAGCTGATTTTTTAAGTTTTGGTGATGATATTAAAAAAAAAATTATGGGTTTTTGGTACCCATAACACTATCAAACACCCTAAAATCCAAGATAAACTTGTAGAGAACTCACTAACTGTAAGGTTTGCAAGTATGGACTATATGTAACCTTTCTATGCTATATTTACATTATATGATAGTTTTATGAAGTGATAATTATACATTTTTAGTCCCTAATATTTATATTTATCATCAAATCTTTTTCCAACCTTCCATTGCTCACTTCTCACTTTGACTGGTATAGACTACAGGTTGACTATGACTATGGTATACCTTGGAAATTAGACCCTTCAATGCTTTGTTATCTTAAATTTAACATTTTTATGATGGAAAACACTTTATATAGGCTCTATATCATGTAAAAACGCATTATTATTTTCCAACTCCATTAATAAACAACTTTTACTTGACGTACCTAGTTGATAAGTCAATTATGCATTGTATTTTCACTCAGAAGAAATGTGCCTGTAGGTGTTTACTACATGGTAGACCTTATATACAATGAATAATACCTAATTTAAGTCTTAAAATTATCCTTTTACATTCATATATACTTTTTATTATCATATTTATGTTGGGCCATACTCCAAATCATTGTGTTCTAATCCAGTGTCATGTTATAGTTGATTGTAGCTGACCAATTTCAAACAAGCATGGGTCTTGTAGGTGAATTTTAAATATTAAGAGCCTATGTCACATGGTATAATATTATTTTATATATTTTAATCAAATTTTATCAATAATTTATTACGTATTTAGGTCTAACTACCAAAGTTTGAATTTTGAGATTGTAGGTTTCTTTTGTTTGGCTATAGGTAGCCTTCTTGGGAGCATGAGTACACTTGTAGGTGACCAAATAGGTCAAGACCACAAAATTAAACCTTAAATAATGTCTTTTGGATAATTAGTGTTCCCATCACTCAAATTTAAACATTATTAATTGTGATATGATCTTACATTTCTATCTTAGGGTGCAGAGTCATTTGAAATTTAATATCCTATAGAAAAAAAACACTGCCTTTCTATAGTGAATAAATGCATGATTTGGAGGCTTCCTTTTCATCACTTGTGAGATAAAAAACCAAATATAATTTTTTAATATACTACCCATATATAATTACTAAAATATTTATGTATTTTACTTCATGAAGACTCTATATCTCATCATCATATATTAACACCAAAAGTGGATGGAGCTTTATTTTGGAGCTTTAAGAAACCTGATCCCTAAAATTGATTTCTACATGTGGACACAACTACTTAAATATTAATACCATACTATGTTTTAAAAAATTATCCTTATGATATTTTAAAACTCTAAAAACTTCATTAAGGTATCAAAACATGTTCACACTCCTCCATACCACACCTTCAAATCTCTGTGTGAGCTTGTAGATGCACACACAATAACATATAAGGTAGTGAGGGTAGAATGTGGATTGAAAATATGATTCCATACCATCATAAGGTTTTAAAATGAATATTTTATACCTAATTAGACCATAAACCAGTTTAAATGATTCAATTTAACATGATCCACCTCCTTTTGAGGCACATGTTAGTGTATATCAATGGTGTAAGACTATGTGTCTTAGAGAACTAATTATCATAGTCAGTTTTATGGAATTAGATAGGTTTATCTTGATTTATCACATTAAAATAATATTATAACCACCCCTTGGGATATTCATAACACCTCCATGAACATCTTCAAAACTTCACACACCATGACTAAGTTGATTGTATGCAAGAAACTGACTGTGTGTCACATCCTTGATTTTAACTGCTTTGTTGCTAGCTTGTGAGATTGATATTTGAAGGATAGGGGATAAATAATATATTTTTTAAATTAAAAACAATATCTCTCATTAATTTTAAACCATTACATATAAATAAACCTTCTATAATTGATGGACATGTCTACAACCTCACTAGCATACTCCACCTATAACTTAAGAGGTTTGAACTCATCAAATCACTTCCAAATATGAAACCAAAGATGGTAAACATTATAGAAGTAATTCCACATATTTTAGAATAAAATTCACTAATTATATTATACAGACTAGCTTATATAAAAGCAAAACCTGTAGGTTATGGGGATTAGTGTGCAAAAAATATAATTAGCTTCTTAAGCATGGTTCATAAATCATTTGACCTAGAATCTCTCCTATTAGACATACCATCAAAAGACTTGTTGAATATTTTCATATTCCTAGTGGAGCAAGGGAGAAGAGAAATGGTTTTGTCCCATTTTTGCCACTTTCAAAGCAAATTAATTATGTAAATGGAGTAAAGTAATATTAAGGGTCACTACATGAGATTTTGCCATGTGCCACTCTCCTCCATAGGTTGTACAACTACCAAAACTCCTTTTTCACTTTTTTTCTTGATTTTAGTTAGGAACTTATAGGTTTCAATTAGGAATAACATTCTTAATAAGGTATATGACATATTGGATGTTGTAAAAGATTTTAGAACACTTGGACACCTTGGAAAACTATACCACCTTCATAAGTGACATAAAATGACACAAGGACTAAAATGGATATGAAAAAGATAATAACATATTAAATGACAAAAAATCATATCATGACACACTCTATATCATGATAATATACCTTTATATCAAGTTTTTGATTATAGGGGGTTGATGTATTTTGGCTTGTGGTTAAAATAGTCAATAGGTAGATTAGTTATGATTTCTAGATTATTTTTCCTAAAACTGCAAAATAAATTAATTTCCTACATTGGAGTTACAAAATACTTTCCAAAAATAAGGGGAAAATATAAAAACAATCACAATTGGTATTTATAAGGATTTATTTTGATAGTACTTAAGCTCTTGGGACTGAGGTATGTGTTATGACTAAATTAGGTTCTACTTGTAATAATTAGGTTTAATAGACTTTTGGAATTTACTCTAATATTCTCAAACAAATTTTATAAATAATTTCCACTTCAATTATCAAATGCAATATTAAATTATAAAACTTGGATGGGAAAAAATAAACATATAAATGGATGCACACTAGAAAGGATATGTTGATGAAAATAATTTTCTTATACATACATCCAACCAATGGTGACTCCAAACACTTCTATCTATGTTTCAAACATAAAAATCATCATGCAAACTTATAAAATATGGATAATTCATGTTCTATCTTCTAAGGTTATATATGTTTGGCTAGTATTAGAGTGAGACATAGAGTGGAATCAGCGGTTTCTCTATCAGGGATATGGATGCTTGGCTGTTAATAGAGCAATGCCTAGGCTTCCCTTACTTTTTAGTTACAAAATCTAAAGTTAAGAAATTTATATTGTTTATCCAATACTTTTTCAAAACTCTCATAACAAGGGGATAATAAATTTCAAAAAACCATACACATATGTCCAAGGAGTGAAAAAGGTTAGTATGTTTCATGGGGAAAGATGAGTTCTTTTCTAGGGATTGATTTACTCAATATTTTCTTGTTAGAGATAAAATTTTGTTATTATGTATTACTAACATTTTGGGTTATAGAAACACACACACACACACACACACACACACACACACACACACACACACACACACACACACACACACACACACACACACACACACACACACACACACACACACACACACACACACACACACACACACACACACACACACACACCAATTTAAAATTTAAATAGGGACACATTATTATTTGAATATCCTAATTCAAATTCCTATAAGCCTTAGACACATATGATATTGATATTTATATGCATAAGTCTAATATTATCCTTAATGTCTAAATTTATAAAATTACAAATTAGAAAAATTAAAGCTTAGATATCTATTTTGATTTAATTTAAACCTTGGGTTTTCATAATTCTTCTTGAACAATTGACTTTATGATTTTTGGAATAACAAAGTTAATATATCAAATATTAGTATCTCTATTATTCTCATGTGTTCACAGGACTATTAGAAAGACTTAAAAATTACCTACATTTGATACCCACCTTAATTATGATTCCATAAACTCTCCATGATCCAAGATCAAGATAAGTGGTAGGATCACATCAAATAGAGTCCTTTACCCTTTACAAAATTTTAAGTGTTCTAAAGTGTCTACGCTTCAAAATATTGACATGTGTCACTATTACATTACTTAAAACTTACCATAATTTAACAAAGGTTATGTACCTTATCAACAAATGGGCCACCATTAGTCTTCCATGTGGCAACACCACATTTAAATGGGAAAAAGTTCACTTTATGAAAGATCTAAGTGTTCTTCTTTCCCAAAGCCCCGATAACATGCCATGATGTATAACCTAATAAACTTAGAACCATTAGGGGTAAAATAAATTAATACTCTAATGGCCCTATGGCCCTGTAGTCTAATTTCCTTGAGGTTCTAAGATCTAAAGGTTTGATAGTTAGAATAATTATGCTAACCTAGAGAATTAAAGGAGAAACATCAAGTCATAGTCCCAAGATACCCAAGTTATGAGTATCTATGTATTTACATCACTGAGATCATGCCAAATGTCAACATCATAGTACCTAAGTCCTTCTTAGAAGACATACATAGTTAAAATTTCAAATAGTCATGGCCTCAATTCTTTGAGTTCTTGTAATCTTTATACCACTCCACATGACTTAATTTTATTAATTCATAGCCATGGAGCATATAAATCTTGATCATAAGTCTAAAGACCCAATAAAAGATAAGAAAACTATAATGATCTAGGAGATACAAGGTAAGAGTATACACAAATGTGTTCAAAAATTAAGTGAGAAATTGACACTTATCTCAAGGAAATGACTGGACATACATGAATCAATGAAAAGTTTCCATTTGGCAAACAAAATAACCCACAACATCTGATTGACACATTTATATTTAAATAAGAACACAATACAAATCTACTATTTGCATTGATGTCTCATTAATTATGCATTAAAGGTGTAGGATTTATTAATATATGTGAAATCTAGGTAAAGGTAAGTTACTTCACCATTAATCTGAGTTAAATATTATAATTTCAAGCTCTCCAATGACCAAAACCCCTTTTTTTCAAAAATTTTTAAGAAGAGAGTTAAAATAATTAGGGAAAGAATTACATAATACCATATCACTAAAATGCATCTCTAAGACCACTATGTGTCTAGGATCCTTCTACATACTCCATTACTAAAACACTAAATACATAAACACTATATTTGACAAAGGTGCCCTATATTTCAAGTTTCCCTAATAATCAAACCTTTGGAATATAGTAGACTCTATAAAACCATATTCCTTGTAGGATTGACTATCCCAAGAAGATAATAAGTACATTGTTAACCTACTACCTATCAAAACCATGAGACTCCAAGTGGTAGCAAAACTAGATGTTATTCCATGTATCAATTTTATTTATGATTTGATCTTCAATGGTACTTGTTCTAGGAATGTTTGCATCTTATAAAAGGAAAATATAAAAATACATATGTTTTTAGAAGGGAATTTGAGAGGTACCTTAAGCTTAGAGGCCTTGAGGTTTCCTATAACAAAGTATCAACTGATATATGACTTTAACATAAAACTATAGAGGGAAAATTAAAATACTGAATAGTGAAGGGATAGAGGTTAAACCCCAAGGGGGGCATTTCCTCTAAAAATATCAAATTCAAGCCTTGTATTAGAATAGCCATGGCCTCTGTGAATAAATTGTATTATTTTGATGGTATCTCTTATGTATAGGTGGAATGGGTCTTATTGTCAGACATTCTCCTCACTTCTATAAACTTGTTACCTTAGGAGAGATTATTAGTGTCAGATTAGAGGCATAGATGTTCAAACATGAATAAAGGCTAGTAGAAATAAATTTTTATATGATATGATATCTATTAGATTCAGTCCTTCGTAAGGTCCATAAGGCCCATGGATAACTATGGTATCCATCTACAAAGTATGTAGATAACATAGTCTATGAGAATTATTGTTTTCTATTTTTCTATAGATATAAAAATGAGATTACAAGGATGTGTGAAGAAAATTATTCTCAAGTTTACCATGTCATTTATGGCACTGAGATGTTTAGAATATTTAATAATTTGAGAAGAAACATATCCAAAATGGGGGATTACTGGTACTATCCATACTATACCATAATCATAATTGAAAGAAAAAGGGTACCCCTCTATTTTTACCATGCCACATTCTAGTAAATCTTACATAACAAGAGGTGGCCCATTAATTATAAAATAGTATAGATGAATAAATTGTCCTTAAACATTAGTCTTATTACTATAATTCCCCTTTAAGCACTATATATCTCTATTTTATGGTGAGGGAACACTTCAATTAGGTAGGGAAGATCAGATCCAATTATAATTTAAAGGTGGCCTAATTGAGGGAATAAGACCCCAAATTTAGAGTTAGAAAATATCTTCAAATACTCATGGATAATAAGGGAATGAACATTATATATGGTCACCAAGAGTATGAAAATGATGCTATATTTATGAATGCCTCAGATGATTTAGAAGATTAGACCCCTATGAAGGACAATTAAATGTAAATGATTGTTTCCCAAGACATTTACTATGATCTAGACATTACCAAAGAGTAATAAAATGAGATGGTAAGGCATGTATAAAAATCCTAGTGTCATAAATGGCCTATAATACAATAAAATGACTAACCTCCCTCCCTTATAAAAGGATATACCAATCCACAAGAGGGAAAATCCAATGGTTAATGGGAAGACAACCTGTAGATTAAAAATTATAATATTAGAGGTCTTCGTAACCCTCATATTCCATCCATCCATTTAGATATTACCATCATGGTCATAACTACTATAGTGGAGAGGATTTATCCTCCTCAATATAGACATAAGAACACATTCTCTTTTGCACCTCTCCATACACTTACAACAAATACATAAGTAAGTTTCCCAAGTTTCTATAATATTCCTTCTCATATCTCCCATCAACTCCTCCATCCCTTTAAACACATCAATAAGGTCCATCTCCATCTATTTTTATTTTTACCACCATTATTCTACTTTCTATTCCTTCACCACCACTTGTAGTGGTAGTCCCTACTACTGTGTTTCTTCATTCATTTCACCTTATCCATCACCTACCATTCCATATATATTCACCTACCAAAGGAAATATAGAGTCATCCATACCTATTTCAAAGTCCAAAAACTGGAGGAAAACACATCATTAGGTCTTATTTCTCTAAGAGTATCCCTTTATCAAGAAGTATAGGAAGAAAAACATGGACATGTGATATTACTTCTAGGTTATCCTAATGATGAGGAGGAAGGAGATGTATAATTAATTAATGGAACAAAACCAGGTTGATTGAGTATAATTCCCAATTTAATACAAAGGAAGAGGTATAATTATAAAAGGCCAAAGTAATGAGCTTGGGAATCTTACAAGAAGAAAAACTCCAACTAGAACATTAAGCCAATAGATCCTCAATGAAGAAGGAAAACATATCAATAATGTAGTTTCTTCTCTTTCTTCTTCTATTAATTTTGTATATACTCAAGTTACATAATTTCCACTTGAATTATAAGGCCACCATCTTCTATTTTAATTGGGTTTTCCACTATTCTAACATTAGCCCAAATAATGACTCTAAAGAAGAGAGATCATTTTTAAAAATTGGTTTCAATTTCCTTTTTTTATCCACAAGGACCACCCATACCTCGAAAGTATTCATCTCAATTAGAGATATAGTTGCCAAAACATGTACTTGTATAGTCAACCATAATAATAGTTGTGAAATCTATAGGCTTTACCAAGTATTTAGCTTAAGTCACCCCTCAAACAGAAACCTCAATATGGTATAGAATTTTTTAGACACCCTTATAGTTACCTATTTAAATAATTAATTCATTGACACCTCCAATAATAACTCACTATCCAATGATCACTCCACCCTATATTTATGAAGAACCAAGTAAACCTAAGAAATAAGGGGAACTTATTATTCCCTAATAGGTTAAAGAACTACAAGGTCAAAGAGAGTAGAGGTAGAATTTGGTCATCATAGAGTTACATATAATCTCTACTCAATTTTATAGGATGAGTGGATCAATTCATAGGGTGAAGAAAAGGAAGGTGGTGAGCATAAATAAAAGGAAAGAGATGGAGTTTGAAAAAATGTAAAACCTATTTTCCTTAGTTAAAAAGGCCAAAAAGAATCCAACTGACCCAACATAATATACAAAGGATTTCCATTATTTTGTATACTCAATTGGAGAAGTTATGAAGGAAATGTATAAGATCAAGGAGGCACATCAAAAGATAATTCAAAAATATATTATCCATTCCCCTAAAAAAATTGTAGATAGTATATACATTATAGCCACCAAGATGTACAACATTTTGAATAATATTTATGCCCCTAGGGGAGAAAGTCATCTTGATAGAATGAAGGTGCTTAATCTTTGGCACTAGTTAGAAGAGTTTGAGAAAAGGCTTACTTTTTGTTCAGTGTGCCAAAAATAGTGTATTCAATCTCTTGGACCTAATGTCTATATAATATTCTATATGGGCCTTGAGTTATGTAATTTCAAAAAGGGATGGTGACCTTAACACGAATACACAAATGAAGGCTTTGATAAGACATTTTTTAGTCACGATAATGATGCTTTAGAAATTTTGAGAGATATGAGGGTCATAGATGAGATAAAATCTACTGAAGAATTAGTAATATACCCAATTTTGAGACACTCCTTAAGGCAACTACAAATAGATTTAAGGAGGAGGTTAAGGGAATTATTTATAAGACTAACAACGAGATCTTGTAACTAATCAATATTTAAATAGACATAATAAAGAAGAGTTTAAGAGCTCAAAAGTAGAGCACATAAGTTTTATGGCCAAATCCATCAAAATATTTAAGCCCACCTTACTAACTTTTAATATTATTAATAAAGAGTTTGAAATAATGCATGCATTATTTAGAAAACTTATGGCCATAGATAGAATGTTAGGGTTATTTCTAAGCATGT